>VMKM01001013.1:0-195369 GCA_008360985.2 Macquaria ambigua | reverse complement strand
TATATATATATCTCAATTGTGTCCCCTAGAATTTGTGTAAGCATAAAAGTTAGAAAGAAGAAGTTGTTTTACAATACTTCATTATGAATCACCCAGGCTAGGTGCAATATGTCCTACAATCAGCTAGTTTTTGTTCACTGCGTATCCTAGAGCCCCACATTAAAAAAGAGCCTCACTGTCAAATATGGATGACAAGGTATGACTTTATTTTAGCTGTCCATTAGTTTTAACATATTCAAAAAGAATTGGTTATAATTTAAATATAAATAAATATAATAAATAATTCAACAAAATTGATTAAAGTTATAATAAATATAGAAGGTGCTTGTCTGCTTGAATTTATAACATTTACAAAATGTTTACAGTGGAAATATAATACAGTTGATAACAATTATGTTATTCACACACAAGATTAAATCTTGTCCCACTGGAACAGCACCAGTGTCCGAGTTGACATACTGGCAGAGGATGTCTCAGATTGTTTTGCGTGCTGGGATGCATTGGTGCAGCGTGGCAGCCTGATGTTCTCTGCTCTCATTTTATTTACCTACAGTACCATCACCTCCAACTGGGAATGTAACTCCTTGCTTGAACTCCTGGTTTTGAAATTCAGCATCCGGAGGAGCTGATGCCATCACCTCCATTCTCATCCTCAGATTTCGTGGGTAACAAGCAGTTTGAAAAACTGAGCTGACATCATAGATGATATCGGTTATCAAGGATCACCAATGTTAGGCTGAATGAAGCCAGGTCTAAGTCTCCAGGTAGTGAACTTTTGCAGGATAAAACACACCGTAAACACAACACTGTGCATCTAAAAGAGATTGACCAATGAGAAACCCAGAGTTGATAGAAATGTTTTTCTGTTCCATAAACTCAGATTACATTAACTCCAAGTAACTATGGCTGTTCCAACTATGTATAGCAGAGTGATATCATTACTTTGTGGACATTATCATGATAAGATGACAGAGATGACCTCAGTTAAAATAAACAAAACTGATACCTGCCATTAAACACTTCTCTGAGATTGAAGAATTGTTAAAATATTTTTATAATGAAATTACAAAGAATATTCCCCCTTCTATGTACCATTATGATATTCACCCATATTGATGATTGTGCTTAACATATTTAATTATAAGATATTATTTTATTTGGAAGATTGTCCATGGAGAATACAATTTGGAATGAGACAACATGTGGGATATTACTTATTTTAAGATTTGACCAGTTATGGAGATTCTGCCAAAAGTGACATAACTGAACATGAATAGATATATGTTCAGTTGTCTTCAAACCAAAAACAAAGACAAACCTCAAAATGAAACCTTCTCATACAGACTTCAGTTGTTCATTTAAAGATGTGAAATAACTTTAAATAAATTATTTAAATTATAATTTACATTTCATAAATCATTAAATAACTCATCACTAATGGCAATCTTCCCAATTTGTGTATCAGGGAACACTACACATATATATGAATAAGTATTTTTGATCAGTTGTATTAAAAAGAGGGGTACTGCTCTGCAGATTCACAAATGTATTAAACTGCAAATACAGTTTATTGTAATTTATATCATAGGTTTGGTCAAATCTGTAACATCAATTACATTTTTTCATACCAATCTTGCCTCGTTTTCATATTAATTGTAATTGTTCTGTTGTTCCACAAGGTGGAGCCATGCAGAGGGTAGTTTGTTTAAAAACTCAGTAATTATCCTCCAGTCATAGAATGTCCTTTATGAAATTCCTCACATGCATTAGGCAAACTTGAAATCCCAAACTTTTTTTAAATAACCACCTAGTGATATATTTCATCCTGTTTTATTCGAATGCTCTAACTATAGACACAAACTCTGGGGCAGTCAAATCTCACTGACCACTCAGGATTTTATAAATTAGTGGGATTTATTCTAACAGATAAAAATCAAAACTTACAGAATTAACCGTTTATATAATTTGATCTGGTGTGTATAAATTAACCCAGCATCAGCAACATCGGCGAGATGAAGTTGCTACACAGAACCCACAGTATACTGAAGGACGATGGCCACCGCAGTGACGGCCTGTTCACCCTGCAGCTGATTCTTCCCTCAGGCTGTGAGACTCCTCTACTCCACTTTATCTTCCTCACACCACCATAAATGAATTATGATTATGATTATTTTACAGATTCAATTCCACTTCCAAAGTATTATTTTTTATTTGTTTTATTTTTAATTATTATTATTTTAAATTGTACTGTACACGCTCACATTCACACCTATAGACCTAACCATGTTTTTGGATTGTGGGAGGAAACCAGAGCACCTGGAGAAAACCCACACAGACACGGGGAGAGCATGCAAACTCCACACAGAAAGGCCAGCCTCCTGTGAGGTGACAGTGCTAACCACTGCACCACCATGCCGCCCCTGCATTTCTAAATATAAATTATGAATACATAATACTCAAGTGGGTCATGGATGGGAGATATGTACTGGCAAGGTGGCTGCAACAGCCTATAATCGAGATGGCCGCCGCCCTAAAACTACAACAACCAGGTCACCAGCACTGAGAGCCAGCTCTGAGAGAGAGAGAGAGAGAGAGAGAGAGAGAGAGAGAGAGAGAGAGAGCATGGACTGTGGGTTTTGCTGCCCACATGGTTTTCAAGATTCCAAAGCTCACA
The DNA here is from genome assembly GCA_008360985.2 of Macquaria ambigua. NCBI lineage: Eukaryota > Metazoa > Chordata > Actinopteri > Centrarchiformes > Percichthyidae > Macquaria > Macquaria ambigua. Next base: position 192,695 of record VMKM01001013.1, on the reverse strand, counting down.
TGATGCCACAATATATTATATTCATAATTTATATTTAGAAATACATAACTTAGAAATTTACTGAACCTTCTCAGGATTTAAAGTTGTGTTGAAAATTGTCTTGTTTGTGTAGTTAGTTTGTCTTGTTTAGTGGGGATGAGGTACTGTGTGTCTGAATTTGTTCTTAGGATTTAAAGTTGTGTTGAAAATTGTCTTGTTTATGTAACTTGTCTTGTTTAGAAGGGCTGAGAAACTGTGCATTGGAAGTTGCGGTAGGGCTCCATCAGGTGGTAAGCACAGTCCCACAGGCAGTAGTTAGTGTTTGTATTGTAGCTGGCTGTCAGTGAGGTGGCCAGGATACCCATGGGAATAAGTATACCCACAGTGATGCCAGCATGCAAACCTACTTTCAGTAGACCTTTAGCACATCGACGCCACAAACTTCTGGTCTGAACCTCAGCAGCTGGAGGTTCTGCAGCTGGAGTCTCCAGGAGGATGTCATCTCTCTGCTCCTCAGGTGTAGTCTCCAGGAGGCTCTCGTCGCTCTGCTCCACAAGTGAGTCTAGTTGTTCTGTATTTTGAAGCGCCCTTACCTCTGATTGGAGCGACTCCTGCAGTGTGTTTTTTTCATCCATCAGGGATTCAACGTGGGTCAGCTTCTGTATCACCTCGTCTTTATCCCTGATGACTTCCTGAGCTTCTTTGACTTGACACTGGACTTCACTCACTGCTGCGCTCAGATGTTCAGTCAGAGGTTCGATCCGGGCTAGCTCAGCAGTCATATTTTCCTTCTCCTCACTCAAAACCAACTTCTCCTCCTCTAGCTTTGTTATGTTAATGTCATTTTTCTCCCTGACACTTTCCTCCTTGGACAGAAGGTTCGAGACCCCGGCCAGTTCTTCCTTAATCTCTGTGTTTTCACTGACTGACTCCTGCAGCCTGGTGTTCTCAGCCCTCAGATCAGTTACTTCCAGTATCCTGACCTCCAACTGGGAATTTAACTCATTCCACTGGCCATGCAGTTTATTTAGCTCGTCCTGATAAGTTAGCACTTGTTTTGTACTGCAGGTCTCCTTATCCCTCATCTCTTTTAGCTCCAGCTGAAGCGCCCTTACCTCTGATTGGAGCGACTCCTGCAGCATGTTTTTTTCATCCATCAGGGATTCAACGTGGGTCAGCTTCTGTATTACCTCGTCTTTATCCCTGTTGACTTCCTGAGCTTCTTTGACTTGACACTGGAGTTCACTCACTGCTGCCCTCAGATGTTCAGTCAGAGGTTTGATCCGGGCTAGCTCAGCAGTCATATTATCCTTCTCCTCCTCTAGCTTTCTTATGTAAATGTCATTTTTCTCCCTAACACTTTCCTCGTTGGACAGAAGGTTTGAGACCTGGGCCAGTTCTTCCTTAATCTCTGTGTATTCACTGACTGACTCCTGCAGCCTGGTGTTCTCAGCCCTTAGATCAATTACTTCCAGTATCCTGACCTCCAACTGGGAATTTAACTCATTCCACTGGCCATGCAGTTTATTTAGCTCGTCCTGATAAGTTAGCACTTGTTTTGTACTGCAGGTCTCCTTGTCCCTCACCTCTTTTAGCTCCAGCTGAAGCGCCCTTACCTCTGATTGGAGCGACTCCTGCAGTGTGTTTTTTTCATCCATCAGGGATTCAACGTGGGTCAGCTTCTGTATCACCTCGTCTTTATCCCTGATGGCTTCCTGAGCTTCTTTGACTTGACACTGGAGTTCACACACTGCTACGCTCAGATGTTCAGTCAGAGGTTCGATCCGGGCTAGCTCAGCAGTCGTATTATCCTTCTCCTCACTCAAAACCAACTTCTCCTCCTCTAGCTTTCTTATGTAAATGTCATTTTTCTCCCTGACACTTTCCTCCTTGGACAGAAGGTTCAAGACCCCGGCCAGTTCTTCCTTAATATCTGTGTTTTCACTGACTGACTCCTGCAGCCTGGTGTTCTCAGCCCTCAGATCAGTTACTTCCAGTATCCTGACCTCCAACTGGGAATTTAACTCATTCCACTGGCCATGCAGTTTATTTAGCTCGTCCTGATAAGTTAGCACTTGTTTTGTACTGCAGGTCTCCTTGTCTCTCACCTCTTTTAGCTCCAGCTGAAGCACCCTTACCTCTGATTGGAGCGACTCCTGCAGTGTGTTTTTTTCTTCCATCAGGGATTCTACATGGATCAGCTTCTGTATCACCTCGTCTTTATCCCTGATGACTTCCTGAGCTTCTTTGACTTGACACTGGAGTTCACACACTGCTACGCTCAGATGTTCAGTCAGAGGTTCGATCCGGGCTAGCTCAGCAGTCGTATTATCCTTCTCCTCACTCAAAACCAACTTCTCCTCCTCTAGCTTTCTTATGTAAATGTCATTTTTCTCCCTGACACTTTCCTCCTTGGACAGAAGGTTCAAGACCCCGGCCAGTTCTTCCTTAATATCTGTGTTTTCACTGACTGACTCCTGCAGCCTGGTGTTCTCAGCCCTCAGATCAGTTACTTCCAGTATCCTGACCTCCAACTGGGAATTTAACTCATTCCACTGGCCATGCAGTTTATTTAGCTCGTCCTGATAAGTTAGCACTTGTTTTGTACTGCAGGTCTCCTTGTCTCTCACCTCTTTTAGCTCCAACTGAAGCGCCCTTACCTCTGATTGGAGCGACTCCTGCAGTCTGTTTTTTTCTTCCATCAGGGATTCTACATGGATCAGCTTCTGTATCACCTCGTCTTTATCCCTGATGACTTCCTGAGCTTCTTTTACTTGACACTGGAGTTCACTCACTGCCGCCCTCAGATGTTCAGTCAGAGGTTCGATCCGGGCTAGCTCAGCAGTCATATTTTCTTTCTCCTCACTCAAAACCAACTTTTCCTCTTCTAGCTTTCTTATGTAAATGTCATTTTTCTCCGTGACACTTTCCGCCTTGGACAGAAGGTTAGAGACCTGGGCCAGTTCTTCCTTAATCTCTGTGTATTTACTGACTGACTCCTGCAGCGTGGTTTCTTCATCCGTCAGGGATTCAACATGGGTCAGCTTCTGTATTACCTCATCTTTGTCCCTGATGGCTTCCTGAGATTCTCTTGCTTGACACTCTAGCTTTCCTATGTAAATGTCGTTTTTCTCCCTGACACTTTCCTCCTTGGACAGCAGGTTCGAGACCCGGGCCAGTTCTTCCTTAATCTCTGTGTTTTCACTGACTGACTCCTGCAGCCTGGTGTTCTCAGCCCTCAGATCAGTTACTTCCAGTATCCTGACCTCCAACTGGGAATTTAACTCATTCCACTGGCCATGCAGTTTATTTAGCTCGTCCTGATAAGTTAGCACTTGTTTTGTACTGCAGGTCTCCTTGTCTCTCACCTCTTTTAGCTCCAGCTGAAGCGCCCTTACCTCTGATTGGAGCGACTCCTGCAGCATGTTTTTTTCTTCCATTAGGGATTCTACATGGATCAGCTTCTGTATCACCTCGTCTTTATCCCTGATGACTTCCTGAGCTTCTTTTACTTGACACTGGAGTTCATTCACTGCCGCCCTCAGATGTTCAGTCAGAGGTTCGATCCGGGCTAGCTCAGCAGTCATATTTTCTTTCTCCTCACTCAAAACCAACTTTTCCTCTTCTAGCTTTCTTATGTAAATGTCATTTTTCTCCCTGACACTTTCCTCCTTGGACAGAAGGTTAGAGACCTGGGCCAGTTCTTCCTTAATCTCTGTGTATTTACTGACTGACTCCTGCAGCGTGGTTTCTTCATCCGTCAGGGATTCAACATGGGTCAGCTTCTGTATTACCTCATCTTTGTCCCTGATGGCTTCCTGAGATTCTCTTGCTTGACACTCTAGCTTTCCTATGTAAATGTCGTTTTTCTCCCTGACACTTTCTTCCTTGGACAGCAGGTTCGAGACCCGGGCCAGTTCTTCCTTAATCTCTGTGTTTTCACTGACTGACTCCTGCAGCCTGGTGTTCTCAGCCCTCAGATGAGTTACTTCCAGTATCCTGACCTCCAACTGGGAATTTAACTCATTCCACTGGCCATGCAGTTTATTTAGCTCGTCCTGATAAGTTAGCACTTGTTTTGTACTGCAGGTCTCCTTGTCCCTCACCTCTTTTAGCTCCAGCTGAAGCGCCCTTACCTCTGATTGGAGTGACTCCTGCAGTGTGTTTTTTTCATCCGTCAGGGATTCAACGTGGGTCAGCTTCTGTATCACCTCGTCTTTATCCCTGTTGACTTCCTGAGCTTCTTTGACTTGACACTGGAGTTCACTCACTGCTGCCCTCAGATGTTCAGTCAGAGGTTCGAACTGGGCTAGCTCAGCAGTCATATTATCCTTCTCCTCACTCAAAACTAACTCCTCCTCTAGCTTTGTTATGTTAATGTCATTTTTCTCCCTGACACTTTCCTCCTTGGACAGAAGGTTCGAGACCCCGGCCAGTTCTTCCTTAATCTCCGTGTTTTGACTGACTGACTCCTGCAGCCTGGTGTTCTCAGCCCTCACATCGTTTAACTTCAACTCAAGTGCCCTTACCTTTAATTGGAGCATCTTCTGCTGCCTGTTTTTTTCATTTGTCATATCAGTTACGTTCCGTATCCTGACCTCCAACTTGGTATTGAACTCATTCCACTGGTCATGCAGTTTATGTAACTTGTCCTTATAAGTTAGCACTTGTTTTGTACTGCAGACCTCCTTATGCCTCACCTCTTTTAGCTCCAACTGAAGCACCTTTACCTCTGATTGGAGCTTAGAGTTGTTCTGCTGATAGCTTCTGCAGCTCATTTCCAGCTCATGAACTCTTTGTAGAAGCCCCTGAGGTTCAGGTATTTCTGCCTCCTCTGACACATAGAGGCAGTGTGATTCCTCTGATATCTCTGAACCGCACAGAGCGGCATCAACAATGTCTTGAGACATACTTATTTTAGAAACAAGACACTTTTTCAGCCAATAAATTCAGCTAATTTAAAACCTTGTTACTACTTAGTAAGTTAGTGCTTACTGGTGATTAGTTGTTGTTCCTATCTGCTTTCCTCAAGTCTCTTGAAAGTCCTCAAAATCCTTCATATAACAGTTTGTTGTTTCACAAAATAATCCAGCTGAATTAAATTCTAGGTATATATATATATGCTCCGTTCCTGAACAAAGCCACACGTGATGTCATCAGTGCCTTTGATGCGTCATCAGTGCCTTTGATGCGTCATTAGCGCATTTGATCAGCGTGACGTCACGATACGCTGTGCGCATGCGCCATATTTATATTTTTTATTAAAATTTTTAAATTTTTTTTTTTTTAAAGACTCCTTAGCTCACAAGCTGTGTAACATTAGTGTAATGGGGGCAGGCCCAAGAAAGGCCTACAGCAGAGCTGGTGGTGATATGGCTGATGTTATGTGTTCATATCATTACTCATGCAAACACTTGGGAAAATGACAACAGACATAAACTGTGTGGAGAACAGATATATCTGGTCCTAAGCTGGTCCCGCTGAACGAAGCCAGTAAAACTTAAGTAACGTTAAGTGTTGGACAACTAATGCGCTGCAGCATTATTTCAAGGTAATATAGTGTACAAAGTCAACGGTGTTACGCACATGACTTTTCAGTTAACAAATTGCACATGTTAACAGTTTTTAAAACATATTCCAAATATATATATTGAAATCTAAGACGTTGCGTTTAGCTAGAAACTCCTTGCGAATCACCCAGCGAAAGATTTGGTCGACCACGCTGCCCGGAACAACAGAACAGAACATTGTTGACAACTGTGGCTTGTCAGCAAACTTTTCCAGGTTTCACAACAATGAATCTGTCAAAATGAGTTTTTGGTGGGTTTTGTAGTGGCTTGGATGGGGTGTCGTCAGTGCTAGCTAACTAAGGAGCCGGGTTGGTTAGCTGGTGAGTCAACAGATTTGATTCACAACGTTTCAGAGCATCTATAGCTTAACGTTAGCTAGCTAGCAGAGCGTAGCTAAAGATATAGCTGCAGCATGGGCGATGGCAGTATTACTCCCAGGCTCGGCAACATGAAAGCGTTACTTGGAATAGTTGCCGGAGCTGGAGCCTCCTATGGGATATACAAACTTATCAGCGGGGGCAGCTTCAAGAGAAACAAAAAAAGTGCCACCAATGAAAGTCCCGGTGTCAGGAGCAGTCAGCCCAGTCAAGTTACCCTACAGCCGGGGAGCCTGCTGGCCAAAGTGTCTGGACTGGACGTTGTCTGTCCCCGACCTGATGTTGCATCAGGTAAGCTAGATGCTAGAAGGTAGAGCTCATAAACCTAATACTCACAATAACTGTTCCAACAAAGTGACTGTTCCAACAAAGTGAATATCTCAATGTAATTTCTCAAAATGTCCTGTGTGTAAACACAAAGAGCCCATAGTCATTCCCTAAATATGGTCACATGTTTAATATCAAGACTGTGATTAAAGAAAATCATATGGAAAGCTTTTGAGTGTAAACAATAACTACAGCTGGGCAGTAGTCAGTCTCCTCATGTGCAAACACATACTAAATATCATTAAATGTTGGTTAAATTGCTTATTTTACTCCATAGGTGACATCATCCACCAGTCCCCTGGCAACCTGGAGCCACAGCACTTGAAAATGCTGCTGTCGTGTCTGCAGACCAGCAATAATCCATCCGACAGATGTCGGGTCCTACTTACTTTAGGAAATGCTGCTGCCTTCACTGTGAATCAGGTACAGTAAAAGTATACTTTCTCTAAAACCTTCTGCAAGTGAGGAGGTTAGTATTGTAAAATTGTAAATTATCTAATCATAAAGTGTTGTATATTGTCAGTGATCTCACTCAAAGTTCTGTATATACCTTGTAACATCATATATATCTTTTCAGCCATGTAATATCCTTTTTCTTTTTTCAGAATCTAATACGGGAATTTGAAGGGATTCATATCATAGCTTGTTTCCTCTCTGATCTTGTGGCAGAGGTTAGACTGCAGAGTCTGAATGCTTTAAATAATCTGTGTATGAACATCCAAAACCAGGAACAAATAAAGGTATGTTGCTGTAAATTGTACAGCAAATAGCATGCAATCTGTTGCTGAGTACAAGAACATTTTGGCTATATATTCATGCCCATTTTTTGGGGAAGAAACCAAATTCACTTTGTCTTATAGGTTTATGTGCCACAAGTGCTGGAACTGATTGAGATGTCACCAGTGAATTCTGACCTTCAGCTTGGAGCTCTCAGGCTGCTGACAAACCTTTCAGTCACAGATAAACATCAACACTTGCTGAAGGAATCAATTACACTTTTACTCTCTCTACTTGTCGTGAGCAATGAAGCATTACAGGTTGGTATCTTTTCAGATTGGGCCTGGTTGACGTCCTTCACATTTTCCAAAATCAGTTGTCGAAAGCTATAAAAATTATTTTAAACAATTCTTTTATCATGATTATAATGTATTGAGACCATTTGAAACATTTGAAAAGTTGTAGCTCTTGTAGGAAAATGGATAAGGCTGGCAGAACTGCGAATGCAGTATGAATGAATGAAGAACTTCTAATATTTGCGTTTCAGGTTCAGACTTTGAAAGTCCTTGTAAATTTGTCATCTAATCCGGATATGATGGATGACATTGTTCAAGCTCAGGTAAGATTAAGGGGTGGAAATGCAGTCTTTATCTGATCCTCATGTAAGTCAAACATCAGGTGTAGTTTGCATGTTTTTATATAATACACAGCAGTTTAGTTAGCATGGCTCTGTGTTAAGAGGGCATCAAAACAAACAGAAGTACAGCATAATTCCAATTTTTTGTAGTCAACCTGTTGTTTCATTATAAACCCTTATTTTGATGTTTTTTTCTGTAGGCACCTGCTTCTGTTGTGGTGCTGTTTGACGCACGAACAGCCCCTGCGGTGCTTCTGCGACTGCTGATGTTTGCAGGGAACTTAAAGGCCTGGAGGCCCTCTGCCCAGGTGGCTGATGAACTGAGGCGGAAGCAGGAATGCCTCTTCCGGGTCATGTTAGATGAGTCTTCCCAGCTCCACAGCAGACTGGTCCAGCTGCTTTCTCACCCTGATGGGGAGATTCAGGCCCAGGTGGCTCGTATCTTGACATAGGCCTCCCTCTCTGCACTCTTGATCCATGCACAGCTTTTGCTTCCACACACTTTTCCAAAGCCATCAACCTATCACCCTTCTGGTTCAATTATAAATCTGTTAACCTTATAAAAGAGCAGGCTGCATAGCCTCCTGTGGATATTCAGCTTACACTCCCACACTCCTCTATACCTACAGTGTTCCCTAGATCAATATTATTACCAAACATAACTAATTGATCTATTCCACCTCACCAGCCACTCTTCCCTGATTTCCAGTTTCTTACACTACAATTAATTGACAAGCAATGAGTCAACAGGAAGCAGGAAGAAACCATTCATTTAGTAGAGTGTAAAAACAGGCCACCGCTCCCTGTTTTTTTTCCTGCCAGCAAGAGTTTTCTTCTCATTGCCAGAGACTGTTTTCCTTCAAAGATCCACAGTGCCCTTCCTTCTGAGAACTTCACCTACTTTCTCTGAAGACATGTTCCAGGTGAAATTTCTGAACCCAAATCCACTGCCAAACATTTTCTAGAGAATGTGTCAGAATGACTTGTGCAGCATGACCCAACTTACTACTCCTCTGTGGTTCAGAGAGACACTTAGATGGAGAGCTGAAGAGATTTCTTGCCGCACACCTTAGCATGCCTTGGAGACACGAATTAATGGATGTACCGCAGCTCCAGTCCTTGCTAATTTATCGACATGTTGGATTTAAAGATCATGGTCTTCGTCCAATGAAAGCAAGATCTTTTATCTATGTATTTAATATGAGAATTATTTAATATGACTTTAGAAGAGCTAAAGTGAGGTTAACCTGACAATGTGAGAAGTTCAGTGTATCGGGAAAGACTTTGTTAAAACACTGCCCAACTGAATTAAGAAGAGCTAGCCGAGGTGGTTGAGACACCTGGTAAGGATGCAACCTGGGTAAACTTTGACTTCCAAGGTGCACCAGCCACGGCTGCTGGTAGAAAACCTCAGGGTTGATCCAGGATGTGCTGGTGGGGTTGCATCTCTCAGCTGGCTTAGAAACACCTGCAAATCCCCCAGGGAGGAGCTGAAGGAAGTTGCAGGGGAAAAGGATGTCTGGACTGCTGTGGTTGTTTTAACTACCACAAATATCGTGCAGATATGCAGCTTGAAAATAAATGGAGGAGTGGCTGACCTCTGACAAAGCAATCTGTAATAATAATAACAACAATGATAATAGCTGTAATTGCTGTATTAGAATTTTTTATGCATAAAATGTTTATTGAATTACAACAATGATTGAATGTTAAATTCAAGCTTTGTTATGTTAAGTTGTGCACTTACTGTAATAAGACAGGCTGTAAGTGACAGATCCACATGTTGTCTCGCTGGAGGACTGGAGCTGCGGAGCCATCTGCTGACTTGTTTATATTTACAGAGAGGAGGATGGGTGTAGGTGCACACCTCTAATTTGCATGACAAATGTGATGGAGTATGATTTTTAATGCAAGGATTTTGTGGCATGAGCCAGTCCAGGTGTAAAGAAATGCTGCACTTTTTTGATGTTTGGACACTGACTTTATTGAACTCAAATCCTAAATATCTCTCAGGCAATATGGTTTACCAGAACAGATACAGCAGGAGGCTGATTTCCTTGTGACTTAGATTATCATATTTATTTAATGAAGTTAGTCAGCATTTTGGCTATAAAATGAGAAATATGTTTGTTTGTTTGAATGGTTCAATAAATACCCTATATGATATATTATGGATATCAACGCCCTTATTTCCCCTGTTTACTATGTTAAACTAGAAACATTCATTGATTTGTGATAAGCTCTGCTGTTGTTAGATGGTAGGACGGTTGGAGCTGCCTTTTATGCCATCTTAAAAACACAGCGAGAATAAGGATTCCTGTCCAGGTAAAGACGTAAAGAGTTGTCCACGCTCTCATTTCCAGCAGGTTCCTGTAGATTACTGTAAAGGTCTTTTCTCAGGTCTCACCCACAACTCTCAAGCAATTTCATCTTCATCTCAAGCACAATAAAATAACCCTGATGACATCATCAAGAGTAATTTTCTCAGACTTTAGAAAGCTCCTCCCGAGCCGCAAAATACATTATACAACAGTTTTCACAGGCTGAGTAGTGCTCCTCCTCATGATGAGGAAACTGACCTTCATGTGTAAAACTGGTGCTCCCTTAAGCACTTATCATGTACTACATCATTTCTATCTGTTCTATTTTGTATAATTTTGTAAAGCACTTTGAATTGCCTTTAAATGTGCTCTACAAATGAACTTGCCTTGTAGCCTAAATTTAATAATATTAAAATAAAAAAAATGTAATAATGAGATTAAACATCCATTCCTGGTTATACTGATATATTTTTTTTTAAATCAGTAAGTCCTTTTGACGAATTGTGATTTTTGTGATGTGAGCGCAGAGGATGAATTTTGACAACGCACTTTAAAATGAGGCTGATGGTGATGCGTTCAGGTCTTTGTCTCCTCCCTCGCCTACACACAGCCTCCTCCCCCCCTCTGAACAAACGAGATGACCATCGGTGGATCATCCTGTGCTCCCTCAGAGTCACACCGCGGATCAGTGAGTGCAGGCAGGTGACCACAACCCAGAGCTCGGATCAGGGAGGGGGGCAAAACATTTCGGATTAGCCCCATCAGCTATGAACATCCACAACGTTAAGTAGAAGGAGAAGCTCTCACACCATAAACGCGTCGAGGATGAACGGGACTGCAGCGGCCACAGGATCGGCTTCTTGCCGTTTCGCCCACTATTTTGTTGTGTGTGGAGTGGACACGGAGACAGGCCTGGAGCCGGACGATGGAGCAGGTAGATGGTCTATTAACACGAAAGAAACAAATCCACACTACAAAAACACACACACACACACACCCGAGCATATGTTTCATGTCATGCTTCATGGAAAACATTTCATGTCGGCCTATTTGTGTGTGTGTCGGGGTGACAGCCATTTAAATATGTTTTGATTGGACGCCACATTTCTCTTCCTTTCGAAGCGTTGTTGACAACACAATATCTGCGAGTAGCCTGTTCAGAATAGCCGATATTATGACCACTTAACATTTTATTTAAAATAAATCCCATCACAATTTGCTACTACGTTTTTTTTAATTTGGATTTGTGTGTTATTCTGAACATATAGTGCTGATGAAAGGTATATTTTTTGAGTATGAAACAGAAAAATCCAAGGTAATGATCATTTTCCTTTGAACTTGAAGCAGTTTGATTGAATTTAAAATGACAATTATATCGTATCACCCCGTTGTCTTGTCCTTTAGTATTATGTCTGCTTGGGGAAACACATTACAGCTCTGTTCATTGTGTTTTGATCACATTGTCAAGACAATACCGTAAATCAGTTGAGAATATAGCTTTGTTGGTTTCTGCAAGTCATCCACTGCTACACCTGGATAAGAAACATAGCAGAGAAAGGGTTGAATAGAGGGAGGACAGCAGCATCCTGTCCTGCCCAATAAAGCTGGGACACAGCTGGAGCATCCAGGCAGTGGTTCATGGTTAACGCAGCGTGAGAACGAGCTCCCAGATTACACTGTAAATGTAAAAGCAGTGATAATCCGTGTGACGGCTGGTTCGTCTGTTCGGCTCTCTCATCATCCTTTGTTTTACCAAGAAAAAAACACCCCTGTCCCTTTCTCACCAAAAGCCAAAGGTGGGGAAGGAAGTTAAAGGAAATGGATGCTGTAATGTTGGTGGATGTGGGGGTTGCCATGGTGATGACAGCTGCAGTGATGCCGCTTGTGGTGGTTCATTTGCGGTGGATGGGAATAGAGAGATATCAGGTGGTGTAGCTGTTAACACTCAGCTGAGGGCCGACTCACCCAGGAGCCCTCTGTGACGTCTGCACGTGTCCTGCTCTTTGTGAGAAGAAAGAATAGCGCGTGCAGGTGTGCTGAATACCAGCACCTTGAACGTCACTTCCAGGTTTAGTCACACCCTGTGTTCTTTTGTAGCAGAAATGTAGCTCATGTAGAGCAGCTCCTCCAGGGAAAGATGGCTGTAACCAGACATGCTTAACCCTGCCTTGTTGTTTTTCTCTTTCAGCCAAATGTCTTTTGAATAATAGTAAGTCAGACAAGAATACATGTATATTTATGATGTGCTCTGTATCATGTTGGAGCACATGGCTCTGCTGCTGATTATTTAGTGCTCTAACTAACCATCTGGGACTTTGACGGCTCTCCCCCTGCAGCGAGTGACAGCGCTGCTGGCTAGTGTATCTGAGCTCCACCAATCTGCTTATGTAACAGCAGGTCATCCCAGACCCACTGCAGCAGGGGGCTCTGCTCCTTTCAAGGGATTTCTGTCTCTTCACATACATGTACTCTATAAGCTGTAGTCAAGCAAGAGATGTTTATTCTTTCATGTACACCGGCCTTATAAGTGTTTGGATGTGTGAGGTCATACAGTGTCTCTTTTTGTGTGTGATTAGCGAATGCCTACCGAGAAACAATCTGCTCTTGTTGGCTTCTCAATAGATGCCACTGTGTTTTCCGCAGCCTAATCAAATTTCACATGACGTTGCCTGTTGGCATGCTGAACGGCCGAGGCTTCAGCGCCCCTGATGACTGTCACGGGGGGGGTTGACATCAGCAGAGGGCGAGAACTCCCCGACCGAACATTTGAGAGCTGCTTTATAATGTTGAACTGATTGCAAAGAGATGTATGTTTTGCACTTGCCTTATTAACAAATGTGCTGCTTGTACGCGGAAATATCAGTCTGAGTTATTTTATTTTTAGGCAACACATCTGACTCAACACCTACTTTTATCCTTTATTTTAAGCATATGAGCCAAGCACCAACGTCTGTGTCTCAGGCTGAGATGAAAAGCAAAATTTGTCCTTTTTCTTTGTCACATAATTCACTTTCAGTGGACGGACAAATCTGTAATGCAAAGACGGAGTGATTTCAGTTTGAGCCATTTGCTGTCATTTTAATCTCTTTCCACTTTTTATATCTGTCCTCATCTACTCATGTAATGATGTGATGAAGTGGACGGTGGGGGTAATTCAGCTGGTGAACATGACAGATGTCTACCTTTATGGCTGTTCAATCATCCCTGATGAAGTGTGCCTGTTTTAGGGATGGGGGGCAACTCGGAGCAATAAATCTTTGAGATGAATGCCTAAACCGTGGAATGAATATGAACCACTTTGTTGTCTTCGTCCTCCATAAATATTGACAATATTGATATTATGGTGACAGTTATAAGGACTTTCATGTACTGAGGATTAGAACTGAAACAATAAGTCGATTAATCAATTAGTCGATTGACAGAAAATTAATCTGCAACTATTTTGTTAATCAAGCAATCGTTTAATTCACTTTTTAAAACAGAAATGCCAAACATTAATTAGTTCCTGCATCTCAAATGTGAGGATTTGCTGGTTTTCTTTGTCTTATGTGTTAGTAAACTGATTATATTTGACAAATCAATCACTTTGAAGACGTCACCTTTTGGTTTCAGGAAATTGTGATGGACGGTTGTCACTATTTTCTGACATTTTATGGACCAAGCGATTAATCGATGGATCAAGAAAATAGTAGTCAGATTAAAGGATTTTGAAAATAATCATTAGTTGCAGCCCTTTAGCTCATACATGGTTTCTACTGTGTGTATGTTAATGCGGGGAGAGGACGAAACATGCTAATTACAGCCTAACTGAAACAGGCATTTAAGCTTTCATTCAGACACTAAAACAAACCTCCCTCTCACTCTGTTCTGTCAACACACATAAAGAGAGAGGCTGCGTCTGAATGTGGTCTGTGCTAACTCTCTGGTGGGAACTCGTGTCAGGAGGAGTGTGGGTTTCAACTGGGTCAGCTGATGACTCTCGGGGTGACGTAACCGCTGACTAGCCTCGTCTTGATGGCTGTCTTCAAGGCCACAGCGGAAATTGCAACCATGGCAACTAGGTGTCCGTCTGCGAGGCTCGATTCTGCCTCTCAGCGCCGACACCAATTTGTATCCGTAGCAAAGAACATTGACTCCCTCTCTCGTCACTGTGATCCATTAGCTTCTGTCTCCCACCTACCACTCTGACTCAGTTGAACTTGAAGTGGCGCTCCTTCCTCAGCGCAGATTTCCTCGCTTGTGGTGCTGTACGTCATCTCGTAGACAGGTGAGGTGGATGCTCCCGAGTGCATGAATGAGTGCGTCAAAGCTGGCAGCTGAGAGAAGACTGTTGGAGTTGTTGGTGTTCTTGTAACGCAGTGATGTGTCAGTTAAAGAAGAGTACTGTTCAAGGACATCCCCTCAGACAGTGGATGAATAATGAAAGTCACTCATTCACTGCTGTCAGCTGATTACACACACTGAATGATAAACACACACAGTTTATTTGTATCTGTTTTTCACTCGTGCTCACACGGACAGCACTCTGTATGTAACCAGAGCTAGGAGCTGACACAAGGGGCGTCAAATCTGGGCATTGTGAATGCAGGAATATACGATAAAAGTTTCTTGCATGTTCTGCAAATTCAGTCCTTTCATATGTACGTAGCTGTTACATAGAGATCTCTCATCCTTTATCCTGAGCCTGAGCGCTCTTGATGTATGAAAAAGCAGCATATTTTCATCCTGTGCGCTCGCTACAAGCGTAAAGAGTTTCCTACTGCAGAGTGTCAGGGATGAGGGGTGTTGTACCGCTTTTCCAGTCTATCTCTATGGTAATGAGTTGAGTTACATAACCCTTGGAAGGGCTTTTCCCTCTTTGCTGCAGAATGGCACTCGCTGTCGACAACTTTTTTTTTTTTCGGCCTGTGTCGTCCTGCCCGAGCTTTCTCATAAATCAAAGCTGCTGTCGTTTTGTGACGCCCAGGACGTTCTGTCCTCTTCATCTTACAATGAATTCGGACTCAGCAGTGATGAAGGTCAAAGATCGCTCTGTACTAATACCATAATGCCTTAACTTCTTTTTCCGTGCGTCTGTCTGTCTTTCAGGCGAGGGCTTTGAGCAGAGCCCCATTCGACGGTCCTTCAAGTCAAAGGTTCTGGTGCACTACCCCGAAAGCACAGACAGGAACCCCTTCAATAAAGATGCTGTCAACATGGTGAGACCTCAGATCGCACATAAACGCTCTTCTCCAGTGTCGAAATGATAAGGAAGGACGAGATGGGCGTTGTTTGAAGGGCACATGTTTTGGGGCTCTTCATGAAAAACACAAAATTAGCTGCCTCTCATAGAATATACCCTTGTCTTTCTTTTCTCTTTTCATCTTAATACACAGAACATGTTTATTGTTCTCTGTTAGAAAAGCAGGTCAGGATGATGAAACCATAAGACTCAAAATAATTGTTTTCAGTCAGATGGAATTAAATACATTTTAATGGTCAGACTTGTCTTTTTCACATATCAACATTTGTCCCAGTAGACACCACAGTATTTTATGTTATTTATTTATGGTATCAGTAAAATGTATGGTCTTATCAAACATTTTTTAGTGTAATTTTAGTGGATTTTTAGACCTGGAAACAACTACATTTGCCAGCAGCACAAATACACAAAACATACAACAAATACTTGTCATGGGGTACTCAGACATATACAGTCTCTCATACCCAGTTATTCCATATTTAACAATGACGTTACTTGTTCAGCAGCTTGTTTCATGTAATTGATACGCTTTTCTCAATTTATGTCAAAAATATTTCCTTTAACTCTCAGACGATCAGTTTTGGCATTGAATAGATTTTACAGATTTACATTGCCGCTTTATTCTAAACCCTCTTTTGCGTTTTCTACTCCCGTTCCTCCTCAACACTTTCTCCTCAGCTCTGCATGCCGAGGGGTCTTTCCTTCCGCACGCAGGCAGACAGGCTTGACGCTCAGTTTCACTCATTCACGATGTCTTTTGATGACGGGACACGTTCCTACGGCTTCGTCCACACCTTCTACGAGGAGGTGACCAGTGCTCAGATCATCACTGCCATGCAGACTCTCTACCAGATGCACCATGTGGAGCACCATTCAGCTTCATCCGCCTCCTCTCCCTCTTCCTCGTCTTCATCTGCCTCCTCGCCCTCCACCTCCAGCATGGACTCGCTTGTGAGCAGCTTGGATGAGTCAGACGCTGAGTCTCTGGCCGGGGTTTCCGCCTGTCTCGGCTGCGCAGGCTCCTTCGATCCAGCACGGGACACTCTGTATGTGTCCAAAGCCCTCTGCCTCCTAACACCGCTCCCCTTCCTTCAAGCTGCTCGACAGTTTCTGTCTCAGCTGCACCAGGCTGTGGCGTCACACACAGCCCCACCCCTCCCTCTAGAGAGCTACATCCATAACATCCTGTACGAGGTGCCCCTGCCTCCTCCTGGCAGGTCGTTGAGGTTCCACGGGGTGCAGGGACCCATCGTGTGCCAGCGGCCCGGGCCGGGTGAGCTTCCGCTGGGGGAGTATCCTCTTGGAGAGGCATTCTCCCTGCTGGGTGTGGACAATATGGTGCAACTACTTACCTGTGCACTTCTGGAGACACAAGTCCTGCTTTGCTCTCACGGTAATCACACTGTTCAGTTATTAGCATGCTTGAGATGACACTCAAAATAAGAAATACCCACATTTACTGATTACGTCAATGCACGGTCATAGTCAGCAAATCAAAGGAAGATATTAATGTCATCAAAAAGATCAGTTTAAAGACGTGTGAGTATATTGAAGAGCTCCAGAATTTAGCGAAACCCATAGGAAAAGCAGCTGTTTTTATGCATAACAAGATACAGTTAATAACATGACATAAATATAACAAGTAGACCAGACACCACCCCACATGTAACCTACAGTAACAACATGACAGATGGGTTTTAAGGTTAAATACTGCAGGGAAACTAACATTGTAACTTAATGAGTATGGAACATCCTCAGTCATTAACTGGGGTCTGTAGCATGTAAACAGGAATATGAATTAAATAGTTCTATAAGCAACTCATGTAAACACTTTAATTAATGTACTTCATCCCTTGAAAATTCTTTCCTTGGTACTTGCAGGTGATTCATTCCCTCACCTCTCTCTCTCGTCTTTCTCATGTACTCAGACTACCAGCGTTTGATGACAGTGGCAGAGGGCGTCACCACCTTGCTGTTCCCATTCCAGTGGCAACACATCTACCTGCCCATTGTCTCCGCACCGCTACACCACCTCCTGGACGCTCCTGTGCCATTCCTGATTGGTATTAAGCGCAGAGACGGAGCTCAGCGATCCTCCCTCCACCTACCGCACGAGGTATAGAACTAAACAAGGATCTTGTGTGTAAATGCATCTGCAGTTTCCTGTGTGAATTTCACTAAACATGCACACAAAAGGATCTAAAAATGTTTTGTTACACTGACTTCTTCCAGCCATTTGCTGATCCCCTCTATGCTGCATGTGTGACAATTTGCCCTCTGCCTCCAGCCTGTCGGACTGAGACAATACATTTCCTCAGAGTGCCCCCACCCTCTCTTTCACGAATCAAATCCTGCTTTCGAGATCACTTTACGCTGCATGAATATCTCACTGAAGCCTCTTTGAAGTCGCTCTGCCCCAGAAAGGAGGCAGCAGAAAGACAGCCCGAGGGGGGATGAAAGCAAAAATGCAGAGCATGAGAGATCCAGAATAATGGGACTCGCTGAATAATTAATGAGAATTAGGGATCACCACTTATTTCTTGAGTTGTGCAATTTGATGTATGGGTGGTAATTTGCAAAGAAGTAGGAAATATTGTAATCATACATGTATGATTTGGTTGGAAGGTTTTTCTTTCTTCTTTTCTCAATTTTTCTGAACGTTAACAAGGGCACAGTTTGGCTCACGTGGTTAAAAAATACTCTACATTTAAATGGGTTTCCTTAATATTGATATTTAGGGAAAACGTATTGATATGTCCTTCAAAACATATGATCTTCTCCTGATTTTCCTATTTGAGTGAAAGAGATGATTCAAACAAGTGAAGACATTAACTAGGAGGATGAAGCTGCACAGAGTAAGAGAATGTCTGTAACTGTCCACTCTACTGTACATCTCCCAGCTTCCCCCCCAGAGGCTGTAAACTGACTGCCTGAGGTCGCTGTTGAAGGTCATGTTGCTGCTGACTGCGCTGCGCTCCACTGATGCTTACAGAAGCAGTATTTTTAAATCATTGCCGATTGTTCTCACAAAGTTCTGTAGTTCATTGCTCAGCAGCTTCGTGGGCACGGGGTTTTGCACGTTTTCGATGTGTTTGCCAGTGTGAACGCCTGATTTTGCAGAGAATTTCCCCTGTTGCAGGAGATAACAGTAATCATTAGATAATCCTCCACATGCTAATATCCTCTGAGGGCTTATCACGGTGAAATGCCAAGAATCTATTAATGGGATGTAAATCTTCATCTCTGATCGTAATTGGATGTTAAAGCTCAGCCCCTTTTTGTCTACATGAGATGAATAAGAGTCTGTACATTGTGAATGGTTAAACCTGTGATGATTATCTGATGGAGGAGCCAGTTGAAACGTGTTTTTCGTGTTTTAAACTCTTCTGTTTGTCTCTTTCTCCTTCACAGGCCAACCTGTGCTTTGTGGACATTGACAACCGCTGTGTCGAGGCCCCCGAGGACCTTCCCGTGTTTCCGGACCAGACCGAGCTAATCCAGGAGCTGAGTGAGGTACTGCTGCGTTTTGGTCTCCCTCCACAGGGCGGTGCGATCACTCAGCCTGCCACCACCTCCCCTCGCCTGAGCAGCCTGGTGCTGGAGGATCTGATGGAGGACAGACGGAACGGGAACCTCGGAGGCGAGGAGCTGGCGGTGCTGGAGAGGCTGCAGGCTCTAGCGCGGAGGTGCGGAGGAGGAAAAATGTCAGATGGAGAGAAGACGCTGGGACACGTGTTTGAGGAGGAGGAGGAAGAGCTGAAGGCTGCAAAGCTGAACATTCAGCTGAGGGAGGTGTTTGCTGGACGATTTGCCGCCATGTTTGGCAGGTATGAGGAGTTTGTCATCCACAGCGCTCTTGATTTGGACTCCTGGTTGAGCAACCGAGAGGGGACGTTCAGCTTTGACAAGGTACTTCAGTGGATGTCAATGCACAAAGATCGAATGATACATCTAATAAAACTACTGTATTTATGACAATTATTTCCTCATATGATAAGATTGATTTTCTATGTTTTTGAAATGCTTTTTATTGTGATAGAAACATCATATCTCTGTCCATGTTGAAAGTGTTTGTGTTTTTCAATGTTTCAGGGTTCCTTCCTCTCAGTCCAGCCTGCGAACCACTTGCACTTCTTGTCCCGGTTCCTGGAGACATCCATGTTTTCTTCCTTTGTGGATGGGAAGGTGATATCTCGCTGGGCGGATAGAGAGCCAGTGCAGCAGCTGTTTGACAGCCGCCTGGAGAGAGAACGACTGTATGACACAGACGAAGAGGACTCCCCTAACTGTCGCTACAGGAAATGCACCACGCTCTTTGAGTCAGGTACTGTGAAGGTGCTCATGAACAAAAGAGGATGAAATAAAGTACTGTGACACACGTTGTGTTGCAAGATAAGTCACGAAATAAGTACTGAACATGGAACACAAGGCAAAATATGCAACAAAAACAGAAATCCGGCTCAGATGTTACTGTTAATATATCATGGATCAATGTTGTCTTTCTCACCTGGAAAGTCTTAATATAACTTGGCTCCATTTTCATAGATGTTCATGTAAATTTGACAGCGATGTGCAGAGA
Source organism: Macquaria ambigua (assembly GCA_008360985.2). Taxonomy (NCBI): domain Eukaryota; kingdom Metazoa; phylum Chordata; class Actinopteri; order Centrarchiformes; family Percichthyidae; genus Macquaria; species Macquaria ambigua. The sequence goes on along the minus strand of VMKM01001013.1, from coordinate 172,946 downwards.
TAACTGATTAGTTCGAAACAGGCAATGACATCTATACGATTGAAAGTACTTTGGCATTTAATAGTAACTTAAATTATTACATGCATTCATTTAAAGAAGCTGTAGATTTTAATGCCAACCTACGACAAACCAAGAGTAACATCAGGATGTTTCACCAGTTTCTCTTCAGCATTTAGCAAAGAAAGTAGGTTGAGCAGAAAGATGTGATTGAAGTGGATGCCAGATTTTCAAGAGGGAATCTGTAAATTTGTCGCCATCTGTCCTTCTGTTTGGGTTTATGCAGTGTGTTGATTATGTTGCTTTGCCTTTCTGCAACCACCATTTTCTTTCTCTTTTGTAAAAAACACTGAAGATGAGCAGTATACAGTATAAGCGGAGGACATTCATGTAAGAGGTGACGTTAAATGTTAGGCACAAGTCCTGGAAATGTCTCTATCATCACTTTCATGACTCATCATTTTATCTACAGTAGGTATCCCTGTTGGACGTTAACCATTGCTGTGTTTGTCTCCGCAGCTCAGGCCATTGAACGCAGACTGCTGAAGGCTGACCACACAGCCATACACCCCCACCTGCTGGACATGAGGATTGGCCAGGGTCGTCACCAGCCGGGCTACTTCCCTAAGCTGCAGGCTGATGTGCTTGTGCAGGGACAAAACTCCCACAAGTGAGCCTTTGTTTTCTGCTGCTGTTCAGTGAGAATACAACAGTGATTCCCAACCATGGGTACCTGTAACCCAGACCCAGGGGGTACGAGGAGTAAAGTTAGCTCAACTGATTTGAAAAAAAAAATTACGTGTGATTTAACCAACATATCCACGTACTTTAGGAGGAAAATAAACATCCAGATAGGATTACAAATTGGTGTGATGCTAATCTTTTGTGATGTATTATCACAATAAATAGTTAACCTATAACTAAACGTAATTTACAAACGGTTGAAATAATTAACCAAAAGAAACGGATACTCAGGTAAGATAGTAGGATAAAAGTAATGGATAAATAGTTTAATAGCTAAAGGTAATGAATTAATTGAATAAATGGTTGAAATGTCCTGCTCCTGCTCCACCAAGTGGTAATAGTACACGTGATTAAAATTACAAATTATTGTAACAATATCCACATTTATGTAGGCAATAGTGTTACTTAACATCCACTTTAAAGTAAATTAAAATAAACACATTATGAGGGGATACTTGAGCTCATCTGATGGACTGTGGGGGGTCAGACAATAAAGGATGGGAACCACTGCATTAGTATATCACTAGCTGCCAGGGTCTACTTTATTACCTACCAAAATACACTCATGTGCTTTAAATACAGTCGCACACACTTGGAATTGTGAGTTTTATTTTGCTGTGTTATCTGGGTGAACAGGTGGTCCAGTCGTGTTACAGCATCACGCAGGTCCGACTCCAAGAGATCAACGGTGACCGAACACTCAGGAGTGGACAATGAACAGAGACAGGTACTTTCATGTGTTCAGACACACAGACAAACACACATACCTTAGGAGGCTTGAGTCTGATTTATTATCTTTTATTTATTTAACAGAAGCACACATTTGCGAGGAAGAACCTCCGCCACTCTAAGCTACTTGACGCGTCGCCTCAAGCTGTCACTCAGACTCACCGAGAGTTCGTTGACGGGCTGCTGAGCGAGTGTCGTCTGAAGGTGAGAGCTGCGTCTGTGTGCTAATGGAGGCACTGCTTTCTTTAATCGTCGTTCAAGGTTAATGTCGCAAAATGTTCTCTGGCTTTTTAGACCAAACGGATGTTGATGGAGAGGATGGGGAAGGAGAGCATGGAACTGGGTCAGGGAGAAGCCAACATCACAGGCCTGCAGGAAAACACACTCATCCACGGTCTGTGTGACCTACTGGAGAGAACCTGGGGCCATGGTCTGCAGCTGAAACAGGTCAGACACTCACAGACACATAACTTAACATGCCTAATCAGCTCAGATGACCTAAAACAAAACCATCTGGCCCTGTGTGTCCCCATGTAAACAAATTCACATCATGCACGCAAAGAGATGACTGTGTGTGTTTTATTCCAAACAGGGGAAGTCTGCGCTTTGGTCCCATCTGCTTCACTACCAGGCGGCCCAGGGGAAGACGGAGACACCAGCTGAGTCTCCAGGTCAGAGCACAACCCCGACCGTTTAGTTTTTCTTGTGTAAATCTCTGAACTAAGAGTCGAATGATCATTGGTGTTCAACTTCCTGTCTGTTCAGGGTCTAACGGTTCGGACCAGAGAACATTTGATGATGGCACTCTGCTCCTGAGAGGATCGTTAATACAGGATATGAGGTAATGAGAGCAAACATACTGTGATGTTGGAAAGAGTGGTGGTAAAGGGCATGAAAGGCTCTGTTTGTGATCTATGTTTTATGAAAAATGCAGATAAAAAAATATATTTGCTGCTTCAGTTCCTCTTTCAAATAACTGATGTTTTGGCTGAAGTTCAGATGAAGACAAAATCTTCACATTTTAAATGCTATTATACTACACATACGTCATATCTCCAGCATTTTGTTCTGTTCTTGTGGGGTCATGAGAGGTTATATTTCTTGCTCGCAGGCTTTGATTTTTCTAGAAAATGAAATACCTACAATTGTCATTAGTCATTAGATACGATGTTATGACAAAAAGCTGAGTGTTAGAGCTTGTTTTCCCCTGCTCATGCTGGTCTGTCTGTTGTTCTTCCAGGTTTATCCAGGCCATGAGTGAGGGTCTGTCTGAGGTGGGTCAGGCTCGGGCCTGGATCCACCTGGCTCTGGAGAAGAAAATGCTGTCCCAACACCTTAAAGAGCTGCTGACAAACCAGGAGCTGCTCAGGTCAGAATTCACTCATAACTGACCTAATGACAAGCAGACACAATCTAATATTTCAAGTCCCATGACTTTCTTCTTGTCTCCTGACAGGCAGCTGTATAAACCTCATGCGTTCCTGCTCTGCGAGGAAGAAAGGGAGCAGTTTTTGTTCCACCTGCTCTCTCTCAACACTGTGGACTACCTCTGCTTCACACGCGTCTTCACCTCCATCAGTAAGTCCTGTAAACTTTAACAATAAAATGGTAGAATTTACTGGCAGGTTTATAGCTTTCAAGGATGCTGAAAGTTTGCTTCACCCATCTTCGCCCCACTCTCCTCATATACTTGAATCACACCCAGTATCCCATGGATTCACACAGACCCTCTAGACCTCAAACAATAGACGTTAAAATTGCCCCGATGCTGTGAAAACCTTGTATTGTGAGACGAGTTGGACAATTTTAAGTGAGAAGGAAAGGACATAAATGAATAAAACGTTGCTCTTGGTCTCTTGTGTCTCTCCAGGTATTCCATACCGTGTCGTTATTATTCCCATGAAGAAGCTGAGCATTGCGATGGCAACAGTTAACCCCTGGGTGTGTGTGTCAGGAGAACTGGGAGATTCAGGAGTTAGACAGATGCCGAAGAATGCACAAGAGATTTTTTTCCAGGTTTGTATGCGCTCCAGCAGCGGTACCAGTCAACATCACGCCTGATAGAGACGCATAGCTCCACTTACTGTGGTTCGTGCTTTTCATTTCAGTGCAAGAACCTGGGCAGGCTGAGCACTCTGCAGCTGGGACAGGAGAACTCTGGCTTGCTGGCCAAGTGTCTGATTGACTGTGTGATGGTGTATAATGAGATCACTGGACACACCTACAAGTGAGATTCTTACTCTGACTTTGGTCTTGTCTTGTACAAGAATGTGTTTGTGGACAACAGTTCAGACAGTGATAAAGATACAATGACATCTAAATGATCCAGACTGTCAAATATTAAACACTCCCATTAGAAAGCTGCTTTATCACATTGTAATAACATAATAAAGACATAGAAAATAAGTGACTGCATGTTCACTGTGATGGATTACCTATGTGGAGCATATTTCAGATCTCTGCATGTTTATTTATTACCATGTTGTCATGAACTGAAAGCAGCTGCTGCCTAGTAGAGAGTAAATCAGTTTAAAGATGTATGAGTTGCCTTATTGGAAAATTGTTGTCAGTTATCTAAACTATAAAAACACATGCCAAACCACCGTTCTCCTTGAAGTTATTTAGAAAAACAAGCTATGCACACTCGCCACGTTACACTAGCTGAATAGAACAGATGGCCCTTACCTACGCCATGTTTTTAAGTTGGATATAATAAAACACTGAGTCTTCTTGCCTTTCAGGTTCCCATGCGGCCGATGGCTGGGGAAAGGCGTGGGTGATGGCAGCTTGGAAAGAGTTCTCATTGGTCAGCTGGTGTCGCCTGGTGGAGAGGAGGATGCTGGAAGGTGGACAGGGACGCCTCCGGAGCTGGCCTCTCCTTCTCAGAGTATGCGGACAGTGCTGGGATCGCTTGGCAGCCGAAGCAGTACGTGCTGACAAAGAACACATTCTTTTAGTACAATAGCTGACCTACTTGTTGGTATACTCACTACAATATCAGATTCCTCCTTTGTATCACCTTTCTATTTTAGCCCCTTTCCCCCTCACGTTTGTCATCATTCATCCTCGTGTTTCTATTTGTAACTATTCGTGATTTATCTTGTCAGGATTGCTGTCTGTTGAAGTACAAGAGGACATGAGGGAGGCAGCAAATAACCTTGTTAAACACTTCCACAAACCCGAACAGGAGGTATGTGACCGTGACAGTGAGTGTGTCCCGCAGATTCAGCTCCTACGTTCATTTAACCTGCTCAAGTCTGTTCGGCTCACTCAGCTGAAATGGGCTGAAAATGCTTAATGCAAGGAAGAGCATCTCTGCAGCGTTGTGTTAGACTGCTTGTGTTATTTTTATCTCCAACATGGTTCATTACCCCGGCTTTGTCTCATTTGTGTATCAGACTAGCCTCTCCCCTCAACAGCAAGTTAAAAGCGCTGAAGAGACTTGATGGATCACTTTAGTTTATCAGTAATGGGCCTCCAATTCATTGTAATAACATCTTTAGTGCACAAATTGTTCTCTGCTGTGGAGGATTTTGGCCTTCTGTCACTCATATGAGGGGATTTACTGAAGTTGAAAGATGAGCCTCTTGCTTACAGTGCCTCTATTAACGCTGTTCCCATTTCTCTCATCCCAGAGGGGAAACCTGACTGTGTTGTTATGTGGTGAAGGAGGTCTGGTGCTTTCCTTGGAGAAGTTCCTCCTGCACGGCTTCAAATCTAACCGTCTTTTCCAGAGGAACGTGTTTGTTTGGGACTTTGTGGGTAAGTACTGTGAGTGTGAGTTCATTAAAAGTGATGTTTTACTTCTCGCTGATGTCTGTTTCCTGTCTCCATCTAGTGGCGGTCAACATGAATTTCACTTATCAAATTGCATGCAACAAAGCATGATTGATGTGTTTTATTAACAACCAGTGTTGCACCCTCTATCTCTAGTGTTTGTACAACCTTATTTTCCCTTATTGTCAGTATATTAGTAAGTTATGAACTGAAAGTTTGACCAACTCTTTCCCATAGAGAAGGCAGTGGTTTCCATGGAGACAGCTGATCAGATGGGTGACCTGCATGGATCAACACTGACAAAGGGTCCACCTTGCGACTCACTGTGCCACTACGTCATGGCCATCAATGCCTCGCCACGAAACATCGGAAAAGAGGGCAAGTTCCAGCTGTTCGTCTGCCTGGGAATCAGGTGAGCGGCCATAACTTTAAAAATGACAGTTTAAAAACTCAAAAGAGACACTACGAAGACAAGGAGAAACTCCCCCAAAACACCTTAGCACATAAGGAACAATCTGAAGAAATATTTAAATAGACAACATCCCTCTTCCTTAGATGGCTGGGGTTTTAATAGGAGCCACAGGTGAGAAAAGGGTCATTACAATAAATGAACTGGAAGATGTAACAGTGCTTATACAAAAGGGATTATAATCCAACGACAGGTTTATAATTGGATTGATACTAATGTAATTAATCTAATGTAATAAGTCTAAGACATAGATTTATGATCCATATTTAAACCAGAAATAGGGAGACAGTTTTCTTCCCACTGGAATCTGTGATTTAAAGCATCCTGGTCATATTATATTGTGTTGGGCAAAGGTGATATAGTTTCCTTCCTGAGGCCCTGAGGAAGCAGCCTGCAGCACCACTACACTCACACTGAATCATTTACATGACATACAGTTCAGGGAGGCAAAGTGTCAGGCTTCGTCTTCTACTGGTTGGCCACGAGATGCAGACAAATCATCCATATCTCTGTGTAATAAAGCATTTAACATTTTGTTGTTTAAATTAACTAAGGATTTGACTTTATGCTACTGCTGTTCTTTACTTACAGCTACCGCCTGTGTCAAAAAAGCCCTGATCAGTGATGGCTGTAATTGACAAGCTAAAATAAGTTATTTACTTTGCTGCTTTATTTCCTCTTTCAAGGAGCATAAATACACATTTTGAAATGTAGCTTCAATTTATTTCAGGTGGAAAAAGAGAATTTCAATTGAATAACTATTAAATTACATCAGCCAACACCACTGTTCCTATCCTCGTTTTCTCTTGTCTCTGCACCAACAGTCAGAATCAATAAAGATTGGCTTAAATTAAATCTAAGTGATATAGTTGGCTGAAATTTCAAAGCACACTTAATTTTTTTATGAAATACCATACACAGACAGTATCATTATTTAGACAATTATCGTGCTAAGATAGTGTTGGAGTCTCTGTGGCTTAACACGTTGAGGTGGTGCACCGTCAAAGGGGTTTGGGTCTAGTCGATAAGTTAGGTCACGTGTCGTCTCTTTTTCTGTCCTTTTCTGTTTCTCCATATTCTGTCAATTAAAGCAAACGGCTCTAAAACAGTAGGAACAGTTTAGCAATATATTTGGGGTGTATTGTGTCCAACGCCTGTAACTTCGTCGTTTTAAGATATTAGTTCTTGTGTTGGTGTTTTGGATTGACATTGAATGAACTGGACATTCAGGTTAATAAACACTGAAAGCATCTTAGTTTCTGTTTGAAAGCTGTCTCAAGAGAAAGTACATGGAGCCAGTTCTGTCTTGCAGTCCGCTAACTCGCCTTCAATTCAATACTAAACTTCATCAGGTATTTATGGGACCATTATTGACCATTGACCTGTTCCTCTTGGCAGGGACCGGCTTCTCTCTCAGTGGCTCCCCCTGCTGGCAGAGTGTCCCCTGACAGCGCGGACCTACGAGGAAGGTGCTCTGCTGCGGGACCGTGCTGCTGTACACTCCCTCTCCCGCATCCTGCACACACTCAATGAGTTTGCCATCACCCTGGAGACTGCACTGGTTAAAGGAGTTGACCTCTGACCCCTGACAGATAACCACGGAGATCAGCCCCTGCTCTGCAACCTACTGCAGGAATGCTGATGGGTTCATATATTCATCTTTCTATCTGCGGGAAAAAGGCAGTACATTCAGACACTTGAGAAATGTGACTTAATCATAAAAAAGGACAGTGGACTAGATGAAGTCACTGGCAACTCGAGCTACAAACATTTTGCCTTGTTCACTTATGTAAATGTCTTATAATATCCTGTATTTGCTTCAGGAAATAGTCAGATTTTTCCTATGCTTGTTTACACTGTGAAATTCTGTTTCCTCAAGGAGAAATAGAGAGTCATTCATAATCTGGCATCTACAGTAGATATTTCCACAGCTCACATCATTTCTGACCCTAAGACAACTATAACTCTCCTTCAACTGCTGTATTGCTTGCACTTGAATTTTAAACTAAGCACATGCATGGCCAAAATCTGTTTGTTTGTTTGTTTTATGTCTTAGTGTGTTGTGATCTGAAATATCAGGACTCAGGCCTTACTATATAAGCATTCTTTCTTTACTTCATTCGTTGGATATCCTAGAAAATATACTCAAGAAAGTTAATGTTCCCACTCTATAATATGTTGCAAAATGTTATATTATTATGCTCTTGTTATACTGTGTAACATCTCGCCCGTTTCTCATTGTTTATTTCAGTTTGGGGTCACGTGCTGCAGAGTTGTGCTCATGAAATTCTCAGTTGGTGAAACACTGAAACCAAACTAGTGTCCTAATTGTGTCAGTTCAAATAGTCTTTGTCAAAAAGCTTTTCCCCCCTCTGTCATTGTAAATATTTTGCTTCATTAGATCTTTGATAGAATTGTGCCCATTTGTTATTATGGTGTAATGAACTTGTGGCATATTTTTCCGTATAACGGCATCTTGTTTGTGTCTGTATAAAACAATAGATTCCACCATGGACACACTTTACAGATTATGTGCATAATAGTCATGCTGTTTGTTTCTAAACTGTTCAGTTGTCTTCAGACAATGAACAGAGCACATGTTCTTGAAAACACTAGGTATTATGTTGATGTCGCATTTAATTTAACAGTTGAAGATTTATGAAAATGCTGTCTCCTGCACTGTCCTGCAAGCACTATGTAACCCACAATGACCAAGCCTCTATTATCATTTAAATACAGATTAGAGAAAGCAATAATGAATTGTTATTTATGAAATGTGTTGTTGTCAAAGATTAAAATTAATATTGACATAACTGACATGTCTTGGTATTGTTTTTTTGTGTGTGTGCTGTTCACTCAAATCTGTTATGTCTGAAAGGATATAAGATTCTTGCATAGTAAAATTATTTTTATCTGCAAAAAAAGTTCACTGTACTCTCATTACACAGGACTAATTACATCTGATGGGTACAATATAGTTTTGCCAAATGCAAATTGACCAATTACTGTATGTACAGTCTGTTTGGCTGTGCCCTCTGACAGCAGCTCCTTAAATCAGTTTGAGGATGGTGTTGGCACTGTTGGCAGTGTCACAGCCATTACATCATATTTACCCAAAGAACGCATGTGCAGTGTAATGCAATTCAATAACCTTGAAGTAAAATCTACTTTTGTGAAGCTTGTGATGCTGAATTTTTATTAAGACTCTTTGAAGACAAACTCTGAGGTGTCTTGAATTACATTATGGTGCCTACAAGGGGTAGGGAGTAATGAGAATATTGCAGAATTATTGGATTGCATTAGAAGTGCTTTTTTATTTATTTTGACCATCTATCTATAATTCAAGGCTCCATAATAGCCATGTAATAACTCGGATTACCCCCCCTCCCCTTTTTATTTGCAATAACTAGGCTAATAACAACATCCTAGTAAATGTTATCAAACTGGTGCTGTGTTATGTGGCAGCAGGATGATTAGTTCGCTACTATCTGAAAAATAAAAACGATGCAAGCGGTTGTTCGCCCTAAACTGACCACTGGATGGAGGCCATGCTTCACCCACCTTTTATTTAGCCTACCACTAATCTGGCCTCTTGTCACGCAGTTCAAATCAACAAAGCGCACCTCCCTGCTAGACGCCGAGCCTCCTGAAAACCGTAGGCCTCCAGACGGGCCATCTGGCGTTGTGTAGTAAAACGACAGGCCCCGCCCCCTTGCTTACACTCTCCAATGTGCCATAGCAACCGGGGCCGAGCCCCCTGTTCCCGCGCAATGTTCCCATCCTTATAAGGCCAGTAGAATGCAGACGCACGGACACGTCACACGTCGTTTATGTAAATAGTTTGATTGAAGAAAAAGAAAAAAGCCTTCTGCCCTACTCTGAAATGGAGGTGTGGATACGACGCATGCGCACTCTGTCCACAACTATCCAGTCCCGTCCACAAGCGCAGACATCAACAAGGGAGCGGGTTACTGATGCGGGTTGATTTTCATAATACTCACATCGTAACGACGCGGTATTGGGACTACTTTGTATCAGCTTCACCCAACTTGCAACAAGGTAATGAACGCAGCCGGTTTTTGTTTGTTTTGTCGGGTCTTTGAATCTTTAAGGGGGTTTAAAGTCTTAGCTATGCCTTTCAGATGTGTAATTCAAAACAAGCTTCGAGTTGTCTCAGAACAATTGCTCTTTTTAGGCCTGCTGCAGCACCGACTGGGTGGTCCACTTGATGTACAGTTCTCCTTATAAACAGTTAAAGTAACCGGGCAAAGTGGAAGGGAGGCGAGATAAACGCGAAGATGTGTTTAATAGTGTCATAATGGGCTTCACATGCAATGAGCAAGGGGTGGCTGTTATTATTATTGTTTGTATCAGTGCATGGCTGTTGGAGGAAATCACTCATTTTATCGCTGCCGAAATTTGCCTAAAGTCGGTTATTGTGAGCGTTACGGTCGGAAACGTACTCTTCTGAACAGCATTAATGCCCACATTGCGTGACTTGTAGTGCGCCTGCAGTCTACTACACATTTACGCCTGCAAAATACGCCAAGTTGATCTCTCACGCCCACCCGGACCACAGATGCGTCTCAGCACGCGGCCGCTGCTGTCAACAAAACAGCTACCGCAAACACAAACTGTGTATGAACGCCTTATAAAACCCAAGCTGGGTAAAAAATGCTGTTTAGTGTAAGAAAATAGTGCAAACGCCGAGTTTCAAAGAGCCGTCGCTTTGAACTTCGTGCACATGTAGTTGAAGGAGGACTGTTGCAGTGACGCGGCTGTGGAATAACAAAGAGTAAAGATCAAATTACACGATTGTCTGAGAACGGCTTTCATTTAAAATAGAAAACAAGATATTTTGCTTTCGAAATGTGTTTGCCTAAGTTTATCTCGCTACACAAAGTTAATGTTGGGCAGGAAAGTCGGACATCGTCGAGCAGAGGACGGTCATCATAAAATGGGTGCGCATGAAGCAGGTCGTGTGGCATGCCATGCTTCCTCGCTGGAGTGGGCGGTGAAACTGGCGACTTGCACTTTTCTCTCGATAAAAACAAGTGAATTTCTCGGCGTGTTCTTTTATTTTAAAAAGCGGAGGTGTCGTTCACGCAAATCCTCGCAGCTTTCAGGAGGATTTTTACAGTTTACTTTTAATATTATAGCTTTTGCGGAAAATCGCATCACACCCCCTTCTCCACACTGCCTCCGCCTTTGAAGTGTGTTGCCATGTTGAGTTGCGTCACGTACTGTATTCTGCTGCAGAGATCGTCTGCACTTTACAGATGAGACACTCGGAGGGAAATATATGGCCTTGTAACATACTCCAGAATACATGCACCGAGCTGATACAAGGTTGTTTTAAAATAACACCCACAAAATTACACATTTAAATTGATGGAATAGATTGTTTAATACTCTTCTGATCATATCTGTTTAGTTTTGATTATTATTGATTACTCTCTTCACATTTCATCTGTCTAATTTAAAAGTCTATTATACGATATGTGAGCTCTAAATTCTATGTTGTATGGTTTTTAATCTCAGTGAGGCCTGGTTAAATAGTTATAACTTCAGTGGCTTTATTTGCAACAGTAAAGTATAGGCTACATAGATACATTTCCATGAAAGTTTGTACCTTGAAGTCTGGCTGTTGTTTTAGGTCCTACTGAGCAGGACTGGACGTATGCTATTTTACAGACTTTCATCATAATGCTATAATACATAGGCTAAAGATGTATTTTCATAAGGTTCTGCATCGTTTTATTTTTTACACACTTAACATGTTAGATTTTTTACTGCTGAAAATGAGTTCCAGTGTGATTTTCTCATCTAGTCTGTTGTCAGCTAAACGACTTGCATTATTTTTCATACTTATACTGATACCTTCAGCCACGAGGAGACCGTTGTCTGACTCTCACATTTCCCTCCCACATTGCCCAACCTTAAGTGGTATCTGATATAACCAGCAGAGTGAGAGGTCATGCATCTTTCCTGCTCTCTGTCTGCTCTCTGTGGCACCGCACTGTCAGAAGACCCCGAGGACTGATGGCAAGAAAAAAACCCAGTCTGGGGGGCGCGGCTCGCAGTTTTGCCGCAGTTCAGGTCTACATGTGCTGTGGAGATTAAATTTTGCCTAGCAACATAAATCATAATTCCTCTGCATAATCGGAGCGCTTATTTCATTTGGAGTGACTTCCCCCGGACACATTTATATTTTTGCGTTTCTCTGGCAATGCATCCTTATATTTTGTAGTTTTTAACCACAGCAAATAACGTATCCTCTGCAGCCTGGAGGATCGGACTAAGTGCGTGCTTATATTTTGAGTTTCCAAAATGAAGCGTGAATCGTGTGAGCGCAGCATGGTGACATGATCTGTCTGACACGCTGTCTGACTGTTGACCTACTTCCCCCATGTGGGTCAAAGCGGAGAGATGCTCCAACAAAATCGCTTTCCCTTGATGTTTTTAGTGCTCTGTGATCGTGACAAAACACCAGATTGTTTCTGTATTAATTCACATTAGGCTAAACTGAAATGCTACAATAAAGCATCACCTCTGATCTGAGCCACAAATGCACCGCTGCATGGTACTGCAGTTCACACATTATGCACACGGATGACAGCCTGAGATGTTAATATTTAAATCTTTTTTTTTGCACGCAGATGTTTGGCTTTCATAAGCCAAAAATGTACAGGAGTTTGGACGGCTGCTGCATCTGCCGCGCAAAGTCGTCAAGCTCTCGTTTCACGGACAGCAAGCGGTATGAGAAAGACTTCAGGAGCTGCTTTGGGTAAGAGGCACAGCTGAACACGTGGGCCTTGGAGGGAGACATTTCTGTCTCTGTGTCATTTCTTCATAAACTGTAATTGTCTTGCAGACTGAGTGAAACACGATCTGGGGAAATCTGTAATGCCTGTGTGCTCCTGGTGAAACGATGGAAAAAGCTACCTGTGGGAACCAAGAAGAACTGGAACCATGTGAGTTTGGATCTCAGTACTGATATTATGGTTGAGCTATTACTTTGTCATGGTCAAATGTATTAAATGATGTAATTCCTCCTCTCCTCCATACAGGTTGTTGATGCCAGAGGAGGTCCCAGCCTAAAGATAACTTCCAGGCCCAAGAAGATAAAGTCCATCTCCAAGAAAGCCCGGCCGAGCCAGATCAGCAGGCTGCAGAAAGAGCTGAAAAGAAACAGTGAGTTTCGGCATTCAGTAACACAGTTACATGTTTGATGGCACTCACTCATTTGCTCCTGAAAGAGCAGATTTCCTTTTTGTCATACATGCCACATTTGTCACACCTAACCATCCCTTCACTGTTTGTTCTGCCCACCAGATTCAGATGCCCACAGCACCACCTCCAGTGCCTCTCCGGCTCAGTCTCCCAGCTACAGCAACCTGTCAGACGACGGCTCGGACACTGAGCTCAGTCCAGGATCCAGCCGCTCCCCTGTTTTCTCATTTCTGGACCTGACTTACTGGAAGAGGTAAGTGCAGCACTAACACATAACCACTGACTCATCATTTAGGATTTAGAACGACACATTGCAGCTTGTTTTTGACACTAAGTATATATTACAGTATTACAAGAACAATCAACGAGCCCTTTTTTGTCCAAGTAGTTCCATACCACATGCTCAGTCTGATCACATGCCTGATTAGACTGTGTGGGCGTGTACAGGCTGTGCTTGATTGACAGCCCCCTCACTCTTAGTAATTCTGTTGCACCTCTTAGGGTGGGACAAGTCACACCTTTATCATTCTTACTGGTTCACAGTTTGGTCACATCTTCCACCTGACTGGAGGTCTAACAGGCAGGGTAATTGAAAACACCTGTGTGGGTGTGCAGGGCCTTTAATGTTGTGCATTACAGTTGGGGAACTATTACGTCAGAAGCTTAAAACTAACATGATGTCTGTCTAACCAGTTGAATAAAGATGGTGGCATCATTGAATGGCGTTTTACTGCTAGTTGATGTTGAAATATACCCCACTTTGCAGTAGCAATAACAATTGTGGCTTGGTATTAGACCAAACCATCTTTATGCTCCTGGTCTAATACTACTAAAAGTAATATGGACTGCTCAGCTTCTTTAAAGGATCAGTTAAAGTTTTTTTTTTTGCACGTTTTGGCCAATAAACTAAAAATCACATTTACATTGCATTCCTGCTTCCAGACAGCCAATAGTTTTCAGTCATTTTTTTGTGTAAAAAAGCTTGTAGAGACTTGAAAGTTACTTTAGATAGATAACCCATCACAGCAAACACCATGTCTTCTTGTGTATTTGTAAGATTTAAATAAGTAAATATTAGATTTCAGGCTCTTTTAATGCCTGACAAAGATCCTCGACTGACATGTTGCCTTTTCAGTAAACTTGAGAGGTGTTCACTTTCCTCCCATGCACCTGTATACCAGGTGTGTCTTTAGATTTCTGTACACTATCGTTGCATTTTAATGCAGTGCTATAAATGGCCTAAAGCATGTAAAACACAGGTAGAGGCCTTTAATTGTTTTGGTGTTGCTTCATACTCTTGAATAAATATAATGTGTCGTGTTTCACCTAGGCAAAAGGTGTGCTGTGGAATCATCTACAAGGGGCGCTTTGGGGAGGTGCTCATCGACCCCCATTTGTTCAAACCATGCTGCCGCAACAAACAACGGCAGCAGCAGCAGCAACAAGAGGAGGAGGAAGAAGAGGAGGAGGAGGATGATGAGGACGAAGAGGTGGAGGTAGAGGAGGGCCAGGTGGGCGTGGATGTCATCGGGCAGAAATCCCAGACGGAAGAGGAAGTGAAGGAGACACCAACGTGTGAGGAAAACGCAGAGCCTGCTCAGCTATGTGTTACCGTGACAACACCTCCAACCAGGAGCGGGGTGGTGATGGTGGAGGAAGGGTGGTGAAGTCAAACCTCCTCCCTCCCCTGCCTTGCACTCATCTCTGAAGAAATCTTGAGGTGCTGTTTTTTTTCTCTCAAGCACTTAGAGAAAGAAGTTGCCTCAGATTGCCTTCAATCATAAAGCAGCTGAAAATCCTTTGGTCTTCTCCATAATAATGTCGGAGGTTTGTTTATTATGTTTCAATGGCAACTTATGGACTGTTGTGTTATTATTATTTTGTATTTAATATTCTTACCATCCTGACGATGGACCATCATCATCCGTGGTGTTTATGTTCTACTTTATATGAAATGCTGGAGCTCTAGTTTGCTGGTACATTTGAAAGACTTTATTCCAAAACGCAATAGATCCACTTACTTACAGAAAAAGGTGCTACTTGAAATCCATCACTCACCATTCAAACATACAGATGAACCCTTTCTCAATGTGGATATTTTATAAGCATATATGAGATGACTAATATAACGGGATTAGTTTTGCTTTCCTTGGTAAGAGTAGATATCTCTTTTTTTGAAATGGTGGAAATCTCGTTTTGGAATGAATGACACTTTACATTGACAGAGCACAGACCTGTACAGTAGCCCTTGTGTTTGTGTCTATTCACATTGACATCCACTCCTATCAAAGAGTTTGTGTTTGTAGACTAGATAAGCGTCTCTGTGTGCGAATACGTATGTGGGTCCCATTTTAAATAAGGCCTATTCACAGCTTCAACAGCAAATACACCAGCCTTAATTATGTGTTACAGACAGCGCTAGTGTTAATTCTGGATTGGAACAAAAAGGGACAGTAGTTATATTTATTGTGGCCTCAGCAACACATAGTGCATTTTGCATGAATGGCAAGCCCACTCATCCAAAAGACCTGACGATCTGATGCATGAGTCTACTAAAATTGCATGGCCTTATATGAACTGTAAAATCTTACTTTTATTTTTTTGGATCCATTTCTCTGAAGTTTTAACTTATTTTTATATGTAAAAAAAAAAAAAAAGAAGAAAAATGAAAAAGGAAAAATAGAAGTGTCTTTGGATAATAATACCCACAATACAACAGCAAAACACACAATCGGTCTATAGTCATTAAGCAATATCAATATCAGTGATTTCTGTCATTCCTGGATCAGTATATGGTTAAAGACTTTATACAAGCTGAAATTCTATGCCATTGCCTCTTATATACCACAAATGTGTTGTGATATACAGCCTAATATTACCTTATTTATCAAACGAAAGCCAAAGCACATTGAAATTCACCCTATGTCAAATCAATGCAGGTTTTCTATGGACACTTGTGCTTGTCCGAGGTCATTTGTATGTATGTTTATGGTATTCTAAAAACAACACTAATATGAAATTTCATACATGTGATGTAGTTGGGAGCAGGGGGTGTGTTATGTACATAAGGGGCTGGGTGAGCCGTATGGCTCTTATACTGTATGGGTGTCATTATTTATTTATTTCATATTTATTTGTATCACTGCATCTCCGCTTAGAAGTGTAAAACTATGAACTCTTTTCATCTCTAGCTTATACGTCGTATGGTTTTGTACATCAGAAATCGAATGTAATTCTCACGCAGGCTTTGTTTAACATTGCGTCGAATTACAGGTTGTCAATATTTGTGAAATGTTTAAGTATTTATTTACTCATCAGTTGAGTTGCGTGCAACCTAACTTATTCTGTACCATCACTTTGGATCATGTAGACTGAAACGACTGATAGATTGCAACCAAACTGTGCTTTTCCCCTTTTAGCCTGTAGCTTAACAATGTTACAGAATAGTAGGATACCTAACTCTAGACTTGCATGTACTGTTGCTATGCATTTACTTAGCTTACAACTTAGACAAAGCGGTTTTGTATTTTTTATACACCATGTACTTTTTTTACTTGTCCCTTAATAAAAGTAATTTTGTGAGTTTTCTTGAAGTATGGAGTTACTGAATTTATTGGTGTAAGGCGAGTAGGTGGATAAAAATGAACTCATTAGGATGATCCAAATTGAGTTAACCATAAAGTTAGATCTGGAATGATTTACTTTCCTCGAAAATACCTACTTTCATGGCAGTGACATATATCATATATATATATATATTTACCATCTGATCAGAGTCTTTCCTGGTTTCTACAGGACATTGTCTACTTCAGAGTTTTATAAATTATAAGACTAATATACAGTAGATTCAAAAGTGAGAATTTTGTTCACATGCACCTCACATTACTTACTTTACTTTAGTGCAATTACACTATAATCACTTTTTATTTCTTTGAGATTTTAACAAAGAAATATGGGTTGTTGATAAACTTTCATTTTTGCAATTGTATAATGAAAATTGTTTTCATTTCCCGGCACTGTAATGTGTGAATTCATTTAATTATTGCACATGTACAAGGATAACACCTGTACATGTCAAGCTATTTGTTAATTATTGCAGTATTATAGTCTGTCCATTATCTGTGCATTCAAAGCACCTGATTGTTCATTTTGTAAACAGAGATGAAGAAAATTTGATCCACCTCTTCTTTACATCCCCTGCTTCTGGAGGAATATTACTGTATTATTTTAATGCTTTCTCTGGGCTGATGAAAGAAGCAGCTTTTTGAAATTGTACCTCAGACAAATGTTGTTTGGATGATGCTATAAAACCTATGTGCCTCCTTGGGATGTTGCACATTCATAAATCAATCCAAAGACCATTTTGGTATAACTTAATGTTAGGCTATTTTCAGTTACCTATAATACATGTATATTCGAGTAGAAAGGGAAACAAAACATCAATTATTTTAACATTGCATGCACTTTAACAGTCTACTCGTATGCATTTGTTTTTATTTAAAAAAAATATTTTTTACTTTTTTATTTATGTAGGGCTTTGAAATGTCCCACACTTTCGTTGTTACTGTTATTATATAATTCTGCATCTGCAAAACAATGATAAAATCAAATTCGATTTGTTAATAATGTACATTTGTAATTTGCGCAGTTTTAAATAAAGAAAAGAAAAAGGAAGCAAATCACCGGAAACGGTGGTCCTATGACAGGAAGTTAAAAAAAACACGGAAGTGCTTTGTTTTTGTTTTACACATCCAGCTTGTCAGATGCGTCATTAGGCTGCAGATGTCGTTTTAAATCATAAATAAGTTATTCAGACAGCCAGAGGTCGACGCAAACAACCACCTCAGGTTATCTCAGGTAGATAATATGAATTTTGTCGCTTCGCTTGTCAGTTTAGCTCGCGAGCTAACAGTGTAATCAATGGTTCGTCCAGCCTGCTAACAGGAAACTCTGCTGAACTGTTAATAAAGTTAATAAACATGCTGCGATTAAATATCACAGAGAAACGTAGCTGCCCTTTAGAAGATGATACGTGTATTAACGTTACTGAGTCTAACTGGCTGTACCGGCAATGAATAACTGACTGTGTGTCCGATAGTTTCACGATTAAGCTCGTGGTTTCAATGTTTATGTTGTTGATAATATTATATTACCGGTAAACTACTCGCAAGAGTAAATGTCTAAATAAAGCTTTGTATTTGCAGCTTTTTCGTCTCGGTCCTCATCATGGCGGAGCCCACAGCATCAGGCGTGTTCTGTAACAGGATGCTGAGCATGGTCAACTCTGAGGATGTGAACGCCATCATCCAGGCTCAGAGACACATGTGAGTGTCATGGTGTGATAAACATAACATGGGTGTGCTGTTTGGCGTGGGTCAATGCTCACACCTGCCTTGTTCTTTGTCAGCTGGCACCTGAAGATAATTGTTGCTTTGCTGAATTATTGTGAAAACAGGCTCGACCGCTTTGAGAAAACCAACGAGATGCTGATCAACTTCAACGGGCTGTCTAACGTGAGACTGCAGCAGATGAACGAGCGCTTCCTGCTCCACACCCGCACACTTGTGGAGATGAAGAAAGATCTGGACAGCGTCTTCAGAAGGATCAGGTAAGTCACTACTCCCCCACTGCACACACACACACACACACACACACACACACACACACACACACACACACACACACACATCCTCTGATTACTGGTCTCCTTTGCTTCTCCAGGACACTAAAAGGGAAGATTGCTAAGCAGTACCCAGAAGCTTTCAGCAGTGAGTTAGCATTTTCTTTCCATTCATCATTCTATAACCACAGCCAACCTCCCCAAATCAGCTTGTCTAAAATATCTCTGTTTTCCTTGCAGACATCCACGAGTCACCCATCCTGGAGGACGACGATGATGAGTTTGACCCAGTTCCCCAAAGTGTCGCCACAACAATTACAACAGCCACCTCGGAGCAGAGCACAGAGTCCTGTGATACAAGTCCGGATGTGATCTCACCCACTGTGAGCAGATGCTCTGAAGATCTGTCTCAAGAGCAGCCTGACACGCCCACCTCCGACCTCCCAGAGACAGCCGTCCTACGGGACGAGGGTCCTGACTCTGTACCTGCAGAATAGAGCGAGCAGTTTGTGAATGGATTTCAGTCTCCTGAGCTTCAACCTTAAAACTATGTTAGCAGGAGGCCATGTTGTATATTTGAGTTTGTGTTGGCCTTTATTTGCTGACTTTTCCAGCCATTAATCTATCTGCTGGGAAGAGAATCACAACCTTGATGTTAGATGTGGCTATGAACTGTCTATGAGGACGCTGGATTTTTGTTGGCATGCTTATGCTTGTATATGCCCGCACAGCACTAAAATAATGCAGATAATACTTGAAGTTGTATAGTTTCTCACTATAGATGTATATCTATGGTACTCACAAGTCAATACTGAGCAAAAACCCTCACTCATTATGTGATTATAAGCATATTTCATTTTCTTTTGTTTTTGTTTGAAGATATGTCTCTCATGATTTATGTTACTTGAAAGACAAAAGTTAGTGTTCTCAACCTGAATAATAGTAGTTTGCGAGTTGTTCTCATACTATTACAATATTGTCATATTGCAGCATTGTTATTCTATGTTGTTTTCAGCAGCATTTAATCTGATGCTTTATCGATCCCTACCAAGAAATTCTCTTTGTTTGCTTCCTCCATTGCAGGGAAGCCAGGGATTACATTAATTGTCAGGGATTCAGCAAACTATTCAAGGGCAGAGGCTCTTACGATACGAGAGCTGGAAACCAGGTTGTGTGAGTGGAGGATCCAGCCACTCCTTGCAGACAATTAAAGATGCCGTTTTGGTGTAAAAGGGAAAGTCCAGCCTAAAATGTACTTAGTTTGTTATTTCTGTCATATTTTTACATCTTGGTTTTCACGTGGATTTGAAAAATTATCTCCCTGAAAAGCAGAGAGACAGAGTATAGTGACTAAATGTTGAAGCTGCTCCATAGTAGGAGACTAATAATGTATTGATTACTGTCCAAAATCAATGGAATAATGGAATTATTTATACAGTGGATTTTCCTTTGAAGTTAATGTGAGAATTGGGATTGTGTCTTGAAAATGTTTTTGGCTCAAGTATATGAACAATATCTTTGTGTCATTTGATTTAAAAAAGTGTGAGTTACAACATTTGATAAACTGAATATGCTCTTTTGGTCATTAAATTCAGTAGAAACCAAAATTGAGATGCAAAGAGAAAGATATAAAATTTTAAACAACACTTGAGTTAAATGACCAGAGAGATGTAGGCTGGTGTAGGCGCTGAAGCAATAAATAAGGTAGATTCAAGGATGAAATACCCTATTACTCAAAAGTCCAAGGATCAGATGATTGTAACTTTGTTTGGGAATATGGGCTCCTAAAGTAAAATATCTGAAAAGGCATAAAATGCTAGGTAGAAAATACCTTTTAGTGTCTTTTAGAGTTGCTGACAATGATTTGTTAATGTATCAAGACCAGAGACTGTACTGTTTGCCACTAAATGACAGCTGAATTCCCTAGGGGTCCTCTGAATTTGCTGAAAGAATAAGACTGCATTACGGCGTCTATGGACCATCATCTCATAATCCATCCATGGGGCCATGTAATATTCCATCATACTGTACACAATGAACAGACAAGGAGAGGAACAGGTTGTTAATAAGGGCCAGGCAGCTCAGGGCCCCCCAGCAGGTTAACTCTTGCCAAACACTCATTTATATGCACCGTATGAGCATAATATCACCTGAAATATTTAAGGTAGGAGCTGCACCTTAGTGGTTATTACCCAAACCATTTGCAAATAATCAAATTAAGAGGAAGTAATTGCCTAATGGTATTAATAGCATGTGTCATCCTGACCAACCTGGGGCTTTTGTGGCCCCTGAATGTCTGGGGCCCTGCTTTGCCCACTTGGTAATCCAGTCTTGGCTAACGCTAGATCAAAAGCTAGCACCAAACTCATATATGATAGTATACCGCGACATATTTTTGAATCTCATTTATATTATTTTAAAAGTTTTAAACCATGAAATGCACGTTTGTGAGTTGTAATCAACCGACGGTTAGCGTTAGCAACCGTTAGAGGGCGCTAAGTCCAAATGGGAGCAGTTTGTTTTCAGACAATGGGGTCAGATGACTCAGTAGCTAGTTACTCCCATATGGTTACCCCGGGTAACTTATTTTTCGTTTGGTGATTTCTTCATTTTTGACTGTGAAAATAAGCAATTTAACCGTGGACTGAGCTGACGGTACAATAAAACAATTTTAACTTAAATTAGCCAAGTCGCCCGTAGTTATGTTTTAGCCGGCTAGCTCTCTGTGCTAGCTAACGTTAACGTCAACTGTTAGCTCGGTTGCTAACAGCTGTCATGGTCGACGTCGGCACATTAAAGGAACATACATATGACTGAACGCCACGCATTGCTCAACGGTCGTCCCACCACACAACCAACGGTAACCAGCTTCACTTTATGAAGGAGTGTGACCTGAAGATACCTCGCTGCTGCTGCTCCTAAAATGAGGAGACTGACCAAGAAGAAGGCTCTGACTCTGGTGAAGGAGCTGGACGCTTTCCCCAAAGTTCCCGAGAGCTATGTGGAGTCCACAGCCAGCGGTGGGACAGGTACAGATATTACAAAGCTAAATGTAGCCTTCAGTTCTAGCTATGTTACATACACGCTCCTGCCCGAGGGAGTCACTTTAATGTTACTCATTTTGATGCTCTGTCTAGTGTCTCTGATAGCATTCACTCTCATGGCTGTCCTCGCCTTCCTGGAATTCTTTGTGTACATAGACACATGGATGAAGTATGAGTATGAGGTGGACAAAGACTACAGCAGGTAAGAGCTAAAGAAGCGCATATCATTATTGTGCTTCAGCCCTGTGTTTCCTAACTGCATCTGCTCTTCACTTACAGTAAGCTGAGGATAAATGTTGACATTACAGTGGCCATGAGATGCCAATGTAAGTACAAACATGTACATGTTAATTTTGTTTCAGCACTCAAAAAGCATATTTGGTTGAGAAAGGTGTTTTTAACTTGTATGTATGGTTGAATGCAGATATCGGTGCAGATGTCCTGGATCTGGCAGAGACCATGGTTGCTTCTGATGGCTTAAAATATGAACCGGTGAGTATTTAATGTGCAATAGCAATTTATTTGCTGTATTATAAAGATGGGATGAGAAAATTATCCTATTTTCTTTTCGTTTCAGTGGTAGAGTTAATTTATGCTCACCTGTCAATTGTGTTTTGTCACATTTTAGGTCAACTTTGAGCTCTCTCCAGAGCAAAGATTATGGCACATGTAAGATTCAAGTTTTTAACTTGCATTACACCTCTTAACATCTATTTATGAACACTCCCCAAAGGAATGTGGAGGCATTTTCATCCAGAAGTCAGCATTATTTAGCTGTTATTTACATTACGTTTAAATTTCATTTAGTGGCAAACAGTACAGTCTCTGGTCTTGATACAGGATTAATAAATCATTGTCAGCAACTCTAAAGGACACTAAAATGTAGCCTATTTTCACTATAGCCTAAACAGTAAATTCACTGGGGCTATTTGGTTTTACCTGATTTGTAGAGAGCTAACAAGCAGGGTGAAGTTTATATTGAAACCCTCTTTTTCTTTTTATGAAGGTAAATTATAGACCCTCATAAACTTATAAACTTAAAATGTTTCTGTTTCATCCATTGAATTGGTTTTGTCTCATTCCAAGCAAGTTTTGTTTCCTTAATCTTTCTGTCCGTCACTGTCAGGACACTTCTGCACATCCAGGAGCGTCTGAAAGTGGAGCACTCGCTCCAGGATGTAATCTTCAAGGCCGCAATAAAAGGAGTTCCTCCTGCTCAGTCTGAACGGTACGGGATCCTCAACATAAGCTCTTTTTTTGTATGGAGTTGAGAGATGGTTGAGAATAAGATTACAAAGATATACAAGGAAGTGTGTTCCCATATATTGTGGTAAAATGATTCCCTCCACATTGCGTTGCTCCTTTTCCCCCCATAGTGAGGACAGTTCCACTTCCCTTAGTGCCTGCAGGATACATGGACATATGTACGTCAACAAGGTGGCAGGAAATTTCCACATTACTGTCGGCAAGTATGTATCTACATATAGAAAACTCAGATTAAACATTTTGCATCTGTCCAGAACATAAGAATTAGACCTGACCCTGTTGTATCAGGACCCTTGATTCTAAACCCTTTTAACGTTAGACGCACAGAACAGGAACTTGAACTTTTCATCCCTGCACAGGTCCATCCCACATCCCAGAGGCCATGCCCATCTAGCTGCACTAGTTAGCCATGACAGTGAGTTCATTATCCTTTTGACAAACCCTTGTTGTACAGATATCTACTGTATGTATGTTCTCATGCATCTGTAACATGCCGATGATACTCACACTGTACGTTAAAGATGTGGTTGCTGTGACACAAGAAATAAAGCACTTGTGTTGACTTGATGATGATTAATCGTTTTGGTTTGGCATTGTGTTGCAGCTTATAACTTTTCTCACCGGATTGATCACCTGTCCTTTGGGGAAGCAATTCCTGGGATTATCAGCCCTCTGGACGGCACAGAGAAAGTCTCTGCTTATCGTACGTAATCCATTTGTATCTTAATTTATGCCTTTTTATTGATACTGTTTTGTTTTTGTATAGCATATAACATTGAAAAAATAGACAATTGACACCTGCTTCACTGAGCTAACAGACGTTTGTGGTTATTGTCTCCAGCTAACCACATGTTTCAGTACTTCATCACCATCGTGCCCACCAAACTGAACACCTACAAGGTCTCTGCGGAAACACATCAGTACTCAGTCACCGAGCAGGTAGGTTTAAACCTTTTGTACACATTTGTATATTTGGTGGTACGCTATGTATCAGTGTGGTGAATATGTGTGTATTCCTCTTGTTGTTCTGCAGGACCGAGT
The DNA here is from genome assembly GCA_008360985.2 of Macquaria ambigua. Taxonomy (NCBI): domain Eukaryota; kingdom Metazoa; phylum Chordata; class Actinopteri; order Centrarchiformes; family Percichthyidae; genus Macquaria; species Macquaria ambigua. Next base: position 149,026 of record VMKM01001013.1, on the reverse strand, counting down.
GATAAACCACGCTGCAGGAAGCCATGGAGTCTCAGGGATCTTTATGAAATACGATATCAGCTCGCTAATGGTCAAAGTCACCGAGCAGCACATGCCTCTCTGGCAGTTTCTCGTCAGACTCTGTGGCATCATTGGAGGCATTTTCTCTACCACAGGTAGATAAACTCTCTTTCAGAAACACTTATAACTGGTAATATGTTTCACTGAGTGTCTGATGCATCTTTAAAGGACCACACTGGAGCTTTATCATGTTTTAGCCTTTACTTTAAGTGCTGGCTGCTTTTAGAGCATACTGTAACAACATTTTTAGATTGCTTTCCTGTCTTCTGGGCAGCCAGTGGGTGCTTCTAATCTATTAATTTAACTACAGTATAAAAAAGAAACTGCAGAAATGTAAAACATAGTAAAGTCATCCATCACAGTGAACATTTATTTAACCTTACTTATTTTTTTAGTCAAATGAATGTTATTCTTGCATGGTAATGAAGTTGTGAGCAAGGACTTACATTCACAGATGCTCCAACATCACACATGTGAGTCAGCAACGGCTGTAACAGCTTAAAATACATACAGTAACCTGCAGTAAGCTACCAATCTACATTAACAGCATCTATGTTTGCTTATTATTTATCTGTAGGTTAATTGTTTTGACATTATAGCCCATGAATGCAACATTTTTTCTGTTGCCAGTTATCTAATCTTGGATGTTAGTTAAAGTGCACCTGAACACATCAGGAAAGTCCTGCAAGTTGATTTTCACGTAGGCATGAACTGAAAACAACAAAATCAATCTTAAAACTTATTGAATGCTTTGGAAAATGGTCAGCTGTCACAATATTACATTTTTGTTGTGGTTCTTGCACCTTACAGGGGCGTAACCAATCTAAAATCTAGACAATATGTAGTTAATGGCTTAAATCAGGATTTAAGACTTTTACTGTTATCTAATCTTGTCATCGAATCCAGCAAATGGTAAGAAATCCCCTTTTAAATCTGAATTGCCAGGTGTTCTCACAGAAGTATTAAAGATAATGGGAGGAGGTGATGAATGTCTTGTCGTTAACTGTCCCCAAAGAAGATGGAGGTACTGGCAAGCTAGTTTAACTTGCAGAGGGTAGACATTCATTTACCCTGTATATATTATTCATGGATGTATGTGAGCACTGAAGCATCCATTTGTCAAACACAGACATGCACATTGACTCGACATCCTCTCCTACACACAGCTAACATACGTATCATCTTAAACCCAGTTATTTTCACCTCATCTAAACCCTCATGAGCATCAGCGTCTACAGTAAGTTGGATCTTTTTCTCACTTGAAGGCATGCTCCATGGTATGGTGGGATTCTTGGTCGATGTCATCTGCTGTCGTTTCCAAATGGGGGTCTACAGACATCTTAAGGTAAGCCAATAACATGACCATTAACCTTGTATATGCTATTCATTTTGAATGTAAATGTAACTTGTGAAAATGTCAACGGTGGCAATTTTTACTGTTATCATTATGAATGTTTCTGTTCTTTCTCAGGAGTCTCCTCTGAATGAGCAGGCAAACAGTGAAACCCCGGCTCCTACAGAAAATAACACTCAATAACGAGAGTCCCGAGAGCTCAGCTGCAGCCCACTGACAGCTCACCATCTTGGCCTAAACCACTACACAGCAGTGAGGTGCTGGTAAAATGTTTACAGGTTGTTTTATTATGGAATATGTCCCTGCTTTGTTCAGAAATGTGTAAATATGTTTTTTTTTGAATTATTGTTGGGTGTAAGATTCAGACATGACTGTTCAACCACATGTGAAGGATTGTAATCAATAACCTCCTCTAATTATCTGTCACTTTCACTGGAAAGCTTGTATCAGGAGGACTGAATAGGAGTCTAAACACAAATTATTTACATCATTATTGTAGATCTGACTTCATGAAATAGATGGTACCTGGTGTCGGAGCTCCCGTGGTACACCCGCACAGGTGTTTTCACTTATTACGGCTAATTAGATCTTTTGTCAGGGTGATATGGTCGTGTTTTGACATGAGAAAGAGGGACTTCTTTTTTCTGGTTCCTTCATGTAGTTTGAAGCTGAAAAGAGGCCTAATCAAGGAAAAACCTGTGTGTGTGCGTGTGTGTGTGCAGGGCCTTTTAAAGGGGGATTATGTGAAAGGATTAGAAGGGTTTTAAATTGTTCCACACGTGTGCCTATGTGTAAATGATTGTTGCAAATATGAGGCTGATTTGTTAAATAAAATCCACTTTTAAACTTGATGTGGATCCATTATTAATATTTAGCATTTTCTCTGGTATAGTCTCACCTAGGTCTGCAACTAACAATTATTTTCACTGTCTATGAATGTTGATTTTTCGATTAATCAATCGTTTGGTCCATAAAATATCCTAAAACAATTGTGAAAAATGCCCATCAATAGTTTTGAGAGTCCAAGGTTATGTCTTCAAATGTCTTGTCTCCAACCATCACTCTAAATCCTAAAAATATTAAATTTAGAATTATATAAAACACAGAAAAGCAGCAAAACTTCACATTTGAGAAGCTGGAACCTGAGAATATTTACCATTTTTCGAGAAAGCGATTATCAAAATTGTTGCAGATTAATCGATCGACTAATTGCTCTGGTCTCACCGTTATAAGTAAAACAATCTCTAGAACAGAATATTTTACACCATGTCAAGAGTTTATTTGACAGTATTTCAGAATATCTTTCAGTAAACAAGTTTTTTGTTTTTTAGCAAAATGTAATATATCAGTACTGTCGCATTTCATAAAAATAGTTGTTCACGTCTTTGAAACTACAGTATCAATGATACAGTAAACCATATTTGTAGGAATACAGCTGTACAAGGTGAATAGTACACAATTAACACTACACACTTATACTTGATCTCAATGGGGGTTTATGAACGTGCCATCCTTCATAGGTTCCAATAAAGCAGTTTTTTGCTTCTGTATACAAAATCACTCACAGCAGGCAGGGGGACGGCCTGGACGGAGACAGAGGGCTGGATGACATTTTCTTTCACCTTTTCTGAACTTTGACATTTGTACATACAGTAAACACATTTCTACAGCCTAATGGCATGTTGTCATGCTCCTCGCTAATATGTTAACCAGTTTATCACATGAATCACAGGTTGCATTCAACTTTCCGCTCTGAAACATCCTGACCACACGTTTTACTCAGGAGCCACTACGGGTCAAGATCCGTCTTGATGATGCACAAAGTCTTACTAGTGTCCCAGTCCGCAGGTGCATCGTCTTGCTAAAAGCAGTTTACCAGTAGGCCTGTACCAGGTCACAACATCGTGCTGCATTCAGTAAAACTGTCACAATGCATTGTGATTTTTTTTTTTTTTAAACTCATCTGGTCCTCCAGTACTCAGAAGCTCGGGTGATTAATCTTTAGAGAGCAAACATCTTGTTGAGAGGAATGAATGATATCAAAATGGAGAGATGCAGGAGGATAGTGACTTCATCCCGGGTGTCTCAGTTTAATAGCAGCATGCCTCGACTCCAGTATCAAAACTTTGTGATCGAACACACGTTTCAATGCATTTGTGTTTCACAGATCATCTAAAGTCTTGGGTTTGGGTTCAGCCAGCACTGGTGCCGCCTGCAACAATGCAAACTAACAACATGTTTTTTTTACAGAACAGACAAATAAAGCTGAAATGAGACTCCTCTGAAACAACAGTCCACTTTGAGAATGACCCTGTCTGGATAAACGCTCACAGCTCCACTCTCTAAGAAGAGGATGTAATGCTACAGGCTACATTTGATCCCCTTTTAAGCACTAGGGGACAAGGGCGACATTGATAAGCTATACAGCTGAGAGTGCATCAAGATAACTGTATATACTGCTCGGTGTTAAGTCAGAAGAAAACAGCCTCCACAACTCAACACTTTGCTGATATGTGTGCACGGTCACATCTGTTTTGCATTCAGTTCCCAAAACAAATCACAACAGCAACAGCTCTGCATTAGTTTGAGTAAGGCACTCCGCCCCACCTCATAACCATCGGCCTCCCCTTCCCCACACCGATGCCCCTCTCCCACAGTGATGTGGTACACTTAGCACAGTAAAAGGCATAGAAATGGGAAATATAGACTGGACAAATTCTTCCGTTGAGCATTAAATGAATACAACACAGCTTATAATTCTGCACAATGACTGCATGGTTGACTTGTGATCTAGTTGTGTACATAACTCAGAACAGTATTATGAGTTCTTACTAAGCCAACTGTTTTTAGTCACTCAAAAGTTCAATTTGCTGAGAAAAAAAAAGATTTTCTTTTTGTCTCACACGAGTACCAACGGGTCAGCTCCACAGAGGATATCCTCTCTATAGTCTACCTCTAAAAGACATGTGAGGCCCTGTATAATGACATGGTGGTTTATATCCATGCATGCGACCACTGCCTCAGCGGTCTGGGTTTGGTGACTTGCACAGTCTCTGATATGTAGTTATAGACGAGGCCATGGAAATAGTGATCCTAAAATACTGTCCTGGTGTTTTTTTTCTCTTTTCTTTACAACGTATCTAACTACAACACTGCCTCAAAAAACACCAACAGGTATGTTTTTGAGATTACCAAATGTACATATTTTTCACATCTTTACATTTACAGTATATGATATATTGGTAGGCATATGACATATGTCGGGTTAACCAGGCTGTCACTTGGGTCAGTGCCATGTCCTCCAGGAGTTTCAGTGTCACTGCCTCCCTCTGACAGATTTGTAGTTTCACTCTTCCCGCTGCACAGAGAAAATGGAGCAAAAGTAAATCTCTTGGATGTACATATGTCTCTCTCCTGCGAGGAACCTTGTTCCATGTGAGGTTACGTTGCACTAACCAATCTGAGCCAGATACGGTCGAGCAGTTAAAGGTACACGTTGAAAGCACAGCTCCACTCATAATCAGACATCGCTGCTCCATCTGTGATCAGAACATTAACTGTCGCATCCGAGGGTCCAAAACGCCTACATATGGAGTAGTCTCCATCAGTTTTATACTGTATGTTACAATAGCTGTGAAAGTTCCTCTGTTTTTTAAGGTGGTGGGTGTAATAATTATCTCGTAATAACAAATGAAACATAAAATATGATCTTAGAAGTAGACGGAGATGAAAACAAGACAGAAAGAGAGGGCGAGGGAGATTTACTGTTTTACTCAGACATCCGATGGTGAACTGAATGAGGAGCCAGACAGTGTGATCCGGTCCAAACCAGCGAGATTCATTCTACCTGCTTACTGTGGAGGTCCAGGACCTCAGGGTGCCAGGCAGTTTGTCAGACCCAGGGACGTTCCAGGGCCCAGGGGAGGCTGCTGCGCTCCTCGCAGGAGGATCTTCCATGGTTTTAGAGGGGCAGCAGAGCCCACTGTGGCCACTGGCCCTCTCATCTTCTCTGGGGAACAGACCTCTGGACACCAGCCTCTCCTGGAGGCTGACATGTCCTTCTCCACTGCCTAGAGAGGCTCCATTCAAATTCACACTCACATATGGGTCCCAGGGCCAGACAGTGCTCATGGCCGGTGTGTGCAGGCCCTTTCTCTCACAGCAGGGGGAGCAAGTCTCCCTCTGCCTCTCTCTTCTTTTAACGGACCTCCCCAGGACAGCTTTGGGAGGCAAAGCCCGAGGCTGCCTGTCGCCTGGTCCACAGTCCACCTCTCCAGACCCCTGAGGGGTTCCCTGCCCCCTGATGATGCACTTCTGCTGGGTGGACCTGCCACCTGTAGCCCCTCTAATGGAGCTGTGGTCTGTCAGCTGTGGAGCTTTGTCTGCCATACACACTGTGGCCTCTAGAGGGAGCTGATGAGGGGAGTCTGGGGCTGAGGCTGGATGGGATGAGAGCAATGGATTCGGGTGGGGCTCGAGGGTCACTTCCTGCAGGGCAGAGTGGGTTGTAGAAAGGGAATCCCAGGGGCCGACACAGTCTGTCAGGGGAAGAAGAAAACAGGCTCAGGTGGACTGAGATAAAAGCAGAGTGGCACAAACCAGCATGCACATGCACACACAGAGAGAGAGAGAGAGAAAGAATTAGGAGAGGAAAAGAAATAATAATACAATTAAACACCACATCCTAATATAATATCAGGCAAACTTGCATGCAAACGTGTGTGAGCACCTGACCATGTCGGCCTCCATGCCGACATGTTACTCCTAAAGGCTAATCTACATTACTTCCACAAAAACAGACATGTGGGACAGGATCCATTCAGTGCTCGAAAACAATTAACATATTTGTAGTTTTGTGACAGACTGATCCTGAGCAGCCATGAGCAGATTGATTTCACACAGTCTACTTCACAGCCCTCTTCAGGATGATACAATTTCATCTGGAGGGTCACTTCAAACCATATTGCTCTCTTACTACAACACACGTAAGAACCCACACACACACACACACACACACAGATACACATATAGATACACACACGACTGCTATTTTCCCATGCATAAACTCATGATCATGCACACACACGAATGCATGACTAGAGCACAGCTACACAGCACACAGATTAATCAGTATGGAGAGAGAGACATGCAGTTTTTCACAAACCGTGTCTTTAGAGTGGCCCATTAGGAAGAAATAGGGGGAGCTTAGTGTGTCACCTTTCATGCACATGGAGAGGTTGGGAGGTACCATTCCTGAGGGAAGGCAAGTAAAAGCCTATACCAATCATTAGACTTAAAGCAGAGGGGTTACAACACACAAAGAGCTAGAGAGTAGGTTGTTATTCTACTGTTTGATCAAAATAGTTTTCCACATGAAGACAAGTTTAATTTCAGACAACAGAACAGAAGACTGCGGAGCGAGGAGTAAAATGCAGAAAGATATTAATGCATGTTAATATGTTCTTGAGTAAAACATTTGGAAAAAAGCCATTCTGGTTCAAAAACAGTAATGTTGAACCTCAAACAAGGAATCTCTAGTGAGAAAGAGATCAGGTCAGAGACTGAGGAGAGAGAAAGAGTGGGAAGAGTTGGACATTTAGAGGCTTTACTTTGTGCCAGGAAAACCCACCATATTCTGGCACCTGTCCTGTGCCTCGCTTTAGCAGCAGCCTGACCCGCCTGCCTCCCGCCTTGATGAGTTCAATGGCTCGGGCGTGAGTCATGTCCCGAGTGCTGTCCCCGTTAATCTCTATGATCTGATCCCCTACCTGGAGGAGACACACGGAGGACAGGGTCGATTTCTGTCAGCCTCTGTTTATCCACGGAAAGTTGCCTTTTCTACGCAACCACAGTCTTCTGCTGGTGAGTCGCTCCACTGGAGCAACTGGGGAATAAGTAACATTAAGTGCCTTGTTCAAGTGCACCTCAACAGGAGTTGTTGAGGGTGAGCAGAGGGTCACATGCACTGATACTTACTCACTTTCCCCCTTTCCTAACCTATAAGCTACTCCTGCCCCTTGAAGAAGGTGGGCAGATAGTAAAATAAAGATCTGAATTAACAAAAGAAGGAGTGGAACATAATTAGCATAGCAGAAGAAGAACAGAAGTGTTAAAGGCTAAAATCCATGCTGTATTAAATTGTACACCATCTTTAAATTCAGTGAAATATATCACACATAAGCATGTCGTGTGATATTATTTTAGATGGACATCAAGATGGACAAACTGGCATTTTGCTGATTCAGTGCATCTCTGTGACTGGATTAATTACACTCTTTCTACATTCCTTCAACAAAACAACAACAGTTTTTCACTGACAGCAATTCCAATCATCTCCCAAAGAGCTTTTTCACTTTATAATGGTCTTCATCATCTCACCCTCATCCTTCCATTACGTATGGCAGGACCATCCTCAGCAAGGCGCAACACAAATAGGTCCATCTTGTACTCTCTTCCCCCGCGGATACTGAAGCCAAAACCCTTTGCGCTTTTCTCCAGCTCCACTGTGAAGTAATCATAGTCCTGCAGAAAGAAATGTAGACAACTTGCAACAAACCCATCGCAAATAACAGTATATGACCATTATGCTCAAAACAAAGATTACAAACACAATATGGACACTAAATGCTCAACACAGTGTCAACTTGAGCAAACAGTTCTTGGTCTGGCTGTACCTGTGGTCTGAAGTCAGGAGGCAACCCCAGAGGGAACTGTGCAGCTGCAGGGTGCTGTCTGAAGTCCAGCAGACCAGGCGGGTGTCTGTAGTCCAGCGTCGGGGGCTGTCGATAATCAGTAACCGGTGGGTGGCGGTAGTCCACTGGAGGTTGCCTGTAATCAGTGAATGGAGGATGGCGGAAGTCAGGTTTGACGTCCTGTCTGGCTTTCACCTCTGACCTGTGAGTAGAGAGAAAGCAACAAAATCAGAGGAGAGGTTTGTCATGATGGAGAGAGCATTGTTTTTAAGAGGCTTTACAGAAGGAAGAGTCCTACTGCACACAACCTCACATGTCCACGTGTCTTCTCTTGTGAGAGTGGACAGTGTCCATAACGTGTAGATTTATGGGTAAAGTAACATTTGAGATTAGTATGCCATGTGAAGGAAGAGAGCGTAAGATTTACTGAGTCTGTGCAGCTGTGGAGGCTCATCACAAAAAGGAGGGAAATATCATTCTGTTTTGAATCTTTTATCAAGTTCCCACTTGTAAAATGGGCTTAAATCTACAGCTCTGGAAGTGCTACTCTCAGTGTGTTGATCTGAGACTCGCGTGCACACACACCCATCCATGCACGCACTCACACTTTCATAGTTTTGACATGGAACAGGGCCTGATCACTGGGTTCCTGTATTATAGAAAAGATACTTTAAGGTAAATTATTCACGGACACTGTAAGAGCTAAGTGGTGTTACGCAACAGGTAGAAACCAGCCTGAGACTGAGAGTCTGACTGGGACAGAAGTTGTCTGCAGTCACAGGTTTTCTCCTGAACTTACTGGCATGCAAGGAGAAGATGGCACACTCTCATCTATACGCACAGTTTGATATCTGTCGCTGTCGAAAACTCCTGCTCCTTCTTCTTCCTGTGCAGTCACCAAGACACGCTACGCTTACAAAACGCTCCTGCTGAGTCCAAACAAGAACATCCCTCTCAGCGCCGTCTTACCTGCCATCGTGGAGGTAGAGCTGAGGAGGGAGGCCAGAGGGCTGGGTGACCGGGCTCTGCTGGGTTCCAGCTGGTGCAGGCTGGGAGGCTGCTGGTGCAGGAGGGCCAGTCACTGTTTGGCTTGTCTGAGCTGGTGTGTGGCCAGGCTGGGCAGGTGCTTGACCTGTCTGAGTGGCCGTTTGGCCGGGCTGGGTGCCTCCTTGGCCTGGCTGGGCTACAGGGCTGGGCTGGGTCTGGGGGCTGTGTTTCTGGGTCATAGGGCTCTGCTTCTCTGAGCTGGGGCCAGAATGGGAACCTGTGATGGACAGAAGATTTCACCTTGTTACCTTTAGCCTTGATATAATCATATAATATATCGAAATTAGAAGACTCTAAAATGTGTCAATGTCATAAGACAAGGCTGTACAAATTTGGTTCTGGCTGAAATGTCAAGATTATGTTCAACCGTCACCATAACCAAAACATGCACACCAACAAATCTTCATCAAGTACAAAAGGGAAAACTAAACAGGCTGCCACACAAACTCCCATATAACACACACACACACACACACACACACACACACACACACACACACACACACTCACCCTCCTCTGGTATGATGTGCAGTGTGACTGTTAGCCCAGCATCTTTAATGAGCTTGACAATGTCTGCGTGCGGCATGCTGATGATGGACTGTCCGTTCACAGCCAGGATCCGGTCGCCCACCTTCAGCTTCCCACATCGGTCCGCAGGGCTGCCCTCGATGATGCGTCCTATTTTATGGGGCACAGCTGGAAACAGGCAATAACAAGGTGACTGTCAACGGCAATTTTGAAGAAAGATGTCAAAACAGCACTGATAAAACTCATTTTTGAAGTGGAGAGAACAACATTTAGAATCGTCACTGCACAAAAATACTTACATTGTTCAAACCTGCTAAGAAATCAAATTTTCTAAATCTGTATCACTATTTTATGACAATAACATCCAAACAAAACAAATAGTTTTGGAGTTCCAGCTTTTATCGACACATTTCACAGGATAAAGACAGAAAACTTCTACTTCCATATAAAACATCTCTGGACCCACCAAGCAGAGAAAACCCCTGAGGGACTGTTGAACATGCACTATTACATCCTGAACTAATGTTTGATATTATAATGACTTCTGTATACTAGACCCACTTTTGGGGTAATCATATTCCTAGGTGTATGCAGAAACCTAGAGGGGGTGTCATGAATTAAGGCATACAATTCTGAGAAATGTATATGAATATTTTTAAGTGCAGTGGAAGTTCCCATGACTGCATTGGGCATCTGTGCAAGATATATTCATATTAAATTCTTCTCAGGCCCAAGAATCCCACAATCTGTTCAAAGATACCATCTCCCTTTAGTGTAACCATATGTTTAAGAAAGCCAAATTTAAGACTTTTAAAGACTCTTTTAATACTAACTTGGCATTAAAGACCAATTTAAGACCAAAATAAAAAAGCAAAACAAGTCAATTTCAGTTTGACCCCGGCTAATCAAAGTTCTGCAGCTATTGGACGGGATAAGAAACACCACTCAAGTAAAATTAATTGTTAAGGGACATGAAGCCCACTGGCTATAAGTAAAGCAGTGGATGGATCTTATACTTCTGGACCTGTTTCTTGTGAGGGCATGCAGTGCAAACACAAGTGGTGGTAAACTGTGGTAAAAAATCTGATATCTTATAAATACATTTAATTTTTAATACATTTAAAATGATTATTCAAATTAAAATTATATATAAATTGAAATAGTAGCAAAAACCCCATGAACAATCACTGTAAGACAGTCACCGCCCTCAGGATCACTTGTGTTCAATAACAACCTTTAGGGCTCCAGACAGAAGCAACTCACTGATGACGGCGGCGTTCTCCGGTCTGTTCAGGGAGCTGATGATGACGAAGCCGAAGCCCTCGTTCTCCTTGCGGTGTATAACCACATCACTGGTTTGCAGGGCGGATCCCTCTGGAGGAGAGGTGGCAGTGGGGACGGCGACCACCGGAGGGCCCGAAGCCGAAGCTGCATCGCTACGTGGAGAGCTGTGTTGTGTTGACACCGAGCCGGGGCTGCGGCCATTCACAGGACACAGTTCACCTGGAGGAGAGGCAGGATGAGTCAAAGCAGCAGCTCTGCTACTGTACAACGAGACTAATTTACTCTCAGTGACTATTCATTTCAAAGCTTGTTTTAATATAAAGTGGCTTAAGATGCAGCCACTGGAGAAATTACAAATCTGCAGCATGTATTGCATGCGACAGTGCACTTCTCTCCCTCCTGCAGGGATTCTCTGTCAAAGTCTGTTTGTCATTTGGCAGGTATGACTCTTGTGTGTGTATATGCCCTTGCAGTTGCACCACATTTAGAAAGAGACAAACCACAGATCCTGCTGCACTGCTTAAAATGAACAAAGGATAGATCAAGCGATGGGGACGGGGTGTGGGGGGGTCACATCTCCCCTCAATATTCAGAGTTAAACCGACTCCTATGCTCACTGGATGGACACTGAACTTCTCCTGCTTTATGTTGATTCACATGTCAACCAGCAACAGTGAACACAACAGCTGTGTGCGCAGCTCGTGAGCGAGTTCTGTATTCTCTGCGCGCCACATTTGATCACACACAGGTCTACTAGTAAACCAGGTAAAAAACACAGTCTGCTTAAATTGCAGCATAATTGATACACATGTTAAATATAAACCAGTGCGTTACCAGATAACACATCTGATCTGGTGTTTTTCAATGTACAGTAACAGGCTGGATGATGATCTGAGATTCACTTGCCTTTTGAAAACTGTAGTTGATTTGTCACTAAACTGTGTCTCTTTGACACCAGGTTATCATTGTGCTGTTGGTTAAACGCTCGCAGGTGGCAATTCTGTGCACCTGAGCGTGCAGAGTCTGTGGCACACGGTCCTTACCACTGTGTGATGTGTGTGTGTTCTGTGTTTTACTGAACATCCAACATGTAGCTGCTGGTTAAAGAGTTATTACTGAAAACACAGAGAAATACTGACTGTTTCGTTGTTTTGTGCTCATATACAGACTGTGTGCCAGGTGTTGGGGCATTAAGATACAAATAGGAGCTAGTATAGACACAGCCTCATTTCCCAGATCAGCAACATTGACCATTAACCATTAACCATTAGTGCAGAAAAGATGTAAGTACACACTGATCCTGCACACAGATTATCAGCACGTGTGTCCTCTCCAAGTTGTCCTTTTTAACTTGATGCCAGTGAAATTTGCAGCATGTTCTCCAGTCTTGTTGAAGTGTGAAAAAACAAAAAAAAACAAAGCGTGTCCTCACCAGGCATTTGCACTCTCCTCCTCACAGTCAGGCTGACTTGACCATTGCGAGCGGCTGCGTGCATCAAGTCTATTACGAATTTGTGTGGTTTCCCAGCAACCACATTTTTATCCACAGAAATGAGCTCATCCCCGGGTCGAAGCCGCCCATCACGCTCAGCGGGAGTGTTCTCTATTATAGCGCCAATAACAATCTGTTCAAAGACAGTCAATATTAGCAGCATAGATGAAGGTGAAAAGGACGAAACACAGACACAGTGGAATCACACAGTAATTGCTTTATCCAGGTTGTAAACTAGTTTTTTAGTTTGCATGCTGTTTAACACGTGGACAAGTTAGCAAGGCGTTACTTCAGTATGGGAGGTACTGAGCAGTTAAGAGGGTCAGGACAGTGCGAGAAAGCCAAGGTGTGCTTGTGTGTGTGTGTGTGTGTGTGTGTGTGTATGTGTGTGTGTGTGTGTGTGGAGGGTAAGTTGGTCAAATGTGTGTAACTGGATGAAGTGTGAGATGAGGTTAGGTGCAGGTAAGACGAGGTTGGTGTGTATGAGGTTAAATATGTGTGTGGTCCAGCCCGTCCCATACGAGCCTTGTCACGGGCGTCCGGACTCACAGCCTGCACGGCCTCATCTCCCCCCAGGATGCGGAAGCCGAACCCAGTCTTCTCCCTCAGCAGGTGCACTTCCACCTCTTCATACTCTGGACCTGAGACACAGGTGTAGACATTAAAGGTCGACTCTTCCTTTGATATCAAATCACCATATCGTGCAATTTACAGCAAAGTGATGCTCCGTCTCCCATGAACTAAGTTTCAGTACTCACGTCGGCTCTCGTAGATAGCCCTCGACTTCTCATAAAGGTCGTAGGGGTCAGGTTTGTTAAGATCGAAGCCCTCGGTGGAGTCGGGCACAGACGTGCGGTGCTGTGGCTGGTTCGGGAAGGGCGTGCCAGGCGGCAAAACTGGGCCAGACAGGTTTGCTTGGGGGCTGCCGTGTGGGTCCCACTGGTCAGGCAACTACAAGGAAAACACCAACAACAGATGTTTAATGGAAAGCAAGTTGTTGGTATTTTGGTGGACATGGGTCTTAGACTTTGCACTGATAATAAATCTGTTACTCAACTCAAACGTCAATCTGCAGCCGATCTGCAGATTTTATCAACAGAAAACAAAATACAAATGCGCAGAATAAAATGTAAAATGAGATCATTTAATTAAAACACTCAACCCCAATCAGTAGATGCGATAACCTTTATTGTGGTCAAAGCAGGAACTTCAGTAAAGCAGCCTGCATTTATCTATAAATTAATATGAGTGATTGTTACAGTATCTGTTGTTCACAGCTGATTTATACTGTATGGAAAGCTTCTCCTTCAGTTCAATAAATCCCTGCAGCCGTCTGATGGCAGCAGGACAGATAATCTGTCCTGATAGATCTGCAGCCTCTGACTTGAGAAGTGCTGCGCCAGAGCGCAGTGCCATTACGCACGGTCGTCCACCATGTTTACCTTCATTAAATCATGTGCAAATGACACCAAGCTGCTACAGAATGACCACACACACCTCTACACACATCAGACTGGGCGGCTATAAATCAGAATTCAGCCTGTTTATGAGGGACATGGATTAACAGGGCTCATTAATCCTGTGCGTCACAGCCTCTTTTCCAACTAAAAAAAATATAATAATTTAATATGACTTCCTGGAGAAACGTCTCTGCATTCGTTGAGTTGTTGTCATGCGTCACTGTGATTGGCTCAGCTGTTTCAGAGCTATGAGACCAGCGATGTGACTGGCTGAGAGTGTATTTATTAATCACCACACCCTCTGATCTATATTCAACTTCACTCAGCACTTTGCGCTGCTGCATCTACATGAACCCAAATAGCAGGACGCCCTCACTGTCTGTGCAAGAACTAACACTTTGCACTTGTCGTTGTGTTTGGGTGATTAAAACTGGGCCCCTGGTGTCATTCAGAGTTACAGCCCATTGATTGTTTTATTTCTCCACGTTACATTCCCCCACTCATTCCAAAACTGCATGCTGAATGTAATTACGCTTGTTTTTTAACATTTGCTCGATTCTTAAAGATCCCCTCCAGACATATTTTAAGACATAAAAAAAACTCTGCTTGGATCAATAATGTGTGTCTGATATGTTTTTCCACAAAAAAGTTCAATTACCTACATCTACTCTTTCCCCTCATTGAAAAATCCAGAATCTGTGAATATAAAAATGTTTTTCATTTAAAAGTTAAACTGCTGGACACAAGATGTCTCCTACTTCACTGAAAAGTCCATTCTCAGTATATGTTCACTGGAGGCTTCAAGTTTCCTCTACACATTTGTGTAAGTTGAATTATTGGACCATGATTGTCTTCCAAAGTATTTTATAACTATTTGTGTCACAAAATCATGCCTGTATGTCCACAACTCAGATTTAAGGTGAGCACAGAGAAACATCAGCAGATCTTCTAGTGTCAAATTCTGCACAAACATCATTCTGCACAGTGAAGCTCAAACGTCTGAGTGAAGTAACATTTTGGAGCAGGACAAATGTGTCAAACCTATTGGACTGCTTATGTTTCTTAGGTAAAATGTTGGTGTGGATCAATACTTGGAGGAGACTTGCATGTCTGTTGGCATCTCATTGATACTAATGTTAGCATAAGTAGAAAAAACAACACAACAATAAAAACGTACACAAAGCTTTGCAGCAGCAGCTGTAGGACCAATAAGACTACCAAGAATTCAATGTGTAAACTACAGTTTGCAGAAAAGCCTGCATGAAAACACTGCAGTCAGGTATGAAATACTGTAACTCTTATGATGAAACTTTGACAAATAAAAGCTTCATATTTACAGTGATGAATTATCTCTATGGAAGTCGTTTTCAAATTATACAAAAGTGAATCTCAGTGAAGTAAAAACAACAGATCCAAGCCTAACTATGTGCAGAAGAATAAGGTAACCTAGATGATGAAAGATGGTCATCAGACTTAAACAATAATAGAAAATGTATTGTTATGTAAGTGTGTGAGTTATGTTTAGTTACATGTTTTGATTCAGTAATTCCATTATGCAATAATGAAAAACATCTATTTGGCCAGGGACAGACATGAAAATGAATTAAAATCCATATTCACAATTTTAACTTAAATGAGATGAGATTCATTATGTGTGAATATTCTGTCTAATACCATGAATGAGTGCTGATTGTTCAAGTAGTAGCAGGTGCAGTTTAAGTATAAATCTGAAGCGCCTTTCCCCAGCTGGTGAGGTGTGAGATCTGATGTGATCAAACCAATAAGCAGGTCAGGACAGGCTGGCTCATTTCACAATAAAGCAAAAGCCAAACACCTCTGAGGCAACACAGCCCCGGTGACAAACACTGATCCTACACACGTCTATTTTACCTCTCTGCTTCAACAAACAAATCTGTTTCAGAGACGCACATTTTCTCACTGCCTCTCTTTTATTTCCCATCATTCAAACACACACATTCACACACAAGCACAAACACGCTTGGTTCAATCATCGTACCTGTTTGGAGGCCTTCCACGGAGAGATGTGGCCTGAGGAAGAAAGAGAAAACACAGTTAACAGAGAGCAGACTCGGATAATCTGTCAGAGTCCAATGAAGCAACAAAATGCAGACAAGTACAACTATAATGGAACCTATGTGCAAAAGGTTTCTATACGTGAGACATTAGATACGAGTGTTAAATCACCTCTCCTTGACGTGTGAAAAAAATCTCAGTTTGCTGATTTCATATTCCTCTGTTTTGACTTTGTTTGTGTAACTCTTCCTAAACGGGTTTGGTTGTTGCATTTGTTTTCAACATAATTACATCATTAGCTGCAGGCAAAAGCACAGCCTCCCTCCCCCCACACACACACACACACACACACACACAGTTTTCTCTGTAAGTCATATTTTATCTGCATGTAGGAAGCAGGGAGCACTCTCCATCACATCACAACAACAATCTCATCAACACAGCTCCCCTGCGACTCCACTGAATCAAAGACATACAGTACCATTTATGCAACTGAGACCCAAATACATACACTTAGACATGGGGGGGTAACATGCAACGGCTGCCTTGTATAAACATGCAGTCTGAATCTTTAGACGTGGATAGAAACACAAAAACACACTCATCACGCACACTAGCCTCCTGCAGCATCGCTGATGAATCCTTTAACAGACGTGGGCGCTTGTAAAATATTCTTTACAGAATCTCAATATATTTAATATTTATCAAGTTTATGAGATTCCCTGAGAAATGTCAGAGAGCACTCGATGGAATATATTTATGGAATAAATTACTCTCCAACTACATCCGCTTGCTTTTTAGATATATGAGATGAAGGCCACAGCACTTAGCAGCGGACCTTAATGGCAGAACTTTCTATCAAAATCAGCCAGCGAGGGAAGATTTGAGGAAAATGAAATACAATAGATCAGTTCATGTGAAGACAAAATGAAAATTGAAATTCATTTCTGAATTCCTTACACTTTCATCTTTTATTTTCCCACATGTTCACCCCCAGCCCTCCTTCATTCGCCCAATTAAAGCATAATTTCTGTGCGAAAAGCTTTTCCATTTTGAAAATAAATGTCCCACGTCCC
The DNA here is from genome assembly GCA_008360985.2 of Macquaria ambigua. Taxonomy (NCBI): domain Eukaryota; kingdom Metazoa; phylum Chordata; class Actinopteri; order Centrarchiformes; family Percichthyidae; genus Macquaria; species Macquaria ambigua. The sequence continues at coordinate 131,999 of VMKM01001013.1, read as the reverse complement.
TGCTGTGTCTGTGAGCGTGGAGGAGGACACAAGAAGACGAGGAAAAGAGAAATAAAAACCCTCCTGTCCATGAATGCCATAAACATGAGTGGAGGTTTGAGGAGAGCTGTCCGTGGTGCTGAAATGATTCAGCACAGTGGCAGCAGCAGAGGGAGGTCTCTGTGGGAGGTTGGGACTAATAACCACGTTCTGCAGGGAATACGGGCCTTAAGGGAAGCCTTTAAGGAATTCTAATAACTCATTCTCAGGCAACTTTCCTTTATGACCCACTGAAGGAAATGAGCTACAAGGCAATTGTCCACTCATATTAAAGAGGAGCATCATCCTCACAGACGCATTTAAGCTTAATTTAAATGCTAATGCAATTCATAGGCATATGTGTCGGATGTGTGGCAGACTCGTATGAATGCTGATGAATTACAAATGAAAGACTTGCAGAGAGGCTTCACATGGCCTCTCTCACGAGTCAGTGGTCAGGCAGTCTGGCAGGCCGGCCTCACAGACTAGCCTGCTGAGTTCTGGATGGCCTTCAGATCAGCCTGATTGGCTTGTGCGGCCTGACACCCTTTTCTTCACAGCCATGATCTGCATCCTCATTGGTGCCGCAAAATGTGTCTAGTCTGTGGTTGGCTGCGCTTCAGACTGGGATGTCAGGGGACGGAGCTGTGAACACGACCACAGCTCAGTGGAACTCTGGCAGAGTGCCCACGCTACAGCAGTCAGACACAGAGACAAACACACACACACTCACACAAGCAGCGGAAGTCTAACACCCTGTCTGTGTTACACAAAGCACTGATGCTCTCAGTCACACATCTGAAATCATGTGTGCAAGCTAAATTCCATTGATGTTCTGCACAGAAATCCCTACGTGAACACAAACATGCATACATTCCTGACATTTTGTACATCTGAGTCACTGTAAAGGACCTTGTCCTTTCTTTCACCCTGCAGAGGGGAGAGAGACACACACAGGGTCAGAGAGGTTCCTGGTGTGTCAGGCTGATAGTCCCTGTGGGGCCGTTGTCTTGAGTTGTTTGATAGAAACTGGTGAGGTTGAAGGAGGAGATGGTATCTTTGGGGGAAGGGAGGTAATTTAGCACATTCAGCTCAGCATTTAGAAACATATGTCTTTTGCAACCTGTGTGTATGTGTGTGAATCTGAAAACAGATCGGTGTATGTACATGTGATGATGCAGTAATGTGTCTAGGGCAATCTCATTTGTGTGCTGAATTTCAGCATCCTTTTTAAATGGCGCTTCTGACAGTGAAACATGAGTGTGTGTCTTTGCAAAGGTTAACCACCAGGTGGCAGATGCTGGCTCTGCATGGTCATAAGATGCTCCACTGCTGGGCACCACAACATTTGATCTCAGCTGCTCACGTACACATCCATGCACGCTGACGTGCAGTCACATACACACATACACAGTTAGTGTTTTTTCTGTTCCTGCTGAAAGCACTCGAGTCATTTGTGCACATCACAGACTTGGGAGAATTTATGAGCTTTCACGTAATCAAGTAACTGAGTATAATTGACTGAACAACATACAGCACAATCAGTTCACGAGGACCAGGCAACAGTTCGTCAATACATCTCCAATAATGGTCAATAATGTACTGTAAGACAAGAGACAACAGGACTGGCGTTAAATCAGCAAACCACCCTGCAGCTTTACATCAGATAGTCTGATGTATCATGCTAAGGTCTATGATTGCTTTTCAGGTCTGCAATAATAATTCCTCAACTCAATCAATTAATTAAACCTGAGATGCATGAGACCGTTTTCATCCCTAATTGAATAAAACCCATGAAAAAGGAGCAGTGCAAAAGAGAGCGTATCTATAATTCCTCTTTATTGTTCTGTTATCATCTCAGAAACAATGCAAATTAACTCTTCACTCCTGGCAATTTATCTCTAAAAAAAACTAAATGAGCATGAAAAATGTGAACTGCAAAGCTGCTGCGTGGCACATGAAAGGAAACTGTGAACTTAGAAACTTTGTGTCTTTAAATGGCCAAAGGACTGAATTCTCTGCCTAAATACACAGCCAGCCAACAATAAAATAAGCCAAAATTAAATGTTTGCTTAAAAGTTAAGTTGGTGGGGGATGAAACATTGCGCCATTGTGAGAAAAATTCGGAGGAACAGTTTTCCAGACAGACACTCAGACAGGATGGTGGGTGGTCAACCACACACAGAGACACATCATATTTGATCAGTGACTCAAGATATAGTTGAGAATTTGAAGATCGCTACATTAAAGATCACAAATGGGATTTTATTTAGAGATTTTTGGTTTATATTTTATCTTTGTTCTTGACCCAGTATCACATCAAAACTGACCACTTATGAATCCAGAACACAGTGAAAATGCTGTTTGTATAAATGAAGCGTGTTCGGAGTACAGTCAGTCCAGGTAGCCAAAAAGCATCATGCCAACCAGTTCAGCTTGCTTGTCAGCCAGATGACGCTCTCCACAGTCATTTCTGTCCAAAGAACATTACAGTAAAATAACTGCATTTTGAGGATGAGTGGCCCCAGTGGGAATGAAACCGCTTCCCGAGAGCAGTGTTGGTGCCATCTCTACCCACAGAGCTGTACTACACCCAACGGTGATAACGGTGAGATTAAATCTCATCCCAACTCTCCACCGCCTTTCAAATTTGACCAGCTTCTGATTTGCTGTATCTTAAAACACTGTGTTGTTTCTGTCTGTTTCAGTGGAAAACATCGATGAGATGTTGGTGATAAAGCCGCATTTGGAAAACACAAAAGTGTGACACACACACCACTTATTAAACATTAAACAAAATATTGTTGTTCATTTCATTTCTATGTTCTCTATTTTTCTATCCATTAGGAGAACATTAAAGTTTCATTTTTTCTCAACCAACATACAGAAATTATTGGTTTGTGAAATAATACTAAACTATTACACTTTTTAGAAAAACGCAGTTATTATTTCAAGAAATACTATAATAATTTGCCCAGTTTTGCACCAGGCAACATTATTCTTCCAGCTTCTAAACTATTTAATATTCCAAAAATAAAATCTCATCTAGAGACTTGAATAAAATCCAAGTAAGGGGCCACTGTGATTTGGATGTGTTCAAAAATAGAACGGGTCTCAAAATTATCATAATCAAAATCTCTTTTGCTCTCTCAGCTCTCACTGTCAACTCTACTTGACTCCTCTCTTCCAAAGCTGCAGCTGGGGCTGAAGATGCACAGTAACATGATATTTGTGCATCTCAATCAGAAGCCAGCTTATATTTAGCCATCTTGCACTGGACCCTTCTTTATTTCTGCTAAAATTATCTTGGTTTTTGAAAGGTACCAAAATGCCACTTGTGATTTGATACTAGTTGTACTGTAATCACACTCCTGACATAAACAGATCAAGGACAATCACCGGGTTTTAAAGAGTTGATAATGATTCGACTTTGACTATCTTGAGAAAGTAAATTACATTTATACCTCACCAAACAAATGTTAGTGTCATTACAAAAAAAGTAATTACATCAAAAAGTACTATATAATGAGCAACTTTCATTTATTATCAGTCTGTACTACATCTGGTTTATTTGGCACTAGTTATATTATCTACAAGTTTCCTTGTAGCTCTTATGAATGAACAATAGAAAGAGTGAAACTGTATCAGAAGCAGAAAACAGTCTCTCACCTGTTCCTGCTCTCTGTATGAGGAGTGTCGCCTCGGCTCCCACTGGACACTCTTTGAGCATCTCCACCACTCGTCCGTGTCCAGCTGCAGCCACTGGCTGCTGGTTCACCTCCAGGATCAGGTCTCCCTCTATCAGCCCCGATGCTCCCTGTGAGCCCGGATCCAGCAACTGCACCACAACACAACACATCCACCGTCACACAATTTGACTTGCTGTTATTTGATTTTGTGGTACTTTCAAATCTCATTAACACAAAACTTAGTTTTATACTGAGGGACCTTAATTCATCATTTTCCTGTTAATGCTGCAAAAAATCTCCATCCAACCCAGTCATCTATTGTTTGTCCCTAAAATCATATTTGTCTAAAAATTTACCAGTGGGGTGAGATTATTTCAGCTGTTTCCAAAACCAATTCAAGGCTTTTCTAGTGTTTAAAGGTTTACAGGATCAGCCAATTGCACTATTTTAACTCATTTCAAGATATTAACATGAAGATTGGAAAATGCACTAGGAGCAGGTGCAATTACCTCACTCCACAGGCATTTACTGTACAAATACAACAGGGATGAGAAATAGCATCTGTCACATCACAACTCATCTTTTCTAATTTATCTATTCCTTACAGCCATACTTCCAGGTAAGCAGGATGGGATTTTATATTCTGTAGCTTCTTTAGGACAGTCCAGTCTTCGTTCATTACTATGTTAGTAGAGAGCAAATCCTTCACAGGCTGAGCTCACTTTGTTCTTATTATCTCAATCTCTTTCTACTTAGTGGCGTGGACTGAATTAAATTTACCTTGACCTGCTGTTTTAACTCTGCCTAAAGATTAATGTGTAATTCAACTCGACTACTCAGTTTAGCTGACAACTGAGATTTCACTCTAGAAAGAACTCATTTACTTCCTGAAACACAGACAGTAAAATACAAGTAAAATATCAAACAGGTCTGAACCCTTTAAGTTCTGGACTATTTGTGGTCTACTGAGTGCATGAAGAGATGTACAGATGATCATGATACAGCACCTGTTTTACTCGCTGACCAGTGGGACTGTCGGCAATAGTGAACCCAAATCCCTCTGCCCCTTTAACCATAGTAACTGTGAGAAGCTCTGCCGCTTGTGCTGTTGCCCCGGCAACCCCTGCATTCCCCGAGGAGGCCATGGACACATTGTCGTCGTGGGGCGTGAGTGCCGATGCCGAACCAGGTGTGGTGGGCGGCAGGGATGAGCCATCCAGATGCGTGTCCCCGGGGTGAGGGGCTCCGGCCTGGGCCAGAGCCTGAGGAGGCAGCTGGGAGCTCAATGACAGATACTCTAGGTAGGGGTCGTAGCTGCCGCGGCCGTTCACCACCAGGGGGCGATGCTCCAGGCCGATGGGTGTCAGGGATGTGCTCGCTGTGCTACTTGGGTCCTCGGGATCAAAGGGCAGAGGATAGCCTCGACAGAGCACGAGGGTGACACTCTGACCGATCGGTACGGACTGGAAAAGCTTGACCACATCGGCGTGTGTGGTGCCGAGCACGCAGATGTCATTAATGTAGACAATGACATCACCTGAGGAGGAAGGAGATGTAACAAGTTAGACCGACCACATGATCTGTCTCAGTGGTTCATGTGGAAACATTCTGTGCTGCAAAAATACAACTTGTCACCGTCTGTTGCCATAAATATCAAATCTCAGCAGTAACAGGACATGCTGTAGCAACACAGAAGAAGCACACTGTCCCTCTCAAGCGTCACATAGGAATATAACATCAGTTCACTGCCACTGCAGGAAATCTACAAGTGTATGTGTGAGACAGAGAGGTGAGAGAGAGACCGTGAATATGACAACCATCTGGTGCACACTGGCATCCACAGAGACTCTAATCATGAAAATGTCAAATATTTAGATGGTTGCACAGTCACAGTCACAACTAGTAACAGAGTCTTGATTCACACACGATACATTATGATGCTGCATCTCCCCGTTACTCTGGTGACCAGTTGGAAAATAAATGCAAATGTGTACCCGTTTATGATCTTCTGTGTGAGAAAAGTTGTCTTTGTCAGGTCACACCCGTCCTGGCTGGCAGTGCCCATTGCCATCTAATTTCATCACTTCACTAAATTTCATATTCATGTTCACCTTACCAGGTTGGTCAATTACATTTTTCCTGCAAACCAATATCAACGAGGTGCAACAACTTCACAAATGCGACACTAGATACTCTGTCATCTCTGCTGTAGTTTGAACGTGCGGAAAGTTATGGATTTCAGCTTTAAAGTCACAGCCCCATGACAAATGCAGCTGCCTCAAATCCTCTATTTCACACTTCTGGAGGCGCTCTCTGTCACACATGCACACATGCAGACACGCACACTCCCATGAGCATGTGCACATACTTAAACACACACCATACATGTCACATGCACAATCATACACAATCCCTAAGAGCAATGCCGCACAGCTCAAATAGGCCAGCTAATCTCAGCCAGGGAGTGCCTGTGTGTGACTCTGTGACTGTGCGCACGCGTGAGTGTGAATGTGTGTGCGCAGCTCTGGCAATGTCACAGAGCGGAGAGGAGCAAGTTGGAGAGAGAGAAATCAGAACAGAGAGAGAGGAAAAGGCTGACAGACCAGGACAGAGGGATGAAGAGAGAAAAACTAGAGAGGTAGAAAGAGAAAGGGGATGAAAATATACTGAGGCTGAAAGCAGAGGAGAAGTGTCAGATGACATGGTTAGATAAGGAAGCATAATAAAGGGTAAGCCAGAGAGACAAAGAGAGAGATGGAGATAAAATAGAAAGAGATGGATTCCAGATAAAAGAGAAACTGATAGGCAGAGGGAGAGACATAAAAGCAAAGAGCAGGAGCTGAGAGTAGGAAGGAGGATTCCCACCTTTGAAATGAGCTCTAAATGAGCAGTTTAGGCACCTACCGTGCCAGGCATGGGGGGCCAGCTCGCAGGTTCAGAGCAGAGCACACATAAAGCCTCAGAGGTTCCTTCTCTGACCCTATGACTATAGCCCACTATGACTTTTACTAACATCAGATCTTTAAGGTTAGGCCTGAACTAAGGTTTGTTTCTTTAAAAGATGAAAAATTCATCTTTGTAACCTTGAAGACCCTAAGAATCAACCTATGGACCGCTATTTAGGTACTTTGTTCTCCATGAAAGTCTGTTAATGAAGCTTTCATCCAAAACAACAGAGTAAATGAACAGATAGGGATCTGTTGTCTACTCAAAGATACTGCAAATGAAAACACACTGGTTATAGCAGGATCTCTCTAACCACTAAGTAAGCAGTGTGAGACTGAATTACTGCTTGTGTGGATGTTTTATTAGTCAAAGCACAAACACAAGTATGGGACAACTTCATGGCACTGGTGTACCTGTGTACTGGTGCTAGTGTAGTGATATTGCACCTCCAGTGCCGCTGTTAAAGCAGAAATGAATCTCCTAATGAAGTAGGTGTTGTGTGGGCTGGTGGCAGTTATGGCCAATCAAATCAGTTCCTCTCATTCCCATTAAAAGCAAAACGTTATAGCGAGAACAGAGAGTGTGCTGAGAGGAAACTGAAGTCCTTGTCTGCCCTATATTTGTGCCTGGAGCACAAATATAGGGCACCCCAAATATGCCACCAAGGGCCAATGATGTCCCCTTTGAAGATGAATTGATATTTCTGGGGATATGGAAACCTCGACCACCAAGTTATTCATTTCTAGGATGTGTTTCAACAGTTCTTGAAGGATCACTGCAATTTTGTTAACATTATTGATTTATTATACATCTTAGAAGAATTTCATAAACTGTGCTTGAGATGTATTTGTGAAAAATACAAAAACTTTAGCACTCAAACACCGGGCAACAAAAATGAACCATAAGGAGGGAAAAAAAGAGGCATGGGTCCTCATGAGGCAGGTCCATGGCCCAAACTTCAGGTTTTAATGAATAAAGAGAGCTATTTTATTCTACAGAGAAAGTGTTGTGCCTCCTTTTGTATGTTGTCCATTCATACGTGTCCATTCCTTGGTAGGTTTGAGGGAAGAGTAGCCTGTGCTGTGCTTAATTTGGATGAAAACAGCCATTTCTTTTGGTTGACAAAAGGACATCAGGCCCACTAGATCACCCAGTGGTTTATTACTGCTTTCTTTGTCAGTCACTAGAACCACAAAATCCAAATTTGGTGAAGCTGAGGCTGCACAAACAATAGCAGACTACAACTGGCTGAGACACCTGTCAATCAAGCAAACACCCCTCAAAACATATTAAGCCTTAATACCTCCTTAATTGAACAATGATGCTCCAAATTACCACTAGGGAAGTGCGATTAACTATTAAGACATTAACTTCTTACGGAAAAATATTGACTTTGAATTTGTAGGACTTTTTAAATTGGATTCAGTATATCACTAAATCACTGAAGACAATATATCAAGATACAAACATAGACAGTGTGTGGATGTGATTTTGGAGGTCTATGTGGGTGACCTTTGCCAGCTAAAGCCATAAAACTAACTAAAACACTAGTGCTTATGCTAAGAAATGTTCTGAGTTGGCAGAGGCACAAGTCTAACTTTTGATGCCAAAATTACACTGCAGCACCAAATTTACTGGATACTGATACTCTACTGCGCTCCCCTGGCCTTTCAGGTACAAGAAATTATGACAGAAATTACCCAACAGGCAGGTAAAAACCTGCTTGAATGAAACTGAAACTCTGCCAGCAAAAGGTCTTCGCATTTGATCTGCTTTGGCAGGAAATTAAGGTCCATAATGTTGAGGTGTCAGAATAATGAGACTGTGCTTAAGCATTTCTATAAACACAGTATTACTGTATCAGCAGTGACAGCTTGTAGTTTGTTTAAACCTCAATTTATTTCTCAACCAGTTGTCAAAATTCTGTGTTGGTACACATAATTACCTGTGTCCATTTTTCCATCCTGAGCAGCGGGTCCGTCTGGTATTACACTCTTCACTTGCAGGAACTCATCGGGCTCATCACCTCCTATGATCGTGAAGCCAAATCCCATGTTGCTCTTCTGCAGGGCTGTCGACAGGAAGGTGCCCTTCAGCTGGGTTGGGTCCCTCGTAAACAATGGCTTCTCTGCAGGGAGAGAAGGTTTTGAAGTATGATATTTTAGACATCCTTGATATTTACAAACAAAAGAATGTGTACATTTGGTTTGTCACATTATTATAATTATGAAATTAAAGTTTGACATGATCTTTTCAGTGCTGAATGAACCTACTCTACATTTTTTTCTGAACACAAAAGCACCAATAAAAGTTAAAAGTTAATTCCTGAAAAGCTAACTCATTGGAGATGTGCAGTTTTCACTCAGATGAAGCAGTACATCATGTACTGGTCTAGTACATCCTCATATGTGTGCCTGGATTAGCCCACTAGGGGCCTCAGGGTGAGCATGTTCTCTGTCTCCCGCACTGCCAGCAATCTCCATTCAACCCTGTACATTGTGACATTGTGCATCTGCCCCGTCAAATACTCATGAAACTGCCCATTCTATGAGAGGGGTTAGGAAAACAATGAAAAAATGTTCAATATAAAAAAATCTGTATAAAAAGAGAATTTGCAATTAATAAAAAAAATCAGGACATGGGTTCCATGATCAAGCTGCTGCATGTCCTTTCTTTCTTTGCATTTTTATATTTGTGCAACTCTGTGAGTCCGTCAGCATGTTTTGATTTAAGTACTGCACATACTGTAGTATTCCATGTGTACCTCTGTATATAGTGGGCAGTGGAAGAGCGGAGAGTCCCTGGCTCTGCATCTGCCTCTGCTGCTCCAGGCGTCTCTTGGCTTCCAGGACTGGGTTCTCAAACTGAGTCCTTCGATTGATGTGGCTGACGATACAACATTACAAATAATGGAAAAGGAATAATTCAAAGCCTCCAGCCAAAAATAGCAATACCACAATGCAGTTCTGCACTAAAAATGTAAAATGTACTTAAGAACCAAAGTAAAAGTGATCATTCAGAACAAGGGTGCCTTTCATTTTGGTATTAACATTGAGTCAAATGACTCCCTGTTAGGAGAAAGGGTTAGGCTAGTCCTGCTGATCCCACTGAGAATCAACAGTCCAGCGCTGCAGCTCGTTGTTTTGCTTTGCCGATGCATACTGTTATGTTAGTATGAGTCCCTTTAGATGTCATCTACTACCCATGTAAAAGGCTGGGTAGCTGCTCTGGCTCACACAAGCAATGTGCAAGATATCTGGTCAACACAAACTAACATGGACTCCAAATAAAGTTCTGAACATCTGGCGAGTTTAAGACCCACATATTTTTGCTTAGGAGTTGGCAAACCAAGCCAGAGATAAAATGCCATAGAATACTGGACTAGCTTTCAACAGCTAATGTTTCTGCTGGATGTATAAGTAATAATGTTAGTTTGCTAACATGATAGCCATAATATCTTGATAAGCTGATAGAGTAAAGCAAGGACAGTTGCTCTGACCTGGTATGGAGTCTATATGCTGACTCAATCTGAAAAAACTAATTTAATGCAGCTCTATTAATTTTTAATGTTGCAGTGGGTCCAGACATTGTTAGACCTAACTACTACATATACTGTTGGCTAATTTAAAATATAGCAATATATCATACTCTATGATTCTTCCTATATCTTTCATGTAAAATGTTGTTCCCAAAGTAAATTGTCCTCTGTGAAACTACCTCCAATTGCAGCTAAGTTTGGTCGGACTGGAACACAATTTAATGTACTTCCAAATTAAACAGCACCTAGAGATCGATACAGTTTGTTTGTAATGCAACACATTAAATAACTTAGACCAGGTGAACAGGTTTTATCAGCATCCTTCTCAGGATAGTCCATACAGACGAGCATTTCACATTAAAGTTCAGTCAAATGAGCAGTAAGACATAAAAAGAAATGAGAATTTAGTAATTTATAATTCATAGCGAGGCGTTGTAAACCATAGAAATGCATTTCGTTTTACTACAGAGCAGCTGAGTTAACCAAGTCAACGGGGAGACTTACTCTACATAGTAGCTGCCGTAGATGGGGTCATCTATCTTCTCCCAGCCATAGGGCAGCTCTAAGAGGATGGAGAAAACAGACGAGGGAAATGAAGTCAGTTTATGCTGAGAGCAGAAGCAGGAATGTAGACACTAAATTAAACCACTGAGGGGAGACAACATGAATCTCAGGGCTCACAGCTAGATGCTCCCAAAGTGTTCCTTTGACAACACTTCGATCTGCAGCGGTGGCTTCTTCATGGAGACACGAATCACAACACAGACATCAATACAAAGGAGGGCGGGAGGAAAAGAACATTTAAAACCGTCTGACACATTTCATCCCGCCTTCCTTTTTCTTTCATTCTCTTCCTTTTGTCATGTGCACAAATCCTTCAAGGCCAAATACCTTCACTGTACTACTTCATGTTTGTCATACTCTTTCACCCACCCACTTGTTTTTGCCTTGGATGGCTTCCATGGCTGTTGTGTTAATTGTCTCCTGCTCTCCTTCCTCTGGTTTCTCTGTTCCCTCCTCACTTCATCCATCTCTTTGCAGATTTAGCTCTCCTCTCTCCATCGTAAAAGAAGTGGGTCATGGTGCTGCTAAAATTCCTGTACTCCATGACCTATTCTTCCATTTCACTTCTCCTAACTTTTCAGTGACACACACACACAATATACATTGCACTATAATGAGCTCCCTCTGCCGGTGTATGCAAAATTGAGGATGTTTTGGTTTTCAGCTTTAACATTCAGCTTTCACTAAGGCATGAGGAACACAACAAGGGGATTGACCTCGCACTGTAAGGCTCAGCTAACATACAAAAATACACACACACACCCACAGTAACAGTCCATCTGCCCAAGCTGTTGCCCTCCCACTCAGACATATACTAGAAATACAGCGCTTCTGATTAGCATTAATCAGTGAGCGTTCTTGAAAAGTTGATCTTCCTCCTGCACATTAATTCATTCTCATGTCTTGTATTAAAGAGTGTAATTCATGACATTCATGACTATGTCGGTGGGTGGGCATTTTCCACAGGGAAATAAAGCAAACCTGACAAAAGTTGAAGAATACTAATGTCATACAGATTGAAAAAGATGAGAAATACACTAAAAATGGGGGACTTGGTTTTACCCTGAGCTCATTACTAAAACACAAATACACACACACACACACACACGCACATATATATATACAAAGACACACAATAACTGACAACCTGGGTGGGAGAAGAGGAGGTCTAGGTGAGGAGAATAAATAAAAGTGAGACAAAGTGGGAATAGGGTGTGTGTAAGGATGTGTCGGGTGTTGGATTTGCATGAAAATGTGTGTGGTGGTGGCGGCAGGTGGGGCAGGGGGGTTAGGGAAGTGTAGGTGCAGTGCTTCGGTTTTGAACCTCTAGCTTGCACAGGATAATAACTAATCATCCATGGGTAATGTCACAACTAATGGTAACACTGCTAGCACAGGGCATCAAACCTCAGTGCCAACCCAAATGTGTTTGTAGCACTGATCACAAACTGTCTAGTACAGAGTTTGCATCAAATGTCTGGCCAGATTTACAGTGTTTAGATAACACTTCATATTTAAGAACTTTGGCTTCTTCTTCTGAAAGATGAGTTTTTAGAAAGCCGTGTTGGTAACAATAATTTCCTAATAATTTAGTAAAGTATCCTGGGCAGAACTATGTAATTTGGTACTAACTACAGGGATGGCCTGAGGTGCCATTTATACCTCAGTAAATACACCTATGACAATTAATTTGTCATAGGAAACTTCATATTATTCTTAATATGATATTTTCTTGGAAAGAAAACATGGAAATTACTTGGAACTAATGGGCCATAAAATAAAGCATTACCAACATGTTTAAATTTCTCCAAGCAAGGTATTGAAAATAATATTGTTTTGGTATCTGTACCAAACTCAGGTATTGTATTAGCAAAAGTACAGAAAACTTTTAAACAATACCCAGCCCAAAACACTATCCGACCCTCTCAAATCTTTGGAGATTCATAGTCACTCACTGACACACACACATTCACACACACAAATCCCCAGCTCTATTATTTTTACAATTATTTGGTCTGCGTGACACTGATACTGTGGCATCATCCCCTCACGCTGTAATGTAATTATGAACAGATTTGTGATCTTGATATCAATAATCCGTGTGTGAATGTGTGTGTCTGAGTGTGTGTCCTGGCTGCCGAGCATGCTGACTGTGCAGCCCAAGGTGAAAGGGGTGCACGCCGCAATTATCTTTGCTCCTCTTTACTGTTTGCTCAAAACGACCCTTCTCATCCTCGAGGCGGAAAAGTCAGATGGATTCACACTTCAAACCACCTTAAATTCCCTCCCAACCTGTCCATGAGCCACCTTAAATGTCGGCCTAACTCATCCACTAGTCGCTTGCCCTCCCCCTAAAGTGAAAGGGAGACAGTTTCCATGGAAACCACCAGTGAAAGTCTTTTTTTCTCGCCTGAGCTGAAGGCTCTGTCTTGTCTCTATTTCCTGCCAAGTGTGTTTGTGTGTGTGTGTTTTCATGCATTCACATGGGTCTATATTTGCAGTGTGTGTGTGTGTGTGTGTGTGTGTGTGTGTATTAGATGGCTGAACTGTGTTTGCATGTCTGAATGAGTGAAACTGTCGTGTTCTTTGACACTAAATCAAACACCTCATTCATGTGTCTGTGTATAGTCTTGTGTGTTCCGGTGATTATTTATGTGTATCTGTATTGATGTCTCTCTTGACATGAAGTCTAATTGTGATTCCTCTGCATTAGATGACTCATCTTTCCTCTGACACACAGTCTTCCTGACCAACAGGCAGCCAGGAACAGATACAATGAACTCATCTGACTCACAGGAAGAAAAAAAACAACTACTAACCATGAACTCATGAATAAACTAAAAAAAACAAACAAACTTCAGATTGCTTAAACAAGACTAAGAGTTTACAGCCATGCTAGCAGCTCTGTAATGGCTGAACTGTATGTTAACATGCACTGCCATATTAGCATATACTGTATCAGTTTTGAGTCTAGATCTAGAGAGCAAAACGTTATCAAGACAGAAACAAAGAGAAAGAGAAGGAAAGAGAGGAACATGAGAGTAAGTAGTGGTGAGAAAAATAGAGACAGAGAAAGGGCCCTGGTCCAGACATGACTGAGTGTAATAACAGTGATGTAACTCAGAGGTAACATTTTAGCACATCACTGCCTGACAGTGGATGCATGTGCTTCAACTCTCCTCATATGCAAACCTCTCTCCATCTCCATTTGTCTCTTTCTTGCTCTTTTCAAGAAGGCATCCCTCTACTCATCATCTACACCATCTCTGTCTAGTCTCATTTTCCTAATTCTTTATTCTCTATATTTCTCTCTCCGTTGGCTACAGACAGGGTTTCGACATCGTGACATCGGCCTCAGTGAGGATTCCTGTCTCTGAGCAGCATGTACAGCAACCTTTTTCGTCAACAGCACTGAGATTACTTTGAAACTGGCGTTGGGATTGAGTGTGTATCAAAGGCAGAATTGAAACCAACACTTGCCGTGATTTGAAGCTTGTCTCGCTCTGTTCTTGCCTCTTCCGAGCGAGAGAGGAGATATGGGCTTGTGTTATGTAACAAAAGACTCGCCTGACAAAAAGACTGCAAGCGAACCAGATCTGTGGTGACAAGCCTTTGAACTCTGGGAGTCAGCCTCAGCATATACATACAACACAACGCACACAAATGTTGCACATTTGCGCAAACACATCGACACAAACAAGCTTCTCCTTAAGTTCACCCAAAACGCAGCATGGGAGCGAGGGGAAAGGGAATAGTGGGTGAGGATATGAAATGCTAAAGGAAAGTGGAGCAAAAAGACCAGACATGCATGAGATGGAAGCAACAGAAAGGGAATAACAGGAGGGAAGTTGCAAAAACTGCACTGATGAAAGTATGTCTGAATGTTTGTCTGCTTAATGCTTGGGGCTGTGAGACTCTGGGAAATCCTTCAGGCAGATGGGCAGTTAAAAACAGCACCACCACTTCCTGCTGTTCCCTCCCCACATTTATTGTTTATTCACTCTCCTTGCAGAATCTGACATCCTTGCTTCCATGCATATTTCATCATTCAAAAACAACATGTCCATTAATGTGGGCAAAAATGGAAAATTGCCTTTAAATTGTCACTTGGTGCACAGCAAGCATGCAAAAAGTGTAAATATCAGAAAACAAACAGTATACAGCACATAAGAAAGAGCTACAGAACACCAGAGTGATCATTAAGAGAAAACAATAACATGGTGAGTAATGTAAAGATGTAAAGAAGCATGCTGGATTATATCCTTCTGTGTGACTGCTGGGCTGTTTATACTGAAACAGAACATTTCCTGGCATCTAAAGCTGTTTCTGGAAGGCATCAATTCAAAGGTGCTGCGAGAGGATGTGATGTGTCATCAAGGACCTTCACAAACGTTCTGCTAACAGCCTTTGATTCAAAATCCTCTGCCAGTGGTGATCGCTTAAGCATTAACGTCTTTTAACCACTGCTTCCCCAAAGATAGAAGCAGGCAGACCAAAAGAGAAGAAGCCCAAATCAACTATAAACAGTAGATAAACTGCTGACAAATGGACTAAAGAAACGGAGGGCAGTCAATGGATATTTTTGCCCCTTTCACAAACATGGCTCTTCCTCTTAGGGCACAGATCTGAATCACAAGAAAAAAAACTGATCACATTTTATGTGTTTTAATATGGCCAATCGCACAACACAGGTGTTGTCATTGACATACCTCACTGTCTTCAGACAGGAAGACTAGACTAAGGTCTAATCTAGGGTTTCAAAATGCTAACTGGATAAGTAAGGCAAATGGCTTTTTATGGAGAGCAGAAGTGAAAGTGCAACTTACAAATTCACAATCACATTGACGTTTGTAATGCAATAAAATCAAACTTGGGAACATAACCTTACTCAACACTATGTCACATGGGTCACTCCATATGTCTAAACATGGATGGTGAATAAAAAAACGTTTTGTTATTTATTTAACATTTCTGTTTTTATCAGCCTTTAATGAACACCATTCCCCACAAGGCCAAGACTCTTGTGCTATAGATGTCTGTCACTGTCACACGTTGTCATTTCTGATTGGTCATGAGGTGATGACATGATTTCAGCTCTCTCCTTGCCTGATTTCTAAGACTACTCTAGTATTGTTTAAAAAGCTCTAAACACAGAAACACAGAAGTGACACAGACAGAGACAGAAAAAACAGCAAGTTGTTGCATTAAAACCCAAAATAAGTGATCACAGAGCGATGCAGTCGGCAGAAACTTGGCGTCTGAACATCGCTGGCGTTGGTGAAAACCGATCTTTGCTCTGCCAAGATGAAGCTGAAGTACGTCGGCCATGTTCGTGAAAAGGGTTTGTGAATTGACAACAGTAGAGTGTGTGTGTGTGTGTGTGTGTGTATATAGAGAGTGAGAACCAGTTTGTGCAGAGCTGAGCGGAGTTATTAGAATTCCTGTCACAGCTGGGCAGAGGAAGAGAGGGAGAGACGGAGAATGAAGGTGGGAGAGAAAAAGAGAAAGAGAGGAGGAAAATTGAAGAGAGGGAGATTGAAAGGGGAGAGGGAGACATGAGGTGAAGGAGTGCAGAGGGGAGAATGGAGTAGGGAGAAAATTGAAGAGATGGAGAATAGAGGAGAGGTAGAGAAGGTATTGATTCAGATCTCGCTCTGATGAATCACATCACAACCTAATTTGCTGACCAGAGGCTGTGACAGCAGCAGGGATGTAAGATCACCTCATTGTTATATATCTGATCACACTGAACCACCACAGGAACTGTATTTGATTTACATGACTGACATCAGCATTGGACTTTGATTGTATGAAACCACTGCTCGTAATATTTAGTCTGTGAAATTTAATTTGTGGTCAGTTTAGATTTTTTCTCATCTTCACACACACACACACACACACACACACACACACACACACACACACACACACACACACACCTTTGCTTCCCTAATTCAAACTGCTTTAAAACAAACATTAAAAGACCGGTGACACTCTATAATGTATTTTCTTGTCAACAAATCCCACGAAAACATCAAAACCACCAAAGCCACAGACCACCCTTGTTGTCCAAAAACTATAAAAACACAAAAATGAGTTCAGCTCAGTAAAAACTGCGCCCGCTGTTTTAGGGAATTAATCAGCCTTTTTTTGAAAATGAAACGATATATTTGAGACTCATTTTTAAAGATTTACATCATTAGGACAAATGGGCTTGCAGCTTAATTCTACAGACAGGGTAGGAAAGTCAGAAAGTATTGAGACACGGACTAACACACTGTTGATTTTGGCTGATGAGGTCTGGAGCACACGGTTATAGTTAGAGCTTTTTAATAAGGTGTAACAACTAACGTTTTGACATAAAGCATGTCTTCATCAGAGTAAGAAGAGGCAGTGTTGGTGTAGATGTTTTAATTGCCAGTGCACAACTTTCTCTCATAGGATGGACAGGTTTTGTGCGTTGCTTGTGTGTAGCCAAGGTTTTGTTTTGTTTATGTTGATATTTTTCAGTCATGTCTTACTCTAATTTTAATTAATTATAGATATTTGGTTATGAAGCATAAAAAAGAATATTGGGTAAAATGATTACATTCCTCTTTGCACAATTTGCAAGATGATTCAATGCTAATGATCACTTCCCAACAACAAATCTAAAAAGTTAAATTTATTTGTCAAGTTTATTCTTTCAAAACCCAAAACCTCCTCTACATGTGAGTCCCCCTACCAAAACCTGTGAAGAACAGTGAGAACAGCAGCAGACTAACAAACACCTCAAACAACAGAGTATTTTTGTGCTCTTTTTCTCGAGAAGGGAAAACACGCTGGAACAGTGAGCCAGGAACAGAAACACAGGTACACAAACAGCACGAAATGCAGACACGACACACTCCCACAAACGCAGAAAGATGAGCTCGAGTCAGATGAACACAAACTAAAGCTAAACAACAGAGCAAACAGGTAAACAGGTCGTTCAGACTCACCGTCTTCCCTGCATTCTTCTGGTGGTTTCGCTTTCTTTGCGAGTCGAGGATCCAGCCATGATGTCGTTTTGGTGTTGTGACTGGAGAAGAAAGAGAGACGTGTAGATGAAGGCAATAAGGAGAGGAAAGGGGCAAACAGAGGTCAGAGAGAGACTGACAGAGAGGATAAGAGAAAGAGATGAGTGCAAAGTAGCACTAATGACCTGTACCTAAGAGAGAGAGAGTGTGTGTGTGTGTGTGTGTGTGTGTGTGTGTGTGTGTGCGCGCGCAGGGGCAAAGAGAAACAAGGGGACTTCTTAGGTAAACTAAATGGCCATTAATCCACTAATTAGCCCTCAGCCACTAATTAGTAAGGGTGAGAGGGGAGGGCAAAAGTTTGCGCGTCTGTGTGTGTGTGTGTGTGTGTCTGATTAGCAGCATTAAGTTATATCAATTATTCAACACAGAGGCCAATGCTATAAATTTTACACACCCAGCCAAGCATAAACCATGTTTTTAAGTAGGTGCACTTTGTGAGGTGCATTACATTGGATTTGTTTTTAAGCATTTTATTATTTTCAATCGTAATGTTTTTCATTATCATTATAAACACGTAACCCCCTGTAACAGCTACAGACATTGAGGAAAATGCTGTTTTTTTAAACAGTAAAATTCTCTCTTTGTACTTCAAAGATCTCAAAATATATTTATGTAGGATCTTTTTCTCTTACTCTATGAAGTAGACCTCCCCCTTCTCTGTGTAGGCCATCTCCCAGTTGTCAGGCAGAGGACCCAGCTCTTCCTCATCTACATCTGGAACTTTGGTGGGGGATTTAGAGGGAGATTTTGGGGCTTCGTCTCCTTCAGTGGGGGCCTCGATGGAGGCTGGGGCCTGGCTGGACGCTTCAACAGCAACCTCCCCAGAGGCATCTGTGCTCTTGTCCTCATGTTCACTGGACTCTGGAGCACACACACACACACACACACACACACACACACACACAGTTATTCTCACACACACATGCAGAGCTGGATGCACACTACACACGCCATGCATGATGAGTCAGAGCCAAGCCACTGCAGAGCTATGAACCCCCAGGAGAGAGACACACAGAGAGAGAGAGACAGAGAGAGAGAGAGAGAGACACAGACAGACAGAGAGAGAGAGAGAGAGAGACAGACACAGACAGACAGACAGACAGACAGACAGACAGAGAGAGAGAGAGAGAGAGAGAGAGAGAGAGAGAGAGATATGAGGTTTGAGGACAATGAGCATGAAGAATAAACAACATGGGGATGTCAGAAATGGAGAAACGGGGAAAGACAGAGACTTTAGGGGTCATAGACTGAGTCAGAAACACAACGAAAGGTTTTTAGAGTGAGGGGAAACGCTGGTGGCATCTAAGTCAGCGGATGAGGAGCATGTGATAGAGAAGAAGAGAACCAAACTATATAATCCTATAATATTCCTGTTGGGACTTTTAATATTGGTGCAAACAGAAACAGAAAAATGACAAAAAACAAGCAAACAGACAAAACAAACCTCAGACAAAGGTCAAATTAACATATTTGCCAATGACATCACAATTCATACAGATAAAACAAGATGAAAGAAAGTCAATGTTCATTCATTTTCTTGTCATTTTGGGGCTTAGGGTCTGTATCTTTATCCACACCTACAAAACACGGTCCCCAAGTCTCGCTGAACTTTTCACCTGTGAAGGGTACAGAGGGTATAGTTCATTTGTTACAGATGTAGTGAGAAATTCATTTTGTCCAAAACTTTTCATTCTTGTTGTGAGTCTTTCATGTGGTATCAGCATTAAATTACAGAGATTTATAGTTTTGTTGTGATGTCTGAAGAGCATGTGTAAAAAAAAAAAAAAAAATTAAGGATTACTGTATTTGTTTCTGTCACAGTCTAAGTAAGTAAGTAAAAATAGAAAACATGACAGTAGAGAACAAAGTGTCAAAAATATGACATGCTACAACAACACAGACTACAAAGAGAGATGGGGGAAGGAGAAGGAAGAGAAGAGGGCAGAAGGGACAGGACCACAGAGACGAAGAAAAAGCAAGAGAGGAAGAGGATGGTAGAGAAGAGGAAGAAAGAGGGGAGAGTTGGGGTATTAATAGAAACAAGGACAAAGGCCAGTGGCGGAGAGCAAAGACAGCAGGAGAGACGGAGAAATGAGAGGACAGAGAGACAAACTGAAGCCAAAATGAGACTCAGGACAGTGATAATAGTGGAAACATTAAGGTGCCCTTGTGTATTCTGTTATATAAGGTTATTGAGAACCTGTGCAGTTCACACTCAGCAGAGTCTGTTAATGTCTATAATGACTAGTCAGGGTATAGTTTGCCGTCAGATTTGTAGACATCTGCATGGACTGGACTGTATAAACTGCAGACCTGAAGCTGGACTGAAGGAGAAAATACTCTTGATTTGATAACAATTGTTATGACAACTGACTTGTTTCTCTGGTTTTACTCAATTATACCAGTGAGACAGCTATAAATAACCCAGAGGACAGTTCAGGCCTTCAAACCATATTTTCTCCTTAACTAAATACGATGTTATAAAATGTCATCACGGTCACGGAACTTGTGAAACAGACCGTGTTTGAATCTAATTTCAGTCACAAGAAGATGGAAAATGTGATTTAAAAACATCAAAACAGGAAATTGATGTTTTTCTCTCTCATCCTACAGTACCTGGTGTGATGGCCACCCCGTTGCCGTTGACAACCGGGCTCTCCTCTTCCTCCTCCTCAGGTGGCTCCAGGCTGGCGCGCTGTTCCATGTTGCTGACTGACTGGTTCCTCTTCCTCTTGCCCTGGGCGCTGGGCCGGGCTCCGGGCAGCAGGGCCTCACTTACATTCAGAGGAGGTGCTGCGGGAGACGGCTCCGCTGGAGGTTTCGGTGTGCCGTAGAAGTTATCTGAGAGGAACAGGGGCATTTGTGTTAGAGGACACATCCATGTACGTGTAAAGAGGGATCTCAGGTGATGTAACACACTGTCTTGCAGGTTTACCGCTCGTGGGCAACTGTGGTTTTGAACAGATGATTGCCATTAAAAATGTAAGACTGCAGACATAACTTAAACTGTGTTTTTGTCTGGGAACTAATCATTTCTAATATATCTGTTCAATTTTGTGCATTTGCATGTTGGCTAATGTTTCAGGAAGAAACTTTAGCAACGGCTAATGGTAGAGATCTTCAGACAGACCTGCCTGTCTGAAAACATGAACTAACCCAAAGAGGATCCAGTCTGGGCCAGACTTTCTTTTTTTATGACTTGCAATTTTTATTTTTAAATATAACAAAGACGCCAACACTGTAAATAAAAAAAAAACATACTGAAACTTCCTCAATTTCCCATCCTGACCCCACCGAAACACAGACATAGAAACCAGAAGAGTCAACCAAAAGTGATCCTTTCGCTTATTTGTCTGCCCTGTCATATGCCCTGTATGAGGAACTCCAGGCATTTTAAAGTTAATTTATTATCCATCCATTATTACCGTCTGGTCCGAGTCCTTCAATGATTGCGGAAAAACAGATAAGACCTTACAGATTGCTAAAATATAACATTTTAGAGAGGACACAAACAGCAAACCTGCAACATCCACAATAAAACAGTGACTCTTCATCCAGAATTGTTGTCTTAGTTTGTAACGTACCCTCATCTCCCCTTCAGACATTCCCAGCAGACTACAGAATCTTTTAAAGTCTACAGCAGGACTTCTCAAAGTCCGGACCTCGGTCCGCATCCGGACCGAACGGCAAGTCAATCCGGACCCAGCCCAAACCTCGTGTTATGAAAACAATACGTTATGTGTAACGTTTCCCATTTTGAAATACATACATACATACATACATACAATATTGATAAATAAATTGTTAGTGACGTTGAATATACAGTGTAGCTGGAAATCATTCACAGCGATCCTCCAGATAAATGTGGTTTAAATCTGGCTTAAATCTCCCTATCGTTGTCATGGTGACGTTAACTGCAGGAAAGAGTGCTGTGTGTTGTTGCTGCCGAGTTCACGCAGTAACGTTACACCGGAGAATTTGCTATCAGCTCCTAAATCGCAGATACAGAATGTGTCTCGTTTTCTCTAGTACACAATTTCTACAACTAGTGTAAATGTAGCTGTAAGAATGTCTGAGTCAGAAATAAATAAGGAATAAGTGTCTGAGCTGTGTCTGCCTCGTTTTTTTTTTTTTCTGCCTCGGTTTCGTTCTGGCCGAATCAAAACAGAGACATTAATTGCGACAACGAGTAGCCTACCTGTAAACAGTTTGTGTGTGTGTGTGTGTGTGTGTGTGTGTGTGTGTGTGTGGGGTGTGGGGGGGTTCAGACCTCTGACCTTGAATAAAAAGCAGATGCAGACCTTTGAGTAATAAGTTTGAGAACCCCTGGTCTACAGTATGTAACCTGGCTGGGTCCTGACTTTCTAGTCTGCCTCAGTTCAGGTTTCAATTTTGCCATGCGTGTTGGGTCAGTGTAAAAGTAAATCTATGCTGCTGACACTCATGTAGCCTGTGTTCTTAAAATAGTGTTACTCTGTGTAACCTTGATACAAAATCAGCAAATTAGTAATCAATCAAGTGTTTTGTTGAATTAGAAGAAGCGTTGAGTCGCGTAGGTTCTGTTAGAATCAGTCTTGTGTGGTTTGGGTTTCTAGGTACAGTAAGATAGTCTCACTTTCTATGGTACTTTCTGGGTTGAATACAACTTATGTTAAATTAGTCGACTCACTAGTTTACTGGCTCTCAAAGGCCAAACCAGCTGTCTGTTCTTTTTAATTAAGCTGACTCTTCCTAAACTACAACCGTTGCTTTGGACAGACATGGGACAGTATGTTTGGAGAAAGATTATTACAGTGTTAGTGGGAGGAATAACACATTAGTTAGAGTTGGGATTTCAATAATAGTCAATTGCATCCTCAACAGCAGTGTCCTTAATGGGTTATGGGGAGATTTTAGCTTCTCCTGGGGAAAAACCTGGGGTACTAAAGTACTAAAATGCATCATTCCAAATATAAATACAGCACTCTAAATATGTCTCCAAGGGCAGGCGATGTCCCTTTTTAAGATAAATTAGTGTTTTGGAAGTGAAGAAAACCCTGTCACTGTGCTGCACATAAACCTATCTTGGAACATAATGATAGCTGTGCAATCAGGCTACAACTACAGTGTCTTAGGACAATAAATGTCTCCATTATTATTTGTGTGTTGTCTATAGTTTTGTTTTAGTAAAGTGTTTAAAGTTTGCATTCAGTTAGTCATATTTGGGTACATTTACATACAATACAGCCACAACTACAAATATAGTGAGAAAAGAAACTGTCTTTGTTTTCTTACAGTATTTCTCCCTGTAAATACCCTACTTACTTACATACATATATAGTTTTATCTAGAAAAATGACATTTTGATTTTGAATTGAAGACAATGTCACCAGCCCTTTGATGGAACTCAGGAGCTATCTTGGGGATGCCTGCTGTATTAGGCTATACTACTTGTGTGGATTAGCTTACCAAAACTGTACAGAACCACCTAATTTGTATAAACACGACCTCAGCTGCTTCATTCCACCCATGTTGGTGCAAGCAGCTCTGTTTGGAGGCCAATCACAAGAATAAAAGCAAAACACAAAAATAGCAGAGTCTGTCTTTCCACACCCACTGTAATGGTACAAGAAAACCTCTGAGAATGGCTGAAGTTAAGTACAGTACAGTGAAGAGGACAATACATGAAGGTCCTCAGGGTATCTTACTGGAGACGGAAACATCCTCAACATATCAAGTATATACGTCTCTCTTTTTGATTGACACAGAAGCTTCTGTGATTTCATGGCTTTCTATAATTTCTGATTTTCAGTGCTGTGCTATTTATATATATTCAACTGGGCACATTTCTTTCCTCATGCTATTTGCTCTTAAACCACAATAAAACTCTACTTTTATTTGAAATTCAAGACCCTCACTGTCAGGGAAATATATTTTGTGATTAAATATTGAGTGTGAGTGAGAGGTAGGCAGAGATGTCTTATTTTATAATCCCTCAAAGTGGAGAGAAGTGGGGGTTTCACAAAAAGGAAACACAGAGAGGGGACAGGGGCAATGGGAGGAGAACAACAGCTGAGCAAAGAAGAGGGAAGGAGGCAGTTATAAAGGACAAAAGGAGGATCAGCAGTAAAGAGTCCACAGACGTCAGTTTACTTTCATCCCAGCAGGAGGCGGATAGATAATAGGAAGAGCTCTATCGCAGCCACCACTTCCTCAATAAGTACACTTACCCTGCTGCCCACCAAACAGAATTATCACATCATGACAAAAATATAAATACACACAAAAAATGCACACATAGGCATATGTAAACAAAGACACGAGTATGAAACTGCATAGGCAGCAAGTGCCCACCTGTGAAGGCTTAAGAACAACCTGAAGAGATGCTTTACAGAACATAAAGCATACTGAGATAAGTTTAGGCCAGGGTTCCTCCTTATTCACCACTCTGGTTTTAAAAACGCAATGTTCCCCTGATCCTGAATGCTCCTGGTTTTGCCTGAAGGCATCTTGGCTTTATACGCAGTTCAATATCCACCTTCAGCTGTGACTCATCTCACATCATCACATGCGTAAGCTCTTATGTGCACCAAGCCTTGCACACACACGCACTACAATTACCTTCAAGAGTTTCCTGATGATACTCCATGGCTGATTTCGGCCTCCTTCACTGCCTTCTAAATCTTTCTCCCTCTTTTTGCCGTCTTACCTCCTGTCTCTCTCATTCTTCTTCTCTTCTTTCTTATTTTAATGTGCATTACAAAATGAGTTGCAGCACCCCCAGTGCAGCCACCCAGAAAGAGACAGTTTACCCCAGTGGGCATAAGTAAGCTCTGCGTTAAGGGAAACATACACTGAAAACGCGCAAAAACACACAATTATGAAAGGAACACGTAAAAAGGAAACACACACACACACACACACACACACGCATTTACACACATCATTTGTGTGAGTGTGTTCAGCTGCACATGCTCACAAAAATTGCTACTGGGCAAATGAACCAGCAAATCCCCCATCTGTAGATGTATCCCTGACAGTGTAGCAAAGCAGATGCACAGACTTGACATGACTTGGAAATGGCATTCATCCAGCTCACACACACACACACTGAAGTAGTCAACCATCCGTTCAGCAGCCACCAGAGGAAGCTGTAATACATGACTCGGTGCATAAGACTCATTTTGTTTACTTAAACTGCGTGTAAGAGCATCACCTGACACACCTGATCCATCAAGTAAAGATATCTACACAGTAGCACAAGATGGCAGATTAAATTTAAAAATAGTAAAATAGCTTTACTGAAACATATGTTCCCATTTTTGCTACCAAAGCACCTGCACTTGTCTCACAGATGCAAAATGTTTCCTGCACAGCGGTCACAGCGCTCCCAACACTCACCTTCATAGGTTCCACTCTCTAGAAGGGCTCCACTTTGCTCCAGTTCCATAAAACGCTCCACACTCACAAAGTTGTAGTCCACCCCCGGCACCTCCCCCTCCTTAGGCTGCCTGGTGGTACCTGCAGAGTGAGAGAGAGAGAGGGGAAGAGAAAGACAGAGGGAGAGGTCATCAGAGCCAAATAGGGCACTTGAGAAGAAAAGGCAGGAAGGCAGAGAAAGAGCCCAGAAAAATGGCTGGACCGAAAAAGACGGCAGATTTGAGGCTACAAAGTGTATCAGAGGAAGTGGGAGGGGAAAGGAAATGGAACAGAAGAGGCTGAGTGAAGAGTCATCACTTGTGATAGCCAAATCCATTCACACAATTGTGTGTGAGTGACAGTGAGAGACAGAGAGAGAGACAGCTAGAGAGGAGCAGGGAAAGCATGCTCAAAACAGCAAACCGCCATCATTCAGTCCCTACAAGCCAATCCAGTGCTGTTTTAGTAATGAGTGAATCAATATGCCACTTTTACCAAGCATAACTCAAACCTCCTTACACAGCACACAATACTGTGCCGATTGGATTAATGTCGAAACAGCAGGAATGCAGAGGCACAACATTACCATGCAGCAATTAGAGCCTTCCTACATCAACGCTCTAGAGATCTCCATCAGTGCTGCAGCGTCGAGGCTCGGCTGTGTGATGGCAGCGAAGGGAGTTTCAAGTTTAATGAGGTGCTGTGTTTGTGTCTCTGCCAAGTGGACTTTTAGCTTAGGCTCAGTGAAGTCCGCTGGTGTTGATTCCTGCTCTCCATTGATCATGCCTGAAAACAGTCATTGGCCAGGAGCGGCGAGGGAGTCCACTCTCAGAGCTTTTCCCAGGACTCACACGGTAAAGCTATGTCGGATTGATCTGGCCATGGCTTCAGCCAGATCTGACATTCTGGCCATGATATCAGATCTGGCTGAAGTGTAAGATTTGTGCTCCAACGGTCCAAGTGTACAGGTCTCAAAAGGTGATCATTAGTTCTGACAAGGCTGTGGAAAGCCAAACAAAAAAAAAAACACTACATGTACTGCTCAGGTATGAATGGTGGGTATAAAACACTTACTAGTCTCATAATTGAAGTGTGAGCTGTGGGAGATTAAAACAGCAGGTGGTGGATGTGTTGTAGACACACATTTTGCACACACACATGTGCAAACACTGTGAGTGGGGGGTTAGTCATGGATTTCAGGATACTCTGACACTCCCAGAGTGTGATATCTTAATCATTAGATCTCTATTGATCATCTGTCACCACTTTGCTCCTGTAGTGCATCTACTCAACATTCTCTACTGTATTTACTTCACCACTGGGAGCAGAGATGGCAGCTTAGCAACACCGAATGAGTAAGGAAGTGACACCAGACCATCAGCCATCTATAGTCAGTCTATAAGGCTGTCCAACGCTGCCATACTGTGTACATGTGTGTGCTTGTTTGTACTAATCTCTGTCAGTGTGTGTCTACATGTGTGTACTGGACTGTGTGTTTATCTTTGTGACTCTAAATGGTGGTAAGTACCCACTGTGCCAACAGTAATCCCATCTCCAAGCTGATCACAGCTCAGTAGGACACTGTAAATCCACAACACCACAGGTATGAGTGAGAGTGTGTGTGTGTGTGTGTGTGTGTGTGTGTGTGTGTGTGTGTGTCTAGTGTGTGCCACCATCCACATTGTTTGATCTGCTCTGATCAACACTTAAAATCAGTTCAATATATTGTGTATGGCTGCAAAGCTTATGAAGGGCTATATACTGCACAACAAGACCATGTTGATTCAATAGCTTTACACTGCTGTCAGGCAGGTGTTACCAAGAGATGTGATTATGTGTGATGTCCCATGTTACAACAGGATGGTTTCATATTTTAGTATCTCTAATGGCCCGTTCTCTACCACTGCTGATGTTGCTTTTGTACATGCAGGTGAAAAAGAAATGGGCTGGATGGGCTGTGTTTCTGACCTGTTTAGTAGTAGCAGCAGCAGTAGCAGTAGTAGTAGTAGTAGTAGTATATGAATGTACAGCTGGCAAAGTTTTTATTGCTGTAACAGGCAGACTGCCTGTTACAGTGACGTGTTGTATATATAGATATATATTCAGCCCCACAATACTCCAACATACTGGCTCTCCATTTACGTCCACTAAAAGAAATACCAGCGTGAAGAAGCTTCACAGAACCAGTACAATGGAGCCCACTCCGTGAACTATACTGCATGTTAAACTAAAAAATGAATCTTGAAGAGGACCATCCATCGAATGTGTATTGCTACTCTGAACACTGCAGCAGCTCAGGCAGCCAGGTGGGGCCGGTCACCGTCCACTGGGTACAGCTATTGATCTGTAAGATCAGAATGAAATTATTCTGCTGCCCACACCAGAGTAGGCAGAGCCTGCTGGAATACTGATGACCTGCCAATGGCCCTCTCCCACAGCTTCCTTCACTGGACACACCGACAGAGCAGAGAGAGAGAGGGAGCCAGAGCATCTTGTTGGATCTGAACTGGGAATATTGATCGACTATCTGGCCTTGAGATAGGCAGATAGTCCGACTGTTCCTCTTTTCTTCCTTCCTTCCTTTTCACACATTTCCACTCAGAGCAGCTTATACACATTACCAGTTTTTTTCCCTCACTCTCTGCTCTTACTCCTCCCGTTCCCTTAGCAACACCCCCACTAAATAACTGTGAAGTAGACCTTTTTATTAAAACACTGTCCCCAGCAAAATCCATAATACTCTGTTCCTGCTGCCCCCATTGCTACCTTTCTCTCTCTTCATCTATCTTTAACCTTACCAACTTCCTTTTTCTTATCCTCAAAAACTCCCAGGTAGAGGCCAAAAATGATAAAAAATACAATCCATAATTTATGGAGCCTTGTGGATGAGGACTGAAATGTCTTCAGTTCAGTTCAGTGGATTTTCTCTTTATAGTTTTTTGTACATAGCCACACAAACTCCTAAGCAGAGCTATAATAAATGAGCTGATCAAAGCAGGACAAGCTGCACAGGTGCTCAAATTAAAAAATGGCAGCAGACTGTACTGAGAGGAGGCCACAACGCTTCCCCTGAGCCAAAAGTACTGCTGCTGTTGACTATTGATTGGATGTCGTGCTCTCGCTAATAAAGGATAAAGTCGGCAGTGAGCCAAAAATAGTCTTTGCATTGCAATCAGCCAGTGTAGCCAAACCTCTCAGAGGTGATGCTGCGAGTAGGAGTATGAGCGCCATAGAGATTTATGGCTTAAATGACTTAAATCTATAATAGCACAGAAAAGCTTCGGAGCTGCCACTTCAGGGGGTGAAGACATTCTCTGCCTCAAACCATGACGACTGAGGGCTACAGAATATTTTCACATTGGTGGGAGTGTGTGTGAGAGGGAAAAAAGAGAAAGAGGTTACGTAGAAACATAACAAGGAAATTCCATTTGGGGGAAAAGCTAAAATAGCTGATATACTGAAATAACTCAGCTGGGTGTCAGACGATAAGAGGACAAAGACCTTTGCTAAATAATAGAGTGGCAAGCAGAGAAAAACAGAGAAGCTTGATTGCTTAACCTCGCTGTGCATCCACAGCAGCCTGCGAGTGAGTTTGAGAACACGCACGTGTATTCATACGCATGTTTGTATAATTAGACAGAAAGTCACCAAGTAGGAGAAGCAGAGTGGGGGAGACTCAGAGCTAAAAATAGACTATTGATGGACTGATTATCATAATAAAGGGTGGGGGGAGGTGGTCAAATGGTACGGTCTCAGCGTGACTACGCGTGGGAACGAGGAGGTGAGGGTGGGGGGAACCAAGTGTGTGTTTCATATTAATAGTTAATACTTTAAGCTGTAGGCACAGAGCTATAGGTAGCATTATGTCCTCTAGAGCTTTGAGATTCATTGTTGAAAAAAAATTACTCCTACAGTATTTGTAGCTGTAATACATGAACAAGTGTACGTTAATTGGACTGAGCAACAAACCCAGATGAGAAAATCTGGATACACATGGTCCCACCTGAGCTTCCAGCTCTGTGTCTCAATGCGCACATATACGGATTGTGTTTGTCTCACAAACCCCTCTTGGTTTCAGCGTATCATCCATCAGAGCCATCAGGCTGCTTTGGGAGTTAGAGGGAATTTGTTTTTACAGAAACAGAGGTAACACCAAACCTAACAGTAACTAAAAATATTCTCTAAAAGGTGAACAGCCGTGACGCTCTTTCACAATAATGCCCAGGTGGACTGAATGAGGAGGATTCAAACACGCAGGTACAGATTTGATTGCACACCTGTCCTCTGGGCTTAATGTATGTCCAACCTAAACTAAAAATGCTGCACATGGTGAAAAGGGACACATTTATTTTCTGAATGCATGTCTTTTCATCTGAATTGAGACGTGTTGCAGTTTGTCTAACCTCTTTAACTGTGCTGGATGCTTTTGTAGGTCCATCACTAAATGTGCATGTTGTGCAGCTGAGCACAAACCTTTCCTAAAGATCCCAAGGCTTCTAATCATTTCCTATATTTCACACTAAAATCTATGGAAAAGTGTATAAAATGGTGCACAAGACATTAAAAATTTCCTATTCAATCTAATTGTATAAAAATGTTATCTAAATTTGAAGCTACCCAAGGGGGAATATAAAGGGAACATTGAGTTTCAAGACACAACCCTGCAACCATACAAACAAAAAATACAGAGACAGAATACACTGTCCTCAAAACCCTGAACTTGTTTACCCAGAATCCTTTTCAGCACAGAGCAAGCAGAGCACTACAGCAGTAAGAGAGCAGAGAGGAATGTGAGGATTGTTGGTGTTTGTTTCTTGCACTACACACACACACACACACACACACACACACACACACACACACACACACAGCTGCTTTCTTATTCATTTCCTGTCTCAGTCTATCTATCTATCTATCTATCTACCTACCTATCTCTCTCTCTCTCTCTCTCTCTCTATCTCTTATTGTCTTGTCTTTTCAAATTGCCCTCCTCCATTATCCTCTCTCTCTCTCTCTCTCTCTCGTTCCTCTTGTTTTCAGTTTACCTCATTGCTCTTCTATCCATTTGTTCCTCTGTTGGTTCTCTCTGTCCCCATTACTCCCTCTCTGTCTTTTTTAATCCGCTCCTTCTTCCCCTCGTTATCCTCCTCTCTTCTTTTGTCTCTCCTTCAAACTCCGTCTCGCTCTTTGGTCTCACGTCTCATTCACTCTCACTGTTCCCCCCACCTCCTACTTTTCCTTCTTCCCGGTTGGCAGATGTGAAGTGTGACAGCAGGTCTATAGGAGAGGTATGATAGAGCACACACACAGGCATCCTTATTTACACTACAAAGCCCAGGCTGCAGATACAGCAACGCAACATGGCAACACTCTGACAGGAGCGTCTGCTACCACGACAACACGTCAGTCCCTGGCAACGCAGCCTTGCCATGGTAACAAGCCGCAACATCTACATTAACTGTACAAAAATAATATTTATGTCAGATATGACAGTGCCGTTTTGCATACACAGCCATTTTAATAGTTACAGTCTCAGAGGTCCTCAGCTCGAGCCCTTTTGCTCTGCAGAGCTGCAGGTCTGTGCTTCCTTGCACTTCATCAATCAATTACTGTCACAGTTGGGCCACTGAGAGTCACACCTGGTTACCTCAGAGTAAATCAGCTGGTGTTTAAGCAGACGGGTTTGATTCCGGTGGGGGCTGCAGGCTAGAAGACTGGGGGACTTGGATGTCACCTCTCCAGTGTAAGTCACTCTCGGGGCTGGAGGATGCTCTGCCCCCACAGATTCAGTCATTTAGTCGCAGTCAGCAGAGACATAGTGTGTGGGACGGATGTGAGATTGGGCTGCTCGCTCAGTTACAGATAGACCGAGGTTAAGAGTTAAAGGCAGATTGTTGTAATACACAGTTCACGTCTTCCAGTGTACTCATAATCAGAGACAGAGTTTCAAAGCTTTAAAGGCTGATTGAGCTGAGATGAAGGCCTTCTGCAGACAATGTCTAGTTTATATAAAGCCAGTTCTTTTAAAGCCTGTATAACATGTCAGTGTAAGTAGAAAAGTCCATCAATCACTCATATTAGTTTTAATTTTATTTGCTTGTTAAAGGAATTGTTTGGGGAAATACCCTTATTTGCTTTCTTGCCGGGGTAAATGTGAAAATTGATATCACTCTTATGTCTGTACAGTAAATATAAGAGGACAGCCAGCAATTGGTTAGCTTAGCTTAGCATAAACACTGGAGACAGGGCTCTGTCCAAAGGTAACCAAATCTGCCTACCAGCACCTCTAAAAACACACTAATTACATTTAATCCATAAAACAACCAAAGTGAAAAAAGGACATGTTGTGGTGTTACAGGGGGTTATGTGCAAGATTATTTCTTGGCTAGGAGCAGTTGCCAGGCAACCAGCAGAGACTCCAGGAAGTGACTGGTCTTGGCCAAGAAATAGACCAGCACATAACGTCGTTTTAAAATTTCATTTTTTGTGCAGATTAAACAATTTAAAAAAATATTAAACAAGATATAACTTGATAGGTGGATTTTGTTACCATTGGACAGATGTTTTCCCCTGTTTGCACTCTTTATGCTAACTGGCTCCTGCTTCATGAATAAGGGTATTTCCC
This sequence comes from Macquaria ambigua, assembly GCA_008360985.2. Lineage (NCBI taxonomy): Eukaryota > Metazoa > Chordata > Actinopteri > Centrarchiformes > Percichthyidae > Macquaria > Macquaria ambigua. Next base: position 100,163 of record VMKM01001013.1, on the reverse strand, counting down.
AAAATGTCAAACTATTCCTTTAACTGCAAGGTTCAAGGAATTTATGCATTATGAGTGCTGGTCTGGGTATCAAACTTCAATACTTTATCAGTACAGAATGAATCGTGTCTGTTGCACCGAGCACTAAAAACTGTCAAGCAGTCTTTACTCATTCTTTAATCAAGTGGTAAAATGTTTAGTTGGTTGACAGAAAATGAACCAACAACAGTTCAGTAATTTATCAACCAGAACATTTACTGACTTCAGCTTTTCAAATGTGAGTATTTGGTACTTTTATCTGTATAAGATGTGTTTTGAACATTTGGTCACAAAACAAGCAATTTTAAGATGTCAACAGGGAAACTGTGATGGGCATTTTTTACTGTTCACACATATGAATATGAGTAAAATCTAAAAGAAGTGATTCACAAAGGAAGGCAACATGCAGTCAACTAAAACTCCTTCACAAAAATTAAACCTGGTATACACAGAGCCCATTCAGGTTAGAAACAGTTGCATCAAGTCTGGAGTTTCTTCCATAAAGTGTCTGTCTGTCAGGTCCACTAGCGGCTGTAAAGACAACTGTGTTGCTCAGTGGATCAGCGTCTGGCGGAGCTGGTGCCTGGGTGACATTGAGAAATTACCCCTGTACTGAGGTGTGTTCTGTGGTGATGGAAATCAGCCCTGATAGGCTGAAAAGCACCTTTATTAGTCTGCAGAGCTGATCGACGCAGGACGACAGCGGGGGTCATGATGATGCACACACACAGAGGTGGTGTGTAGTGTTCGGTATGCAGTGTGTGCAGATGTGTGTGTGTGTGTGTGTGTGTGTGTGTGGAGAGGTAAAGATTGACCAGAGTAAACAGTCGAGCTCTCGGAGGTGTCAGCACTCACTGACCATCACAGGACGAACCGCTCACTGAGCACCTGGCTCATCACTGCACATTACTCTGATCTTAGAAGTAGCACAGACAGAGACACGGGGAGGAGGGGGAGGTAAAATTAGAGACATGAACACAAATATAAAAGGCTTCAGAAGAAGCTCATTTTGTGATTAGCTGCTGAGTGAGAGGATCATACAGAGGAGAGGAAAAAGAGATGAGATGACACCTGTCCAGAGCTTAACACAGAAAGCACTTTGCAAACATAACCAATTCATTAATCATGTTCAATATTTGCTATTTTCATTTCATAAAATTCATATCATTCCCTCACAGTTTCTTTCATCTGTGGAACAACATTAATCCTGTGTGCCAATCAAACTGCAGGGAGCACAGAACCACATCAAAGCATGTCAGCCAGCCCTTTAACAAGAGCAAGCCAACAGGCAAATCACCCCTTTAAGGAGAGAGTCCCTGGGGGATGATGTATTTCTCTCTCTCTCTCTCTCTCACATATAGAGGCAAGCACACACACCCTCGACAGAGAATAGTATGTAACACTCCCATTATTTATCAGCTAAGCCTATTAAATCTCGACATACAAACAGAATAATCAGTGCAACAGTTAAAAAAAAAACACATACATACATTTGTGCGTACACATGGATACCTGCCACAGAAACACACACACACAAGAAATCAATCTTATCTGTATCACCTCACCCAACTTCACTTTTATCATCATGACATCCTCAAATAACTGTCATCACTCATCTTCCTCCCCCATCATCATCATCAGTCACAGTACCAAATTCGGGTTGAGGCCCACTCACATCCATATTAGTAACTATAAACATGATACAATCCACAATCTATAAACAGGATTTAACAATTGATAACTAATTGAATGTGTTCCAACTACAAAAACATTTTAAAAAAATGAACCTACATTCTTGGTTAAATTTCAGAACACATTCTGGATGCAAAAATCACATATATTTCTTTAGCCAGTCAAATTAAAGATCAAACACAGATGGAGGTGGGAGAATTTGGTAGCTCACTGCAGTGACAACAACTTCCTTTGCTGAGGAACTCATCACAGATGAATAGACCGAATGTTTGTTTGGAGGTACTGATTTTGTCCCTGTGTATTTATAGTAAGTGCCCATCTGATTGCACATTTTCAATAGCATAATGAATGAGCACATTGGCAACCATGTTGTCAGAGGCAAACGGTCACACAGTTGTGAATGTACTAATGAGTGTGAGGAAAGCAGAGAAAACTGCAATATAAGGCTTCAACTGGCAGAGACACATTGACCAGTTGTACTTGTGCTCCTTTGTTTTAACTGCTTTTATTTTTTCAACTCTTGAAAGCAATTTACTCTGAAGTTTACATCTACATCAAGTTGTGACAATGATTTTTATTGCTAGCAAGCATTTTTCAAATCCCAGTTTACACTTTCAAAACTCTTCACACAATAGCACAACAGCACTCTAATGACCAAACCATGAGGGATTTTAAAAAAACAAATACACTCTGAGCAAAAGTTATTAAATTATTCAATTAATTTTAACTAAAGCTCCAACACCAGCGTCAGTGCCAACTGTGTATTTCTACAGACTAATTTGTAAATGTCTGGGTTTCGAAAAAATGTTCAGACAAAACACAGCAAAGATAATATAAAAGTATTTATAGAGATTAACTGCTAATTGACGTTTTATGTACATACATTACTGTATGTACATAAATTGACCAATCACAGCAGATTCCAATCTCAGATTAAAATTCTTCAAGGTGTACAAGAACCTTAATTTCCTTAACTATCAAAAGGCAGGAGAGATCTGTGAAATCATTTTGGAGATGGACCCCACAGGAAATAAAGGAGACTTTGAAGAATGGGAAACAGGGAACAAGATCCTCTCATAGAAAACATTAGACATAAGAAGTGATGTTGGTGAGAACCTGTGGCCAAGTGAAGTACACCTCTTTCAGTGACCTACTGTATAAGTGTAGGCCTACTTCATACAGTACTGCACTGTATCAAGTTTTTAGTAATACACCACATGAATTTTACTTTTACAGTTTTGTTTCTACCACTTTTTCTTTTTGAATATATTATGCATACACAATAGATGTACCATTATTTGTGTACTGCAAAGTGGGTTGAAAAATATAACAAGACTAAGACACATTAATATACATACATACATACATATACATATACACATACATACAGAACATCTGCTGATACAACTTTTCTTTAGGTTGTGATATTGTTGGAATAAAGCACTTGACATGTTAACATCGCTCTGGTAGTTGTTTTTGACCATTTGGGGCATGTAATGGGCTGTTTTGTCAAGCTGTATGATGGTGCAGGGAGCTGTATGAAGCATTTTGCAAAGGATAATTCTTGTCTGCATTTGCAAAAAGAAACTGCATAAATTTTACATTAACAGGACTGCGCATTAAAATCTCCTGCATTCATCAGGGTTAAAAAGGTACAAATTTCCTCATATCACCACGATAGCCATCTTCATTACTGCTATCATTATCAGCGGCATCCATCAGCCCTATCACCATCCTAAGCGCATCTTGGCCATGTTCCTCATCAACATCTTTATCTGCTCCTCCTCTGCAGTCTCCAGAGGAGGATTCCCTGTCGGAGGTTGCGAAGCTGCGGGGCAGCATGCGTCCAGAGCAGCGGATGTGAAGTGACAGAAGCTGCATGTATTTATAGGCTATCTGAGTAGAGAAACGTGCTGCTCACTGTTGAGGCTATTTATAGAGCTTTTTACTGATGCCTCTGAGTAGAGTGGAGGGGAGGAGATGGTTCTCCGGGGAATAACTTACGAGGCTCCCTCATATCTCCCACTACCCCCATTCAGTGCACGTCCGCCTTCTACTCCCCACGTCTCTGCTCTGCTCATCCCTCCATCTTCTTCCCATCCTCTTGTATCGGCTCTCGCCTTCTCAATTTCCATCCTCTCCACTCTTTTCTTCCCTCCCCATCTATCCCCTGCTGGTCTTCTCCTCTTTACCACCTCCTCCTGTCCTCTCCCCTTTATCCATCTTCTCGCAGAGCCTCTTTGCTCATGTCAACATCCATCATCTTCCCTCCCCTCTCTCTCTCTGTTTACTGTACCCCCACCTCTCTGCTTCTCCCTATATATCTTCCAGATCTTCTCCCTCCTTTAGCCCCATTTCACTGTCTTACACTCTCACCTCCACTCGTATCAAAGTGGCACTCGCACTGTTCGTTTGCAGAACCATCTAAAACTCTTCTCTATATTCCTCAACAGCAGGTGCTCCGGCAGAAGCTCAGACTCATTTTCTGAAGTGGTCAAGTGATCCATGTAAATGAAATGGTGCCGGAATTTTTTTTTATCTCAACGGCTTGAGGATTTAGACAGATCAAACAGTGACAATTTAATCAAATGTTTCAACTTGAAAACTGCGATGCCTATCTGAAGTTTTATTCCCCTCACATACCTCCCAAATTTTACTCCTCTTGCCTTTTTGTTTTCTTCTGCTTGACACTTTTTGCATCAATTCACTCTCTCACGATCTGGTTTATCTCTTATTTTCATATCAGCCTACCATGTCCCTATCGTAGTGAAAATGTGTCTATGTCCTCAAAGTGGCAGTGCTGCTAGTGTCTGGCATGTGTGCTTGTTGAAGTGTGAATGCATGTGAAAAAGAAACCTGCAAATAAGTAAATATTCACATACAAATGCAACAGCAAACACACAGCAGGCATCCTAGAGAACATGTGAATAAAGTTATTAATATCAGATGGCAAATTATCACATTTAATTCATTGTTTTTTGGGGGAGAATGGCCAATCATTGAGCCAAGTGATGTAACAAGATGCAGGAGTTGATGTCAACATGTGAGCCTTCTAGCTGTATGAACACACACACACACACACACACACACACACACACACTCACACATACACACCTCCTCCCACGTCCTTCAGTGTGACAGCATGTTGTGATGCAGAGTGGCGTCTGCTTGTCAAGCTGACAGACTCGCACTGACAGCATGGTCAGAGCGCTGCAGACACGGGAGAAAAACACTGATTTTGTAACGCTCCAAACCACAACAACAAACAGCCTGCCGGGCACGAGCAGCGCGGATCTCAGGACCATCATCCCTGTTTTTTAGCCGTCTGATGCTGTGTCACTCTGATGGTTGAGCAACGCCTGCTCCTGTGTGACTACCAGGAAGTCATGCAGCAAATGACCTGCTGACCAAAGGCAAATTAAAATCAGGTCGGTGAGATTAAGACAAATTTGGGGAATCACTGTAATGTCACATGTATTTAAATGTAATTCAAATATTCAGCATATGATTCAAAGCTGCCGTGCTGCAGGAGGTCTATGAGTTGGAATTTCTATACTCTTCATTACACTGTATCAGCTTTGTTAAGTGATAGGCAGTTAATTATGGGGATGGCATTACCGCTCACACATCACAGAGAATAACTGTCTTTCCATTCTCATGATGTGAGGGCTGGAAGACGGCTATAATTGAAACGTGGTGACAAAGCTATGGTTCATGCTACCAAAAGGGGCCCGTGCCATCCACAGGGCTGAAGTGTGCGAGGACCTGCAGTGTTGAACCTAAGCCAGTCCCCATCACCTCAGTTGTCACCCTGTCAGTCCACCTTTGCTGCACTATTACACAGCCAACAGGCTGAGAAAGGTCGAAAAAAGGAGAGGGAAGGAGAAGGAGAGTGGGCCGTCTGGAGTTAAAATTGAGGTGGTGACCAAAAGAAATCAAAGAGGCAGAGAAGGAGGGAGAGGCAGGGGGAACATGAGAGAGAGAGAAGAGAGAAAGTAAAGAGGTGAAGACGACAGTAGAGAGAGAGAGGGAGAGAGAGGGAGGGAGGCAGGAGAGTAAAAAGACGGAGAGAGAGACTCAGGAACTGTGCAGCTGTGGGAGCGTATTAAACAATCATTTCTGTGTCAGCGGCTCAACACACCGGCAGAGGACATCTAGTATAGTTCAGCCAACGCAAAAACAACTATCACTGACGTCAAATCCTAGCTTTGCTTTCTCATGGTTCTGTACCAGAATCGGTCTGTTCTCAAACAGTCAAAAGGCTGGTTGATTCAACTCAACCATCTTTGCTTGCAAAACACCCAGACAGCATGACTGAGGTTATTAACAGAAGATACTGAAACATGTCAGATGAGTACAAAGCCCTTCAACAAACATTATATCACAGTGCACCGATCCGCATGCTCCATGAATGTGTAGTCTGCAGAGTCAGGCATCAGAGCGGCTTCAGTCTCCCGAGAAGCTGATTCACAAGCTGCTCTGTGTATTGACAGCAGGCGGAGATGCTGGGGACGGCATCCCCTCAATGTCAATCACGGCAATGACATCGTCCCCCAACAGGCAACAGGCACACGCGTTGATAACACAACGCGTGTGCCTGTTGCCAACAGGCAACAGGCACACGCGTTGATAACACAATGTAAGCACAGGCAAGCACGTCCACATGCAACCCAGAGGCGCAATGTGACTGTGTGAGGATTGGTGTGCCCAGCATGCAAAATTTCTCAAATACAGAAAACATCAAAAGAAACATCTTCTTAATGTATCAGAGAGAGCGACGTGTTATATTATCTTTGTATATCTGTGTGTGTGTTGTGCATGTCTAGCGAGTGCTGAAGGGGGTAGGGCGTCAAGGCAACGCAAGCCTCGAGACAAGAGGGTGGTTGCCGTGGAAACCTCAGGCTGAGAGCTCAGCAGCCGGACGATTGAGGGAAAAGAAGGAGCGATAGACGGCGAGAGACGGAGAGAAAGAGCGTGTGTGTGATGAAAAAATACAAGGGCAACGTCCCGAGGGCAAGGAGGGAAAGCTAAAACAGAGAAAGAGAACGAAATAGAGCTGGAGGTGGAGGAGGAGGGAGGAGGGAGGGGGAAATTATATCTAAGAAAGACAATGAAAAAGACAATTACAGACACACAGTGAGGCAGAGGAGAGGAGAGGATCAAAGAGGAGTGAAAGAAAGATTGATGGAGTGATGGAGGCCAGAAGGAAGGAGAGAGGAAACAAAGAGGCAGGGTGATGTGGACTCACAGGGAACTGTGCGGAGGTAGAGGTTGTCTCTGATGATCTGCTGGTGGTCGTGGTCCACTGAGCCCTTGGAGAAGCGCAGGTTGAGGTAGTGCCGCAAATCCTTGTCAACCACTCCCCCTGAACACAAACACAGGGAGACAGAGATTAGAGCTTGCTTTCATTTGATAACATACACGACACACAAGCCTGGCAAGTGACATTTTGTTGGAGTGATCTCCAAAAATCTTTTTGGTTTTTGTTTCAAGATATTAAAGATTGGCTCTAGATCAATCGTGATGCAAGCGACGCTGTATTGGAAACAACAGAAAGGATTTCACTACACTGCAAGAACAAGCAGCCTGCCCAGTAGGCCAGTCATTACACACTCATGCTGAGGAGCCAAACATTGCTCAAACCCGCAGAACTGTTCAATTCTAGTAGATATCCCAAAGTTTCCAAAGATACCAAATATGTCAGGCTGAATTTTGGGGAAATGTGTATACAATGATGCACAAGACATCTAGAATATTTGTGCAATGGTGCAGCCATTCTCTCCTTCATAAATATTTTTGTCGGTGCAAACATTATATTGCTTCAACAAAGAGCTGAACAAGCTGATACAGAAAGTACTTCTTGTCACAACTGTCAGACAGTGAAGACTAAGATTGAAGATAATCTTAAATGTCCTTAAGGAAAAGTAAAGGGGGAAAACTATATGTTAAGGGCGTTATAATATAAGAATAAAACAAGCTTTTGTGGTTGAATATGAGGCAAAATGGCTTAATCAGATTGAAAGCTTGCACTGATTTTCCCACCACAGCAAAACAGCAGAGGCTACTCCACGCTGAATACACACACACACAGATCATGGTAATTGTGTAAATCAGTGATCCCCTTGGGGCTAAATGTGCGGTGTCAGCAGGTTGGGTGACAAAGGCCTACAGAGGACAGAAGCTCACACACCACCTCATCTCTCCCTCTGTCTCTGCTGATTATTTGCTGTACAAGCTGTCTTCCTTCCCATTAAGTCACTGAACTGAAACACAGTCAAATGAATGACAGCCATAAGTGAAGGCAGAAGACTAAGAGTAGGCCAACATATCTGTGCTGCACACAAACTGCATCATAATGTCCATGAATAGTTTCTCCTCCCTTCATCCCAAACCAAAGAAGCCCAGGAGGATGAGAGGAGGAGAACTTATTCTCCACACAACATTCAGTATGCAAGACTATCACATCCGACAGCGGGAGGGATGAGGTTACATGCCATGCATTTACAAATGAAAAACATGTCTTCTCACTCATGCATACTCTAGCGACCTCCTGCCAAATTGACTTGACAGCGGTCGGCCCTACCGGTTGAGATTAATGCAGCGCCTACCCGTCAAAGAACATACACTGTACCGTCGGAGAGGAAATTCTTTACATGGGCTCATACACTGCACAGACTGTGCAGATACCTGTATGTATGTTGCTGACACAGGTGACTGTGATTCTGCAATAATGAATCCTTTTGGAATAACATCTTATGTAAACTGACACCATTTTAGCGAGGCTGTAGAGCACTGTGAATTGCTTCACAAACAGCAAGGCTAGAGGAGAGGGAGAGGAGAGGAGAGGAGAGGAAGAGGAGAGAGCCAGAAAACAAAGGAGGACAGGATGAAATCTTGATTAACATTATTAGGACTGTCGCAGTTTTCAGAGGGGTAAACATCACATCATACAGCTATCTATTCAGGCATAGGCCATATCTTTGACATGCATAGACACTGCCACACATATTTAGACATGCACACCAACACACACACACACACACACACACACACACACACACACACATATATACATATATATATATATATATATATAGCACTGCAGATCAGGCACCTCATCAGCAGCTAGCCCAGATGTTGATAAAAGCAGTCCTTTCTCCACAGGTATATATCCACAGACAGCCTGTCCTCCCAGGCGTCCTCTAGTATTGCAACCAACCACTGCACATCTTCTGCCGCCTCGGTGAAACCTCACTGTCCTCCCTCCCGTCTCTGCTTCTCCACCGCTGCTCCAGCACACATACAGCACCTGGCTGCAGCCAATTTTAATCCCAGAAAAGAAGACGAGGATGAGGGGGAAGGGAGATGCACAGAGATGCGGAGAGATGGAGAGAGACGACGACCGTCGGGAGAAAAGAGAGGAGAAGGAGATGTGCCAGTGGGAAGCCGGGCTCCAAACAACCTGCCAGCGGATTGGCCAGGGAGCGTCCACAGTCCTGCAGCAGCCCCTATCTGCTGCTGCTGTTACTGCACTGGAGTGTTTGTGCATTTGTCTGGTGAGAGTTTGTGTGTGTGCAAGAGACTGAGAGAGACAGAGAGAGAGAGACATTGAGTAAAAGTAGGAAATAAATGTTTATATGTGAAAGCATTTGTAGATGTGTGTCTGTATTCCTGTGCGTGTGTGCGAGTACACCCAGATGCTCCCTGACATTCCTCAAATACTCTGTGTCTCGCCCACCAGATGCTCTCCCTGTTTGACCTTGTGTAAACGTCACTGACTAGAGAGAAATACTGTGAAATGCAGCAGCAGCAGCATATGCCACACTGAGGTTACACACACTCATACGCACACGGAGGGCTGATGAGCTCACAGCTGCAGACGCCAGTGAAGATGCCTTGAGCGCTGTCTTGGGCAAGGTTTGGTCTAAATACAACCAGGAATAAACAAACACCAACACAGAAGCACACGCTCATGATATGAGTACTCAGCTCAGGGCACAGCTGAGTGTGGAGGAGAATGGGTGTATTTAAAGTAGCTTTATTCGAATAACTCCTAAAATAAGCAAATTTAGCAACCTCAGAGTTGATGCTGTAATCATCACAGTTAACTTGTTTTGTGGCTGGCTGCTTCAACAAAGCAGGAAGAATTCTGGGGAAGACAATTTTATAGATTTCCAAAAATTGTAGCACGTCAAGGGGAAAAAGATGACAGCCACGATCAATCACAAACTCATCAAGGCAGACAAGCAAGCAGTGAAGCTTCTGCTCAGTGAAGCACTTCATTAGTCCATGCAGGTCACATAGCCTCCTGCCCACCAACTGACAGGTCAGCTGATCAATAAAAAAAACCCCCAAAAAACCCACTTCAACACGGTGGCCCATTCAAGCTGCCAGCTCCACATTCCTCCCTGCAGCAGCTGCTAAACACAAACTGCTGTTAATGGTGGAGCTGCTGGCACTCCCTCCACCACAGCAGCCTCCACCTTATTAATCAACACACTGCAATGGTACAGTGGGTCTCTATGGGCTTCTCTGTTGAATTTATATGTTCAATATCTTGTACTATGCGTCTGCTCTGTTACTGCTGGGTGAGTTAACTGTGCTCCCGCTGAGTGTTTAGCATGCTGCTTGGATCCAAGTGTGGAGAAGACCGAGTCCAATACAAACAACTGTGTAACCATTTGGGCAATAAATGGTTCAGACTGCATGACAGTGAACATCAGGCCACATCTTGTGAGTATGTTTAACCAGATAAAGCTTTCCACTTTACCAAAGACAGCCTAGGAATCGACAAGAAGTCAGTTTTACGGAGAGAGGTATGGATGTTTGGAGGCATACACAATATAATCTAAAGGACAGTTCAGACCAAAGTTTCATGACGAGATGAAACCGTTTTAGAACATCGCAGGGAAAAGTTGCAGTGGTGTGAACTGGCCCATCTCAGCTCAGCTCAAGTCGCCTGAGACTAAGCTTGTCAAATCGGCTGGTTTTAGAAAGTAAGGCACGACACCTGTTTCAACAGCCAATCAGCTCGTAGCGAAGTGGTCATCTCGATTCTCTCGTTTTTTTAATGTTTTTATCCTCGTTCATATTTTAAAACACTACAAATTATATCCAGTTAAAAGAAAAGCCTGAAAAGCCGGCAGTCAGAACAAAAGTACAGAGAGTCGTTGCTATGGAAACGATACAGTCTTGTTTAGTCCCACTGGTGTAAAAAACAATGTGTACTTTAAAATGCCAACACACTAAAATCATTTGATTGTATGGGGGTATTTATGCCCTCAATTGATAGTATACAGACAGGAAATGTGGCGAGAGAGAGAAAAGGGTGACATGAAACAGAGGTCCCTGGCTAGACTCAAATGAAGGACATTGCAGTTTACGTGACATGCATCTTAGCCCTGTGCCACCACAATGCCCCCAAATCAGCAGTTTTTTTTTTATGTTGATGGACATATTTGTCCTACAATGCAATGTGCAGCAGAAAGGCAAGGTACTCATATAAAGCCTAATTCACAAAAGCAACTCTGCCATTTCAATGAGAACACAGCAAACAAATACCTATTTTTACCGATAAGGATTAGAATAAGTTTTCAAATTTCAAAACTTGCAGTAGATCTGAAGTGTCAGCTGGATATTTGTTGCATAACAAAATGGAGGAGTGTGTTATTTTCTTGCCCACTAACAGTTAAAAGAGTGCACCATGAAGATATACTTTGTAGCTGGGTCACCCTAGTAAGTAAATCTAAGACATTAGTTTGACTAGTTACTCTCCTCATCTTTGAATATAATTGGTATTTTATAACAGTAATCAAATGTTCATGTGGGATCAGCAGCTGGCCTCTGTAATAACACGGTGCTGTTCTTCTACTAATGTCAGTGGTGTAAATACCAGAACAACCAAACCAGAAACCCACAGGCTTGTTCTGGTATTTATAACACTATAACACAAAGAGCCTGCGGTTGATTTCACTTATGACTGCTAACAGAAACGAGTAGATCTGACATGAACTCCATCTCTGTTACTGATTGCTGCTGTGGCTCTAAGACTCTCTCTGAGCAGCCAGGCCAACGGTGCCTCCATCCCCCCACAGAGGATCTGGATTTTCTCCTCATTAAAACAGTCAGAAATTTCAGATTAACTTTTCTTTCAAATGTCATATTTTACGTAATTATTTTTTTCAAAATATGAAAGGAAATGCAGCTGGCTATTCATCTATACAGTGCAACCACATATTCAGAGGAGAGTTCCTTCAATTTCGACATTTTAATTTGCTCAATTTTTAGGTTTCATCTGAACTGCAGAATGAGCGTGAAGTTGATGTGGATGTATTTTTCACATTTTTCAGTGTTAAACATCTGTTTGTGATTAACTCAGGTGTAGCCTACCTTTTAACTTATTGACAATGTCACTGATTGTAGGTTTCCAACAGGTTAGGTCAGGTATAGATCAAGCTTGCACTGACAATGTGTGCGGTCATCCTCTAATCAAGTCATCTGAACTGCAAACATACACATAAAATCCAAACTTAACAGATATAATCCTTAACCAAATCTTAAATATCTAACCATAATCCTAAACTTAAGACCAAATCCAAACTAATGCCTTGTAAAGTGAGGATCAAAGATCTTTCCTTAAACAATAAACACCTTTGCAGGCTGTTGTTTTCATCTTTCCATCTTTGTGAAGACATTTATATGGATGAAACGACAGTGCAAGAACATTAAAGCTGCAACATAGTAGGCCTGATTATAATACAACTTTCCTCCTAGAGGTAGATAAATAAATTGTTAATCCTGCCCTCAGCAGGTCAAGATTACACCTGCCACTTTATCTTGATGAGCTTCTTTGAAATAGCACCTAGCCTGAGGCCGAGCTAACAAGCATGTAAAGCGCAAATTCAGAAACAGAGTTCATCAGAGTCTCACCTGCTATACATTTATCTCTGCTGTTCTATTTTCACACCATACTGACATTTTTTCTTTTCCTGCTTTGTGCCTGTTACTTTCATTCCATTAGCCATATATAGGTACTGTAGACATGTTTATTGTAATACTTAAAATACTAGTATTTGTGTATGCAAGACATACACAGCTTTTACCTTCTTCACTGTATTTGAGTTTATATTTGGCCTGGGTCTGTTTGATGATGATTGATTATCAAAATAGATGGCAAATAATTTTATGGTGATTGACTAATTGTGTGATCAACTAATCGCTTCCGGTCTAGAAGTTTTTAGCCTCACTGTAATAGGAACAACCTGCTCACACTGGCCTACAGAAAACAGAAAATGACTAAAAAATGGCCAGATATAACTGAAAAGCCAATATCAGGAAATGGTTTGATTTAGGCTCACGGACATGTTACATTCCTAGTCACATGTAGCACATACAAAGCGCAGGGCTGAGGGCTGAATAATGCTTTGCATTGTTTGTATGTACACCAACACGAGGCTTGGGGGAGGAGCAGATAGATGTAGAAACTAACAGGAGCCATGTTGTTTGATTTGGGGAGGCATAATTAAGTCTGACATGCCCACTCTCCCAGGAGGTTGAGAGAAGAGGGAAGCAAAGTCGTGCCACATTGATTCTCTGAGTTTCTCTCCTCACAAAGTTAAACTGCCCAACTCTTAAGTGCAAACAACCATGCAGTCACACTTCAGGAACGCATGCTGGCATGCAAACTCAAGACTCTTTGTGCGTGTGTGTCCATGTACAGTAAACACAAGGCAAAATGTTCACAATTACATGCCATTAAAACCTCATAATCAGAAGCACACAAGAGAAACAGTGAGATGTAAACATGTAAACGTTGAATGTCAAAAACACGTCATATACAACTTTTCTGCACACAATTCCTGTCTTTCTCGCTCGACACACACATAAACACTCCCTCCTTTCCCCTATAGCTATAGCACAGATACACCAGACACACACCACAAACAAACACCTGATCAAATCCAAGTGACAAAGACACACACACGCTACCACACTGAGTAAACTGGGGGTCTGTCTGGCCGGTTAAAGGCCGAGATCTGATCTGATGGTTGGGGGCATCTGGGGAGAGCTGAGGTGAAGTAGTGCTGCACCCAAGTGGTTATCATGGAGAACAAAACTCGGAAAGAGACTTGAGTGATCGATAGCTTGCTCGCACTCCCACGAGAGGTCACACAGCCTACAGAGGAGTACAAAACTGCAGGGCGGGAGTCAGCATATATACAGCTGAACCTCTGGAACACACACACGTACAAAGAGGAATATATTTTCGCCTGCTTTCTCATCCAAATTCTGCTCAAGATACTGAGCATAACAGACAATACCTCTCACCCTCTTCGTGCCTCTGTGGACGAACACATGACCATCAGCAAATACTACTGGACACACAGCTTGATACTGACTGACAATTATCATGCACTTTGATCATACACAAACTCAATCCACGTTTTCTATTCCTATTCCTTCTGGTTTTTTTTGCTTATGACCTGGGGGAAAAATGTGGAGTGAATGTGCAATTGAATGGACCCTTTTTCACAGCAGACAATTTGCCTTGCCAAACACAGGTGTAACTGACAACTTTATTAATTGCTAAACTGCATTGCAAGAACAGCTGGAGCCATCATCAATATTATTAGTTGCACCAGTGATTTGTCCTGCTATGACAAGTCAAAATGTCTGCTGTGAAAAATCTGATTCATATGATAAAGAAACAAGAGTGGTGTGATACTAGCAACGCTATCGAGATTCAGGTTAGCGAGATTTATTTAAGCAAAACAACATGTAAGAACAGTGGTGATGCTCATCAGTAGTTTTTCATCTTGATTTCAGTGTAGCAGGAGAGCCTCTGTCTTTTGTGTCTGATGTTGTAGCATCTTGACTGATGGTCCAGTGTTATTTGTTTGTTTGTTTGTTTGTGTGTGTGTGTTCCGTGCACTTCATTAAACCAGCATAAGAGCTAGCTTAAACAGAAAAGTAACCGTTACATTAACGTTACTTGGCTAACGTTACTTAAACAAGCTAACTTAGCAAGTAAAAATAAACTCAAAACGTAAATAATTTAAACGTACCTTGTTGCCACTTTTGACTGGCGCTAAACTCAAACTAAACTCTCCCATAAGCTAATTACCTGCAAATCTCCGTGAGCCCCGACCTTTACCGGTAGTTTAACGTTACCTTTCGATACCGTGAATTTCCGTCCTAACTTTCAAAATAAGGGAATAACAAAGTAAAAGGCATGAAACAAAATAAACTTTACACCAATATGGCATAAAACCAATCATGTATGGGGTTCATTTCCAAATATTATTTAATATGGCTCCTCCTTTTTTTAAAACATTTGTAAACACTGCTGTACAGTTTATTTTATTGCTTGTAATCTGGAACAATAACCAGGACCCTGCACTTTCATTAATGCTCTACACTGTGCACTTCCTTTTATTCTTTAATTTTTCTACTTTTTGTGTCTTTTCTTTTTTTGTATTTTATTTTAGTATGTAGGTATGTATATTATACATACATTTATACATATATGTTAATCACACTTGTATATTGAGAATCTTGAGCACAAAAAACTATCTGCATGAATAAAGCTCTATCTTATCTTAAACTGATTTCTTTAGACCTAGACTTGTTCCTCATGTCTTCTTCTCTAAACTACTTGTTTCTATAATTTCCCTCTCCATTTCTGTCTACCCACTCATTTCTACTATTCTGATTGTCCAACTATCCTTTTTGGTCCTCACCCTATTTCTCCTCTCTGTCCCGCCATTGTCCCATCTGACATTTTAGTGGCCCAATTGCTCTCTCTTTGTCTCTTCATCCAGCTCTCCAGTGGTCCCGTTAAGACTACCCTGATATGACCTAGTCTACTTTTTCTTGTTTTACAGTCCCAATTAAGCACAGGTAGTTGGAGCTGGCCTCAGAAGACCTGTGTGTGTGTGTGTGTGTGTGTGTGTGTGTGTGTGTGTGTGTGAGAGAGAGAGACAGAGAGTGTGTGCGAGTGTGTATGTGAATTATACTTTGTATGTACTGATTTTTTACATGAGTATTGTGAAGGCCATTTAACTGTGAATGAACTATCTGTTTCCAGTACTCCTAATGGCATTATTACAGCAGGCAGCAGGGCCCATTATTAATAGTAAATGACAGGGCCTCTCTCCTAAAGGTCTTAATATTGATCCCCTCTATCCTCAGACTAGTCTTAATGATGATGTTCCTCCATGTCTTTCTCTACAGCACAGTAATCAAGGCCAGGCACACATTGAGTCACTATAAAGAGAAACAAGCCCACACTACAAATGAGACTTCAAGATTAAAAGAGGGGGTTATAGGAATTGCCAACCCTAATATTCCTTGTAACGTCCTCCTCCTCCCACAGCGTGCAAATGAATTCCTCGTCTCCCCTCACCTCGCACAACTATGCTGATGAGATAAATACTGATGGACACGAGGAGGTGTGTGTGTGTGTGTTTTTGTGTCTGTGGCGGCTCCTGTTTTTAATGTGGCTATATGGAGATGTTTGTCACTCCTGATTGCGCTCTCCAGTTCAAGCGGCGCCACTCACACTCTATCAGGAGCAACAAGCCGGATGCATCTTAATTAGAATTAAAGCAACAGACTGACGGAGAGCTGCAGAAGAAGAGCAAGAAAGAGAGAGGATAAAGAAAAAGTCAAGGAATAAAACTCTGGAGGAAGGGCAAAGGTGCGTGTGGGCTCCAACACTTCATCCTCTGTTCTATAGCAGTGGGAAGCTGAGTAACAATAATGAGAAGAAAATAGAGAGAGAGGGAGATATGAAGGAGCCTTAGAGGCAACACAGAGTAATAAGAAACTCATTGGTTTGGGGGCGCAACGGTCGATAACCCGAGGGGTTAAAATCAGCAGGGGTGTGTTCCCGGTCAATACAAAAAATTAATAATTGTGGCTGTGGCTGAGAGGAGGCCGCCCTCTGAGCAACGTAATGATTCTCCTCTCCAATGATGGCTGCTATGGTCTGATAGTCTAATAAAGCCTGTCTGTATCACTACAGGGGCCCTTCATGCTACTAAATACAACCCAAAATGAATTGTATTCAGCTCAACTGTACTGACCTGACTGCTCCTTTCTTTTCCTCATTACATGTTAGGATGAACTATATGAACAGGAATGTTACACACACCCAGCACATAAAGTCAGCGAGAAGTGGCCATAACTCAGGTGGAAAACTACTTATAAGCTCTTCTGAAGAGCCTCTTCACAAAGCGGACATTTTGCTCTGACTCATCAACACAGTGATCGTCATTCATTCATATGTGAATAGCATGCCTGAATCCAGTGTGGTTTCTTAAACTATGTTACACAATTACTTTGTTACTTAGCTGGTAGTTATCACCTGGATTCGTATGGGGACGCCAGTGTTTTCAGACAGTTTCTGCCAAGTACAGAAGAGCGAATCTTACAGATACAGAATGTATCTATACAATGTGGATCATTTTCATTGGAACTAATTTCTAACAAAGAGACAACACGTTCCCATTGACAGTGTGTCCTGTGGATTGTCCGGGAAAACCAGAACACTGTTTCTGGAAAGACAAGTTCACAAGTTCACAAACTAAATTGTATTCACCTCCATTAGTTCAGGGTGGATGCTGACATCTCAGATATATTTCAATCTCTGGGCAAATAATTGGAGCTGGATGTTATTGCCAAGGGAGTAGAGGGCACTCACAGGCTGGTCATTCCAGACATAGTCTTGTACCTCCATCTCAAACAGTGGAGTTGCTTTATTACAACTATGCAACATTATTCCAGACAGGCTGAACTCAGAAGAGATGCTCTGGTTATAATTACAGTCACCAGTCTCGGTGGGACACCAGTAAAATATTTTACGGAGCAGTTCAGCACTATGAACAGCAACAACCGTCAGATGAGAAGATGACGCTAACCTTTACCATATCTATATAAAGTATTGGGCAGTCAAATGAATAGCATTAGTTCTGAGGCAACTGAGTACTAACTGATAAGACAGCTACTGTCCTCTACTGGTGGGAAGTGTCAACTACAGTGATGAAATGATCCTGAATGCAAATGAAGCACTTAAAAGACATCAGCTGAGATTTCTTCCAGTAAGACAGGAAGCTGCCTGCTGCTGCGATGAACATGATTAGGTCAGCAGTGCAAATTAGGTTCAGCAATTAAATCCTTCTCGTTTAATGAACTGATGCATTACCACTAAAGCACTTATTATATGAGGTACAATGACGAGGTAAATTCAGGTAAAATCCATTATCTCTTGATTTTCCTCAAAAAATATAAAAACAAAAGGTTGACATATAGATAAAAAGAAGCAGACGAATTAGTGAATGTATAAAAAGGGCTTTAACTCAATATTATGACAATGTCCCTCATGTTTTGCACATTCAGTGTATATAACACTGTGTGAGTTGGCTCAATTCCAACATATTCAGCTCAGGAATGATGGTGAGCCTCTTTAGAAAGTCAGAAAATTGCAGAACATTGTTGGTAGCCATCCACCAGTTTCAGTGCTGCAGCTGGAGCAGCTCCTGATGCCAGCTTTTATAATCCTTCTCATTCAGATCTAAAGCCCACAGCAAAGCTATCAGATTAGCGCTACTGGCTAATCTACACTATGTCAATGAATGAAAACCATCCGCTGCCTTCTGTGCTGCCTCGCCTGACTGAATAAGATATGACTCTGTGAAACTGGGAGGGGGGACTCTTCTTTCAGCACCGACCTGGCTCCACTGTCACACTCAGAAAGTTAGCTACATACAGCACATACCGTTTTGAAGGCAGACCTCACACGGACACACAAGCCCACACACATACAGACTGAATAACGTTCAGTTCACATTGATGCAGCAGTCGTGATGAGCCAGATGTCCCGGCTGCCTCCATCTCTGCAGGTGAGAGATGGTTGTGTCTCTCAGCTACAGTGGCCTCACTGAACCCTCCCACCTGCAGAGTGACTGAGGCCAGGAGGGGGAACCAGGCAGGGGGCCAGGACCTCACATGGGAGTCTTAATGATGAGGACGGTAGTGACTATTTGCCAGTGGTGAAATACAACTAAGTTCATTTAGCCAACTGCTGCACAAATAGGCCTACTAATAAGTACTTGTACTTTATACTCAGTGAACTACAATTCAGAGGGAAATATTGTGCTTTTTATTCCACTACGTTTACTTTGTTACTTAGTTACTTTGCAAATTGAGATTTCGCACAGTGAACATATGATGGGTTTATAAAATCTGTTGCATTGATAAAGATTAAACAACTCCACAGTGTATAAAATAATTCAAACTAGCTCCACCTCGACAAAGTACATCAGTAAAGTGCTGCTTATGCATTGATGCATCACTAATATCGATCAAATAATACATCATAGTATATACAATGACAGGGGCCATTTTTCTCCATTGAGCCATTTTACTTTTGGTATTTTAAGTACATTCTTGTAAAAGTAAAATTTTAAAACTTTTACTTGTAATGGAGTATTTTTATAGTGTGGTATTGCTAATTGACCAGTCCAGGGTGTACCCCGCCTCTCGCCCAATGTCATCTGGGATCGGCTCCAGCCCTCCCCCGACCCTCTGAGGATAAGCAGTATAGATAATGGATGGATGGATGGTATTGCTACTTTCACTTAAGTAAAGGATCTGAATTCTTCCTCCACCGCTGCTATTTGCTATACTAAAAAGCCACTGCTGCTGTCTTATGACGCATGCATGCAATAATGTCAGCCAAAGTCAGATTTATTATAATTTATGATGATTTATTATTTAAATAAACTAAACTGTTCAACAAAAGTACAAAACCACAAGCAGGGCATGAACACATGAACTTGATTACATGACCATCCTTAAATAAGTCCTTATCAATCACCTGAAGATAAGGATGCTCCACCAAGTGGTCGGGGAGAGATGTAATATAAATAATGTAAACGGGAAAACACATAAGTAAAATTAGTTTCTACACATATCACTTGTAAAAATATATTTCCAATGTTAAATGTAAAATGACAGAAGTGTGCTGTTCATTTCTGTTGGCCCAGCACTGATGGCTTGATGGGGTGTGGACATTTTCAGACAGAGTAGAAAAGTCCAAAATATAAATATACTCCACACAGTGCCAAAAGGTAGTTGCCAAAAAAATAACTAGCCAAAAGAATTTAATAGGATTTGATTTATATACAAAAAGCAAAAGGTGTAGGCACATGAACACCAAATACACAAACATACAAAGAAAGAAAAAAAGAAAAGTGGATGCTTTAGAGCACTTGTGCGTATCATAAACATATATGTTTTGTGCTCTAGAGACTAAGTCTTTTATTTAATGATCTTTTACTTTTGATAGATTTCTGTCCAGCTGTCTCTGATCATGTGATTTCACCAGAACAGCTGATATAATGCTGAAATGTCACACACAAAGACACATCAACAACCTAACCATTTCTTATTGTTCCCACAATAAGCCTATTACACACACCCACACACACACTCTCTCTCTCTCTCTCTCTCTCTCTCTCTCACACACACACACACAGACTCACACTCACAAACATCATGAATAATCATAGGAATATGGTGTTTTATCTCAGCCAGCACTGCTTTTAATGGCAACATCCTACTTGTGTGAAATACAGCCTCTTTTTCAAAATACGACATCACACACCGCATCATATAGTCATGTCGCCATGGTGATCCATCACGAAAAGGTCTGTGCTGTTATTTTGGAAAACCCCGTAAACCTGACTCATTTATTTTGACTTATGAAAACAACAACTCTGTTGTTGAGGCCAAAATCTCCAGTTCAACCGCCTCGTGATCACAGGGCAACGCAACCAATCATACGCCACTATTACTAAAATAAGTAAATGTATGAGACATTTCACTTCAGCATGGTTGGTAGAAACTCTGATCCTATTATAATTGAAGGATGGCACAAATGTTTTGACAAAACCTCCATTCAGTCATGTCTTATACATGCCAACACCGCTTCTATCTACATTTCACACAACACATGCAGCAGCACAGTCCCAGATTGTCCCATGCAGTGTGTCCACGGTGAGGAGAATTACATTGACCTAATTCACCGGACCAGTTAGATATTTGGTCATTGGCTGGCTGAGCTTGAGTTTGATCCTCTGAGCCGAGCTCCAGCAGCTTCTAGCCTCAATAAAATCATCCTCCACCTCTGACAGAACTCATCTCTTGGTGAGTTATTAATACCAACAGAGCAGAGAGGATGTTATGCACTGATTCTTCAAGCTTCTCATCAACAAAGCGACATGAGAGGAGTAGAAGGTCGCCTTCTCTCCCTCTGCTCCATCTGTCCCTCCATACTGTACCCACATTAAGAGGGCTGGCAGGACTCGGACAGCCGAGTCAGAAAACTTGACAGCTTCAAACAATCCTCAAAGGTCTAGATACAAGAAACATTAAAATGCAAATTGTACACCAATTACTTCGTGCTGCAGCATGGCTGTGGTTTCATTTTGTATTGCGCAAGCAGTTTTAAATGGCTCTACATGGACAATGAATCTGAGGTTTGTGCTTACATTGACCATTAGCTAAACTCCTCCTCTGAACAGCAATTATCCAATCATAGCTTAACAACCGTAACCAGGCATGGAAGGCCTGTACAGCTTTGAATTTCTTCAAATGTTGAAGATATGTGCATGCAATACTCTTTTTTTAGCCTTTCCAAAAAATAAAAAATACCAAAAATACAAAAGAAAAGTGCACAGAATAGATTCAACTGTGTGTTTATCTGTTCTAACATAAACTGCAAACGTTAGCATGAAGATGCAGAGCGTGTAGATTACTACCTACAGTAGTAAGCTACTTCCAAAGGCAAGGGGCCTTTTATTAGCTAACTGCATTATTTTGGGAGGTTACAGGTTGCTAATCTATTATATCAGGTTTTAGAGTATTGATAGCGGCTCTGTTCTGCACCTTATTTGGTTTGGGGAAGCGTACACAGCAATTCCAGCCAAAACTTGTTAGTTTTACATTTGCCAAACTCATCAATTTGCCTATTCCTCATCCTCAAATCCTATTCTATGTAAATTTAAAACATACTGTTTGAAAACACGAACATTAAAGCATAAATCAGACCACTGTGTTGCTTGTCCAAGTATGTTTTTCGATTGTAAGGATACAAACATTTCAGTTTGTGTTAGAGTGAATGACATTTTAATGACATGCTGCTTTACCCTCAGTCTTTTAGCATTATATCATGTACGCAGCCACCACATGCATATTTAAGACCCTTTTCCAGGGTTTTAAAAAGAGTCTGTTGGAAACATTAAAAAGTCTGCTGGAGACCAAGTTCTTAGCCAACTTGTGGGGTTTTAGCATTAGCATTAGCTTCGTCATTTCAGTCGTCAAAATCAATGGTCATTAGCTAGAAATGAGGACACCTGTTTTTTGTTTACCTCTCTCTGAAATCAAGGACCTGTTGTTTCAAAAATGAATGATTTTGATGGTGAATTTTCCACTGTTATCAGCGTAAACTACATATGTGCTGTGCTAGAATGAAAAACTTGATTGACTGTATACAGTCAATGGGATGGACAGGAAGATAGAGAATTTTATATTTCAGATAAAGTGGTTGTATTCATCTGCTGAATCCCTGTTTACAGTTACAGCCTGGCCTGCCCTATATAGGCTGTGGCCGAGAGCTGCTGCACAGTGTGACACAGGCTGGCTGTGCTCCACTTAGATGTTAAAGGGCATGTTAACATTTTGAATTCATGCTGTTTTTCCTCAGAAAGCACCACATATTGTTCTCATATACCGCAGTGGATAAAACGTCCTGGGGTCTTCCTCCTCCACACTCCTGCCTCTGAGAGGCAAAAACCCAATTTGGAAAGAAGAAAATTACAGTTCAAACAGGCAATATCAGCAAGCAGTGACGTAGTTATGGCTTTAAGTCTGCATTTCTCATCCAGAGCTAAGTACCTTCAAGTAGGAATAATTGCATTTTTGATATTCTGTTTATTCTTATGCAAATCAGAGCAACAATTGTTGTGTAATCAGCCTGCGATGATGGCCCTAATATAATCTGAATGAAAAAAATACAACACCAAAAATAGCTGACATTAATATTATTTATATCACTGTATTTGTGCCATGGCTATTTATGACAAAATATTAATGCCAATTAAAGGCAACTATAAAGAGAGCTGGGTTATTTAGAGGTGGATACATATTTAATTTTAATAAATATCTCCTTCCAGTGTTTTTCCTTTTTTCCTAAAACTGAGAATAAAAAAAGAAAAAGGCAGCTCTGAAATGGAATTGACAAAACCAAAAATTATGAAGTTATGAAACTATTCAAGCACAATGTCCTGTAAATATGTAGCTATTTTGCTTCATTAGAGAGAAAGGAAAGACAAGGTTATCACTGTAATATTTTGTCCATCGTGCTTTAGTCATTATGACAGGTAGGCACGACAAAGACATGTCATAATTATAGAAACAAGCACTTTAGAAAATCAATTAATTTTGATTTTAAAATGAAGAATCTGCCAGAGATAATCTGAAAAAATCACAAGACTGAATTCTTTGTCTCCCAAAGTGTGTATTCTCACAGCTTCACCATACTCTTCTCTTAAAACTCCACCTCTCTTTCTCACTTACACACACACACACACACACACACACATTCACACATTCACACACACACACACACACACACACACATTCACACTTCTCTCCTCTCCATACTGTTCTAACACCTCTCTGCAGTTATGATCTTCATGGCACTTTTATAAATCTGCCTCACTGAGCCGAGCAGCCGGTTGCACTTCACTCCTGCTTGGTGCTGATGGGGAGATGAACACGGACGAGAGATGTTTATCAGATAATTGCGTACAGATGGACACAGCCAATAACTCATTTGCAAACCAGCATTTAAGAGAAAATCTACAACTATGTTTTTTTTTTAACTGCAAAAGCATTTGGAAGTATTCTTATCATTCAAGTTCAAAAACAATATTTTCTATAGAGTGTGTATGTAAGAGAAATTATTGATAACACTAATTGTGGCGGTGGGCATTTTTCACGGCAGACATTTTGACTTGTCATTATAGGAAAAGCACAAAAGTGTCACTAATAACATGAACGATGACTCTCTTCTGTTCAAGTGTCCCAATAAACCATGATTAGTGTGACCGTGAGCCAGCATGCACAATACCAGGACCCTGAAACTGAAGCAGCTAAATGGAATTCAGCCATATTCATTTTATTATTTACACCTGTGCTTTTCCTACTGTGACATGTCAAAATGTCTTCAGTGATAAAGGCCTTTAACAGCTACAGAAAATATGTAGAATATTTTTGTTTTGTTTTGATTTTCTGGTGAAGTTTGGTGTTGTTATGTTTTTATACTTCCATTAGTTGAGATTTATTTACAGCACATCTGTCTACATGACAGAGAACTGAGACCCTGAAGCAGTTAGATACACACACACACACACACACAAACACACACACACAGCAGAAGAATAAATAATAGCCCTCTTGAGATGCACACTCAAACGTTTCTTTCCTGGCAGTTGTACACATTTATGTCAAAACAAAACAGCGTGCCATGATTGACTGATTGATTAATTGATTTAATAGCTGTAGCACAAGATGTCTATGGACGCTATTAGAAGGTGACTTGATACACCCTCACAACTCACACCTGCATTTTGGGACGTGCAAGAAAACTTGCCAACACAGAACTTGTGAAAACAATACCGTCTGTATTCATGGCTCAGTCTATAAACTGGCTCAGAATTGGGTTGAGAATGCAGCATGTACCACAAATAAAACAGGTTCAGTCCAGTAAAAGGTGTATAATATTCCCACACTTACAAAGCAGCGTCCTGTCCTATATATCTGGATATGTGTGTGTGTCCTGAAATCTGCGATGAGTGCAGATGAAACAGTGTATGTGAGGAGGTCAGGGCAGAGTCAGGCTTTCAGCTCGCTGTGGAGGTCCGTCAGGCCTCGCTGTCACTGCTGTACTCCCTCAGGGACAGAAGCGGGGTTTCTACCTGACTGAAAATAGTCTGTTAAAATGTGTAAGTGTGTGTTTGCATTGGGCAGTCAGACATGACTGTGTACCCAGACAGGACATCCATCTCTGATTTGGCCCGTGTGTGGCCTCTGAGCAGAGCGACTGCTTCTAGATGATTCCTCAGCGAGCCGCGAGTGTGTAAGCAACTGTCTGCAAGCACACTTCCATAAATACACTCCACTCTCCACTGGATGGAAGTCAAGTCGTAATGTGACAGCATGAGAGAGAGATGGAGGGGATGAGAACAAAATATATATATAGTGAAAGGGACAAAAAAGCTGTGCACAAACAGCAGAGTGCTCAGGAAAACCACATTCAGCTGGAGAACAGTGTGAGGTGGGTAGTTCAATAAACAGGCTCATGTTTAAATGGATAAGGAAGGGAGGGAGAGAATAGACCTGTCTGAGATACATGCACATTAGCATTTAACCCCTCACACATCACAGGACAGTACCCTTACTCTGTCAGCAGCTCTATAATCAATCACATTGATGCAACCCTTGGAAACACTGAGATTGAGAGCGAGCAGTCAGGCGAAGAGTGTGAAGACAAATCCTCTGTGGGAAAACTCAGCAATGTCCAAAAATAAAAACTGATTTTTTGCTTTACTCATGTCCCAGAAACAAGCCACTGTAATGCTCATTTCATGGCTGAGAACGCAGCCCTTTTAGCCACTTATAGGGCTTAAACTGAGCCTCAGAGGACTTGATGATAACTATCTCCTCCGCTGTTCCTTCAATCCAATGTTCTAGTCGTATATAGACACCCTGTCTGCTTTCACACTGGCTGACAGAAGCAGGTCACTCAGTCAACACTGTTGCCATAAATCCACTGCTACACTCAGAAACATTCAAACAAGCCTCCAGCTTCAGAGGCCACAATAATTACACAAAACACTGCACCGGCTGACAATCACAAAACACTCACAGGCTCCTCAGACTGCAACAGACCTGCACAATTATTTTCCACTTCTGAACTTTTCATAAACAAAATGTGTGTGTGTGTGTGTGTGTGTGTGTGAAATTTGGAAGGCAGGAGTTAAAGCAAACCATGTTGACTACAGAGCTGATCAATATAACAGTAGGCTGCACATTTTTTCATCAGTGCGTAATTAGGCTATACAGTAATAGCAGTAACAGTCTGGACTGGCAGCCAGTAGACTCGGTGTGTTTTTGTGTGAAGCCTGTCTGTCTGTCTGTCTGTCTGTCTGTCTGCCGCTCAGACTGTACAGCAGCAAAGAGAAAAACATTTCATCCACGGCGCAGGCCTGTTTGGTGAAACGAGCCCTGTCCTCGACCAAAATAAGGAGAAAACCGCAGGCTGTGGCATGACGCCTGAACGGACACACCCCCTCCAGGCTGTGGCATCGAACCAGCAACACTGTGATAAACATACGGTGGCTGCTCGCGGATGCGATATAGGCTAATCATTCAAGTTAGTGATCCTGGTGGACTGAACCCATCATTACGGCTCGTAATTACATTTCACCAACAAACAGGCCTAAGCATGGGTTTGTGCTTTGTCCACCTAAACGCACAGCTTCTCCCTTTAGTGCAGACTGACAGATGACTGCACAAATGACATCTTAATCAAACCAGCTACACACACAAACACCGCACACACACACACTCCTCCCCGCCTCTTAAATCCGCGCGGCGGTGCGCTCCTGGCCCCTCGTATCTCACCTTGCTTGACACATTTGAGGCGGACCGGGTCTTTGCAGTGTTTGATCACGGCCAGCACGTCCCGGGTGGTGAGCCCGGCCACTGGCATGTTGTTGACCTCCAGCAGCAGCTCATCCTGGGCCAGTTTGCCGCTCTGGATCAGTCCCTTCCCCAGCTTCACCTCGCCGAAGTAGGGGAACTGGCCGTTCTCCGCGCCCCCCTTCAGCTCGAACCCCAGCTCCCCTTCCTTCCCCCGGGTTATCACCGCTTCGTGGACTTTGTTGGTCCAGTGGTTTTTCTTCTTGAGGCTCTTAGACATCGTTAGGGCGAGTTAATCACCGCAGGCTGGCCCATACAAAAGCCTCCTACCGTCTCATCCCTGCCTTTGTGCGACCGGCTGCAGCTTCACAGCGCCCGTGGCTCCATCATCACCGGTGCACGCCACGCGCAGTGTCCGCTCGGCGAGCCGCGCAGTCGGGCAGAGGGCTGCAGTACAGCACGGCGGCGGATGAAATAATTATTACTCTGTCAGACACACAGACGCAAGAGAAAGATACTGGCGGATGACCCGGATGTGAAGCCTGAAGGAGGGGAGAGATGAATGGTTCTGGTTCGGCGTAAAAGGATGGAGAGGAGGGGAAATACAGGAGGCGCTTCACTCCCACTACACTGCCAGGGGCGCTTCCTCAGGCTCACTGTGATCACATGCAGGCGTTGACATGTAGGAGGAACATCAGTTTACACTACATTACATACAAACTTCAACCTATATGATTTTGAAAATAAAAGCTTTAAGGATTACTTTTTTGTTTGTTTGTTTTTTGTGGTTTTTTTTTGCTTAAAGTCCTTGCATGCAGCATCCCATCAAACATATATGAAAATAGTATTTTATAGAGAGCAAAGATCTTATGAGAGTATTACTTTTCTGATAATATGCAACATGCAATGCAGATTTTTATGTAGGTGGTGGATTACCAACAGGGCTAAATGGACAACTGCCTCGGGGCCCCAGACCCTCAGGGTGCCAAACAAGAAGAGCATTGTTGGATAATTCTGCAAAACCCAAGGTTTACGTCCATCATTTGTTTTTCTTTAATTCTTGCTTTCTGCAATATCATGGCAACTATGTAATGGTTAAAGTCAGGGAAAGATCATGGTTATGGCAAATGAAATGTAGTTATCATATTGCTAAACTAAAACATTTGGTTAAGGTTACGGAAGGACTGTGGTTACAGTTAGTAAAAAGGTGATGTTCATTGCAGGTTTCTGACCGGAGGTGAACTCCAGACTCCTGCATGAAATTCAGACCTCCACGCCCTTTTTTTCTGGCTCACTATATATAGGGCACACTACTTCCTGCATTTGCACTAAACGTTGGCATCAAATGTAAATCATGAGGTGCAGAATTGTCCAATATGAACGGAATATTTAAGGATACTGGGTTACATAAAGAGTGGACAAGATGGGGGGTCAGTAGGGACCCACAGCATATTTTTGCCCTGGGGCCGCATAGCGGGTAAATCCAGCCCTGTATGTAACCTCTACCTTCCTGGGTCATGTCATATACAGTACATCAGCACATGCATGACCAGCTCCTGAAACTCTAATGGTTAACTCACCTTTACTCTTCTGTGGTCCTGGATCACTGGTCTGTTATAAATGTAACTCATCATCTCACTTCTACATTTTACAGGTTTACTGTACGAGCAGATCGTGCTTTGACTCACTTTATAACAGTTGAAATGTGGGGGGAAAAAGCAACATCCAGCATCTGGTTGTTGTCATCTTCTGGTTTTAAATTCACCCTGTTTAAGTTGGTCACCGTTACATAATTGCTATGATGACATAAATCCATGTCCAACAGGAAATGACAAATCCTTTTGTTGCCATTACTTTTTTATGGCTGCATGGCTTTCCGAAGCGGATGAAGTAAAGTTTCATTCAATATTTAACACATAAGTCAAGAGCTGCTCCTCTAAATCGACTAAGAAAGACAGTCCCTCTCACTGCCACTCTGCCTCCGTGTGCATGTGTTTTTGTAATGTGAGTATCCTCCCTACAAAACATTACTGTACACAGTCCCCCTGTGCATCTGCAACCAGTAAATAATCCATAAAGAGCAGTGGATTCACTTTGACTGTCACTTCACTTACTTCAGTGTCTTGGCATTTAGGTCATGCTGCACGTTCTGGTCACAGCAGATGCTTTTGACTCTAATTCTAAGCAGATGATGATGCAGACTATGATTATTAAAGACTAACCACCACCAGTGGAGAAAGAGTACTGGTAGAAAACTGGCTGGATTAAGAGATTATATGCTCAGAGGGGGGAATGAATCCCTGCTTTGCTTTATTCGTGCCTCTGCTGGTGGATGTCAGAACTGCAGCTCTGTCAAGAGGCCTGTAGCCTGGACTGAAATGTAGTGCTGTGGATGTGCATGTGCTGTGGAGGGCTCAGAGTCTGCACTCCAACACCAGCTCATTTAAAGTCACTGTACTCAAGCGTGAAATCAGCTGATGCTGCCTTCAAACAGGAAGAAAAAAAACATGTGGCACCTTGAATCTTTTTTTGTAACATAAGTAGTACACTAAATGTTTGTCCCGTGCTCATCTATCTATATCTGGATCAGAGTATTTCACTATTTTGGACCTTCCTTTGTGAATAGACGTATGATAGAAGAACAAAAAGAAAAGATATCAGCTGTCGAAGCTTTGAGCTGGAGCGTCTAAATTTGGAGTCACTTCAAGCAACTCGTCGCCACGCCGAGATTTTCTTATGACAGTACAGCAGCAGCCCTCAGTGTCTGTGTGGCCACTGACACATGGACACAGCCTCAGGGTTAGGAGGAGGTGTGCTTACACGAGCTCCTAACAGCACTGGTATGAAGTCCTTTGGTCTGGGTGTCATTATTGTGTATGATGACTTGGGGGACAAATAGCTCAGAAAACAGTTTATTTTTTTTCTGAAAGCTGTGAGCTTGATCAGCTGCAACAGCTCCATCAAATCTTTCACTTTCTGCCAGAATATTAATGATCAAAATAAAACAGTTGTATTAGGAGATAGTGATTGTGCACACCATCATCCACAGAGGCTTCCTCAGACTGTCTGTAAATATATTTGTGGGGGAGGAAGAAGAAAAGAAAGGATATTACTTTATATTATCATTATAGACAGAAAGTAATGAGCATCCTAAAGCAGAGTGCCAACAACAGAAGGCAAAAATACAATAACACGAGGCAGTCTGCGCACTCAAAGGGGGAATTTCAATAGAGCTTATATGGATTTAGCTCGCTGCCTCCCTCATTGACTCTCTGCTTTGCGCATTTGCTGTTAGGGAAGAAATGCACACTAAGTTGTTTTTATTGCTCAGCAAACACAGGGGTCACCTTCACACAGACACTCATACACTCTCAACAGGGTGAACAGACTCCTCCCGTCTATATCATCTTTATTTTATCCACAGATGTGCGAGAGCTTAAAAATAGAAAACAGACTGCAGACAAACATATTAACCATCATCTAATGTCTGCTGAGACAGTAACAATGTTTGCAAGACATTTTAAACTTTAAAATTAAATAGACAGCACGGTGGCACCAGTGAGAAACCCAGGGGTGTGCTGGACTGGAGCAGCAGTTAAAAATCAGTTTCCAACACACACACGCACACACACACACACGCATCACACATAGAGAATAAGTTAATTAGACTGAATGGCTTTAGGGAATTGGCAACTAAATCATGTTGGCTTTTTCCTCCAAGCTCGCAATGAAATTTAATTATGTAGTGAAACTTGTGATGGCAGACTACACCTGCAGAAAGTCCAAACCAAACCAGCCAAGCCAAAATCAGCTGATATTATCTTATCACAAATATATATCGGTATCAGTGTGCATGTTGGCTGATAAGTAACAAGAAACTGAAGTACAGAAAATTTAGAAACACTGATGGCATTACGTTGTCCACCAGAAAGCACTGACAAGTTTATAAAACGCCCCGCTCAGTAGATAGCTTGGTCACAATTCTTTAAAAAAACAATATGAAGCTGCACTAATCAATATTTTGATATTAACAATGGATCAAATGACTATGTCTAATGTGAAAAGTCACAGTACACTACCTGCTCAGCACCAAATGGCAGACAGATACAGTTAGCGACTAGCTGGTGAACACAGTTGAGCTTTAGCTAAAGTGACGCAAAAAAAAAAAAAAAATCAAATGTAGTAGATGCAATTTTAAAGGAATAGTTCGACGTTTTGGGAAGTACATTTATTCACTTCTCTTGCTGAGAGTTAGATGAGAAGATTGACACCACTCTCATGTAAATTTAGGGCTTCTGCCAGCAGCCGATTAGCTTAGCTTAGCAGCTAGCCTGGCTCTGTCCATAGGTAACAAAATCTGCCTGCCAGCACGTCTAAAGCTCATGAATTAACCTGTATATCTCGTTTGTTTAATCCATACAAAAACCAAACTGTAAAAATGTTTATGTGGGGTTATGTGCCAGACTGTTTCTTAGCCTAACACAGTAATCTCCTGGAGTCTTGTTGTCTATAACTTTCAAAGTGCTGGTAGGTGGATTTTGTTACCTTTGGACAAAGCCAGGCTAGCTGTTTCCCCCTGTTTCCAGTCTTTGTGCTAAGCTATAAGCTAACCGGCTGCTGGCAGTAGCTTCATATTTACTGTACAGACATGAGAGTGGCATCGACCTTTTAATCTAACTTGGCAAGAGAACACATAAGTGTATTTCCAAAAATGTTGAACTATTCTTTTAAGGGATCCTTATCAGAAATGTTTTTGTTATATGTTTATGTAAAAACATCAATATCAGCCTCAGAACTCCAGAAGCCTATCAGGCTATAATCCTCACCTACATGGACACATTATTATCATATCAAAACTTACACATAACTTATAAATTCCCTCTCTTCTAGTCTTCTCTGACCCCTTTAAGTGGCAGTTAATGAAGTCTATGAAGCCACAGATCAAAAAATGAGCTGGTTGTTACCCATACTTTTCAAAGAGTTTCTTCAGACAAGATATATGGTTTGGATTGGATTCATTTTGCTTTGACTCCCTGGTCAGCTGCAGTGTGCAGTGATGTGCTGTTTGATCACCATCATTAGCATCATCATCCTCTTCTCTTTTCTCTTTCCTCAACTACACCTTCGTTTTGAAGAAGCTTCATATCCACACTGTTTGATCTCCCTGGGAGGGCTTTGGGGATTAGCTAAATGACTTTGCAGTTAGCTTTTAAATCACACAATGCCTCCCAAAAATAGTGTCCTCTCAGCTAATGCCTAATCATTGTGCTTGAGCAGTGATGGCTTAGCTAAGTCTGCAAGACAGGAGTCAGCATTGGCACTGCTGTGACCCATTTGTAGGATGCTAGTTGCCCTCATCTTGGTGTTTATGAAATGTATAAAAATAAAAAATGACTGGAGTAGGACAGTTGTTCTGATAATCCCATCACTATCTCTAAACTAATTCCTTTAGCGGTTGATCGGCTCATGAATACTGGAAAGGATTCTGTGCCACAATTCTTGCTTTAAATCACCACAGCTTGGTAGAAAATCACTCTCAGTTCAGGATTAATTATTAGTCCCAATCTTGGGGCGTTTCCAATGCAGGTTTTATAAAAAAGACCAATACATCTTTGTCAGGAACAATCTATGCTAATTATATTAAAACCCGTGATTAGATTTTCCTCAGTTGCCTCCTTTATGACCATCAAGCAGCAATCAGTCTTGGTCATTACATGCAGTTACTCAATGTGACCACTAGAGGGAACTCTTTACTGTTGAACAGGACTGACGGGTGCTGATACGACCTCCTCCTAAATATACTCTGAAGTCCCTGCACTGGCTTTTAGTTTGGTTGATACACATTAAAGTCCCCCTCCACTCAAAAACATGTTTGACCTCCACTGTGCAGAATGTTTCAATATCCATCTGCTGAAGGGGGAAAGTTTCCCTGTGCTCACCTTAAATATCAGTTTAAAATGTGTAGGTACGACACATGATTTTGTGACATCACAGGCGATGCAACTTAAAAAAAATGAAGTAGGAGGCATCTTGTGTCCAGCAGTTAAACCTTTGAAATCAAACATATTAGCATATTCATAGATTCTGGACTTTGCAGAGAGAAGGAGGAGCTTTTCTTTTAAGAATTTGTAGTTTATCTAACTTTTTTTGTCTAAAGAACATATCAGACAAATTATTAATCAGAGTATTTTTGTATGTCTTTGAACATGTCTAGAGGGGACCTTTAAGATTGGTCTACTACTACTAAACTTAAACTGTGAAATTAAGCGTCTCTGAATCTAGGGAGAGCAACATCAATTAATCAAAACATCAAAAGCACATAGGTGCTTTTAACAAATGTAACTGTCTGCTCTGTTCATTTATTTTGTAGACTGCATGTATGAGAGGTAAAATATAACATAATACTGTGATTATCAAGGCAAGAGACAGTAAAATAATAAGCAATTCTCCAAAAGCAACTTTGTGGTAGGGCTGCATCTATTAATCATTTTATCTATGACATATTAGTGAAAAATGTCCAGTAAAATTTCCCAGAGCCAAACGTCACGTTTAAATGTCTTGTTTTGCCCAAACAAGTTTAAAACCCAAATATATTACATTTACAGTTATACAAACAGAAAAAAGGGACTTGGAAAAGCTGGAGCCAGAGAATTTTGGCATTTCTTGAAAACTGACTTCAACAGTTCATTATGGAAATAGTTGCTGTTTAATTGTTGCAGATTGACATAAAATTAATTGACTAATCATTTCAGCTCTACTTCTGTGTTACTTTTGTGTGTGGTCGGTGATGCACATTAAATGTTGCTCCATCAGTCAAATACCTTCCTGTTAGAAAAAAACCCACAAATATTCACACACAAAAAAAGACAGGAGAAAAATGTGTTTATTGCATAAGTTGCCATGGTTTTACCACTGCAGCTCTTTTATTAGCAAAATCATGGAGATTAGTCCACTAATGTGCCCATCCAATGAAAACAGAGGGTTGGGGTCTGGGGGGATATGTAACTTGAAACCATCACAGATCATGATCAATAACAGTGCCCCCTGTCCGTCTGTCTATGCACTGATCACAGATCTACATATGGTCCTACTGTCTGCTACAAGGCGGCCATTGGCATCCTCTTTTCAAAGTTTCTCTTCACTTTATGATTCAATCAGGAATGTTACAGTTTGTAGCGGAGCATCGACAACGTGCACGCATTAATTAGAGAGAGTAGCTTCTTTTTTGGTCGCTTAGAAAAATAAAACTTTGAAAGAGGATGACAAGTAGAGGAATAAAGTCCCTTTGTTTTATATTGTGCACACATTCACACAAGACACACACACACTCACTCACACTGGGTTTTGGCCTCAATCAAAACAAAGCTCCCACTCGCAGCACACATGCAAACCACACATCCGAAAAGGTTTACACACAGCTCTCACAGTGTGTCAGAGTCAGAGTGAATTGGTCTATAGAGTGACTTGGTCTTGCTTGATTTGTCCAAGGAGGCAAAAAAAAAAAAAATGATGCGACAATGAAATAATCAGAAAGAAGTAGATAATATGGACTCGGGGAGGCTTGTGAAGAGTTCAATGGTAACATCTACATAAACCTCTAACATCTAACTCAACAAAAAGAAAACACTGCAACTAAGGCATGCAAGGCACAAGCACCTACAAACAAAAGACAAAAAAAAAAAGTGTTCATTCATGGACAAAAAAAATGTCAAGGCCCCCCTTTTTATATAAAAATTTGAAATAATGATAATAAGGTAAAACAAGCACATTTTAAAAACTGTGAAAAATCCCCGGCCATAGACAGTTGTACAAATACTTTACACAAAATGTTTTTTCTACACACCGTCTTTAAAACTTTTAGAGATGAACATAAGTTAATAAGAGGTTAAAAGTGACATTCTCTGCAGGGTCCATGAAGTTCCCTCCAGTCTGAGTCCCCTTGAATAAAGTCACTTGGTAAGCCGGCCACCGGGCTGCCTGAACAGAAAACAACAAAGACGCTATGATTAGAGGAGAAAAACCCGACAGACACATCACTATCCGTCCAGCTCGTCCTTGAAGCAGCAGGTGTTACCTTTAGAAAAGGCCGCAGTCCTTCAGGTTGTTCTTGATGATGACGTCGGTGACGGCATCGAACACAAACTGCACGTTCTTGGTGTCTGTGGCACAGGTGAAGTGGGTGTAGATCTCCTTGGTGTCCTTTCTCTTGTTCAGGTCCTCAAACTGGCACTGGATGTAAGCTGCTGCCTCCTCGTAGGTGTTGGAGCCTGAAGGAGGGAGGGGGACAAAGAGCACACAATTGGGGGGGGTGGGGGGGCAGTGTCTGAGAGTTTCATCAAATCTGATTTAAGACCTTTTCAATGTAAAATCTAGGTATTGACTGATATGGGACTTTTATGTCTGATAAGATACCAATTATTTGTAAGTTAACCAGTCATTTGACGATAAGAAATATATACTCACTAGCCTCTTCATTAGGTACATCTGTACAATCTAATGTAATCCAACAGCTCTGCCATAAATTCTACTTTCAGGAAGCTTAGAAATGTTCAGTTTTTGTTGACACTGTCAGAAAGGTGATAATTCTACTTGATGCTAGAATTATATGGTATATATTATGGTGATGTTGTACTGGACTGAATTATATTGAAAGCTGTTTCTAATATTTTGTCCACCCGAGGCAATGGCAGAGCTGTTGTATTGGATTGCATTAGATTGTACAGGTGTACCTAATAAAGTGGCCAGTGATTGTAATAGTGTGTGTGTGTGTGTGGGGGGGGGGGCTTAATATTGTTTTTGACTGCAGTATATGTATTTACAAATGGACAGAGCAGCTCTACTGACACTGAAGTGCTTTTGCTCCGTTTCATCTGACAATGGTGAGGTTTGTTTCTGGGTAATAACTGAAGGGAAAGGTTGGACGCGTTTTGCTTTCGCCGTATTAAAACTCACACTGAATGAATCACATGGAGGGTCTGATGATTGTGGGCTCGGTGCATCATCGCTTACCAAGAAAACATTGTTCCTGACAGTTTATACAATGGTCAACTAGGTGGACTCCAGATGTGGAGAGCTTGTTTATCTTTTACTCATACAGAATTTGTGTCTCATCAGCTTAGATATTGATGATCTGTGAAATAGGAGTGTCAATAATTATTGGTGAACCTGACAAGGACGCATTGTTATAAACATAAAGCAGCCCACACAGTTCAAGAGCAGAGCAGAGAGGAGAATAAAGACATAGCTTTGCATCATCTGTAGAGACTGCCGCGCCTTTGACAGGCAACAAGGGGCTGACAGACTGAATGTGTAAAAAAAATGGATGACTGAATGTGAGCGATTCTTTTCAGGACCTCAGAGCCTAAAAACCAAACATCACCAAAAAAAACCCACAATTTTAAAACCCCCTATGTGTAGATTTGTATGTGTTAACCTGTAAAACCTTGTTTGATCACTCCTAAAACCATTAAGACTGTATGATTTAAGACATTTTTAAGATTGAAGGACCTGCAGACCGGGTTACCGATAAGCTCAATGCACTCACTCCAAATATAGTTGGCTGGACTTTATATGCAACACTAACACACAAAGTACAGTATTTGCATGTACAACACACCTGCTCTGCAAGTGTTTCTATACGTGCATCTCTCTCTCACCTGCATATTCTGGGTAGCAGATTGTGAGAGGGCTCTTTTTGATCTTTTCCTCAAACAGGTCTTTCTTGTTGAGGAAGAGGATGATGGAGGTGTCTGTGAACCACTTGTTGTTGCAGATGGAGTCAAACAGCTTCATGCTCTCGTGCATTCGATTCTGAACGAGAGGAGAGACGTACGATGGTAACCAACCAGAGGAGCTGCACAAGCTGAATCTAAAAAGTGTTATGGACAAAACATGAATCAGGGTACGTGAAGGTCAGAAAGGTCTTACCATCTCCTCGTCCTCAGCCAGCACCAGGTCATAGTCACTCAGAGCCACGCAGAAGATGATGGCGGTGACTCCCTCAAAACAATGGATCCACTTCTTCCT
Organism: Macquaria ambigua; assembly: GCA_008360985.2. Lineage (NCBI taxonomy): Eukaryota > Metazoa > Chordata > Actinopteri > Centrarchiformes > Percichthyidae > Macquaria > Macquaria ambigua. The sequence goes on along the minus strand of VMKM01001013.1, from coordinate 63,659 downwards.
CTCTGATCTCTGTCCGCCTACATCAAACATCCTGCAGAGATCACAGACACGCAGTGTTAAATAAAATACCACACAAAGTGTTCACTCATCAAGATGCAGCTCAGCTTTGATTCTTTGTTGATAATAATTCCATATTTCCCCGTAGCTGTGGTGTATTATTAGGAGGATCCTTGGACATATGACTCAGACCGTTACCACTTCTACTGTCGCTTTACTGAAGTGTAGACTACTTTATGACAATATGTTAACTCTATGATCTTCATTTGATTCAAGATATGGGAACGTTTGGCGTCAGTAAGTGATCTGTTTTGAGTAATGCGAATAAAGATACTAGGTAAAATAATGTTTTGAATGCACAATGAAGAGAGCTAGCCTGATAATCTGACTGAAGTGACATTTTGTTTCACTTAATTCGTTCAGCCTGACATAGTGTTCTTGTTAGTTGATTTCTGTTTGGGGGGCGGGGGGGACATATCCGTCCTGCAAATGGAAGCTGTGATAGCTGTTGCTAGGAGCAGTTAGCGTTTTTCACACTGATCGATTTAAGAGTTATTTCTGACTTTGGGGTTATAGATATATTTCTAAAGGTTTTAGTATAAAGTAAGGATAAGTAGATTTTATAAATAGTATGTCTGAAGGAGGAGATGGCAGTTTAGTATACATGGTATCTATGGTGATATATCGATCACATGACAGATCAATGTGTTGTATATAAAGAAACCTGAAATAGCCTCGGGCTCCATCCTGATAAGGGCAAGATAGCCGAAAACGTTTGGTGAATAAAGCATGGTGTACTGGAGAAGAGCTGTGCGTAAAACAACAGCTGTGTTCTTCTCATCCACGCTAGTCACCATTTTTCAGTCGTTATTTTTCATGAATAGCTACGCAGGAAAATGACGTGCCCATTCTTAATCCCGCCTACTAAACTGACTGGTCAACTGTTTTTCTCCAACCCATGAAAACAGCCGTCCGTTTGAATCCCTGAACAAATCTGAGATGTGGACGGCGATTCAGAGATCTGGAACCAGACTAGAAGAGAGCACCACTAGTCGTCACGTAAATACAGTTAAGTGACTGGACAAACTGTGGCGGTTGTACTCACTTGAAGTGCAGGTCCTTGAAAGTGAAGTGTGTTTCCACAATACCAGTAGTTTTGACTCTGGTCCTCAGCACATCCTGTTGGGTGGGCACATAAGCACCGTGGGATATCCTGTCCAAGTCATTCAGGTAGCTTTGGGAAGGGAAAAGTCAATAAGAGACAGACAGAGAGAAAGATGGACACCAAGTTTAAAAAAAAATAAAAAATAAGACAAAGGTTTGTAGACTAAGAGTTGAGAATGGGAGTTATTCTGCCAAGTCCAGTCCCACACTACTTCCTGTATGTGCATCAGTGCAGCAGACTCACTATGCTGCAGAGTCGTTGAGCTGGTACTCTCGGGAGCGGCTGAAGCAGGCCTGAACTCCTCCGTCTTTCCAGAGCCGCTGGATGACCCCGGCTAGTTCGCCTGTCATGAAGCCCTCTTCTGCTGAACCCGCCAGGACGAACAGCTGCCGCGCATCATCCTAACGAGACAAAGCCCCTCCAATTAAAGTCATAATCCCTCATTTTTTTATAAATATAAGTCAGCTTTGCTAGGAAAGCGTGTGTATTTTCCAGCTGCACAGTTGTTTACAAAATGTTGAAACTTGGCAAAATGACATTAGATTTGGTCTAATAATGTATTCATCCTAAATTACAAAATTTTGACTAAAAAAGGGGCAGTTATTTTTTCATAAAATCACAGTAAGAGACTGCCTGTTTGGAAACTATGCAAGTGATGAATTAGAAAAGACAAATTAGTTGTCTGTTCCAGTCCTTTTAGCCATGACACTTGGCATAAAATCAGATTTCAAAAGCTACACAGTGTCTTAAGCAGGTCAGTGGCCAAAAATTGATAACTGTTAGAGCATAAAATCAAGAAAGAAAAGCTTTGGGTGCGAAATTGGTCACGATGACAGAGCCAGGCCAGTCACGCTGAGGCAATGACTAAGCCTCTTGTTATGCCAGGAAAAAAACAAGATTTACAAAATGAAACGGGAGACTGTTTAGATAAAAAAGAAGATATAAACATACACAGCAGTCTATTTATTTGCAGCATGTGGTAATAACATGCTGCACTTATACAAAACACCAAACCAATGAGCCCAAAGTCTCCAAAAATCAAGGAAAACAGAAATGTTGCCGATTTATTACTGTAAAACTCGTTCTTGCTGACAGGCAGCTCTTCTGTGCATGAACAAGTACTTCAAAATGTCCTGATCAGCAGCACAGCAGGGTTACCGTAACAACCGAAGGACGCACGGACAGTTCTCATGTCTGTACGCGTCTGCTTTAATGAAGCGTTTTAAATTTGATACTAAACCCCTACCAGCTCTATCTGACCTGCTGCAGAGGAGGGAGGGAGAGGAAATTTGCCCAGTGGGGCAGGGTGACATATGACTAAGTAGTTGCTGCCCTTAAAGCACTGAGCTACTGTATATATTTGCACAGAAATACAACCTGTAATGTCCCAAGAATAGTAGCAAGGCCAGCTTTGTTTTCCTTCACTCACCGCTCTGGCTGCATCAGCAAAGTCAATCTTGAGGCGCCCCATAGCTCTGATGATGGCGATAATGGACTGGATGGTGTTGCTGTAGACCACGGCCTTGTACTGCTTACACTCCTCCTCTGAGTAGCCCGCCTCATGGATGATCCTGGAACACAAAGAGAGGACATTAGCATTTGTCTCCAAGTATCTTTATCATGGATTTGTTCATTAAATAGATTATTATAATGGACTGGCAGTTGATTGTGTTTTAAGACAAACACACAGTTATCTTTAAGTTTATGGTAATTTAACAAGTTCACAGTCTATAAAAAAGGGAGGCGAGAGACTAAATTTACTCTCAAACTGAGAAAGGTTTTGGATCCACAAATTGAATTCAATGAAACGCAAATGATTTGAGCTATTTTCTGAAAGATAGATGTTTTGTTTGATTATTAACCATTTTAAATGGCTTTTATTTGTGTAAGAGACTGAGACTTTGGTTGTTTTTAAGTTAAGTTTTAAGCGTTTGATTCATATTTAAACAATTTCTAAATATACCAACTAACTAACTAACTAAAATACTCTACTCATTGAACTTTTATTGATCTAATATGGAAGCTTTTGGTGACGTAACATGGAAGGAATTATGGCTGTGCTTAAAAATACTCCCTATTTACTTTACTGCCATTTATTTTGTGTATAGCATGTTCACTATATTGTGCTAGAAATCCAACAATGCAATGCTTCACCTTCAAAAATTAGAGAAAACTACAGTTATTCAACATAAAATGCCTGATGATGATGATTAGTTTTCCGACATCTCAATTTACTGCTCACTATAGAGTAAAATACTGAGTGTCCATAATGTAGGTAACAGTGAATGAGTGCGAGAGTCTCATCTTTGATTACTAATAATCCCTGCTGTGTCAGGTGATCTGGTGCACATACAGTAAACTGTGTCACTGGCTCTCTATGTATTCTGAGGTCAGTCAAAGGGACTAAAACGCTGCTCTGTGCTTTAAATGATTCTCTGAACAAACAATACTTGAAGTGTAACAGACATGACTGGTGTGTTTTTAAATCTGATGTTGACCATCCACACTTACTTCATCTGTTTAACAATTGTACTTTTACCAGACTCTCCAGCACCTGAAACAGAGAACAGATGGTACACAAAATTAAATTATAGTCGATACAATTACATGATGTTAATTATTCTAAGAATAAATCACAGATGGGTAGGCACTGTATTCACAATATGCCCCAAAAGTAATCACAAGTGAATTGCTGACTAGTGTGTGATATAAACACACCACATGCATGCACATATTTTGTGTTGAATGAAGGGTTTGTTCTGACATGACGCTTCATTTATCTGCGTGGCATCAGAATACTTGAAGGGATCATTCTGGTTTAAGTTCCTGCCAGTTGTCAACGCCTCTCCTGTGATTCACGTATGCACCGTACGAACAAACATGTCCAGGAAACTGTCCAAAATAGATATGCAAGTCACAGTAAAATCATGCTTTCATTTTTGTCAAAGGATCTTCTCTTATCACTCTGCTTCCCATTCAATGAAGAAAGAAGAAAATCCCTCAAAAAAAAAAACAAAAAAAAAAGAGGTCACTTGACCACACATGTCCATGTCTGTTTGTAGACAATCTTCGTTAGCTTGGACAACAGTTCTTTAAAGCTACATTGGTTGTATTTTCACTGAGGTTGCAATAGCTCTGCAATTGTCTGCTGCTGCAGAATTAGAGTGAAAATTGTCTCCTATAACCCAAAACTGGGCGGCACAGTGGTGCAGTGGTTAGCACAGCAAGAGGGTTCTCAGTTCGAACCCACTGGTCAGCTGGGGCCTTTGTGTGTGGAGTTTGCATGTTCTCCCCATGTCCGCTTGGGTTCTCTGGCTTCCTCCCAAAATCCAAAGACATGCAGGTTAGGTTAATTGATGATTCTGAATTGCCCGTAGGTGTGACTGTGGTGTGAATGTTTGTGTCTGTCTCTATGTGTCAGCCCTGTGATTGACTGGCGACCAGTCCAGGGTGTAGCCCGCCTCTCGCCCAATGCCAGCTGGGATTGCCTCCAGCCCCCACCCCGTGACCCTCTGAGGATAAGCGGTATAGATAATGGATGGATGGAACCCAAAACTCTAACAATCAATATTTTGAGTCACTGTGCAGTCAAAACACAACAACAATCACGCATAAGCTGCTCAGTTAATGGAAAATAATGGCAGATTATATCCCATATCCAAAACAAAAGTCACGGTCAAATCCATACATTTGTTAACTTTAACCTGCAACACATCAGAAGCTAATCTGTCACAGAATGCAGTGAAGAAGTGTCTAAGGCCCAGTTTAGCTGGGTCACAGTGCAATTGGATTAATCAACTGGATCCTCTTGTCAATGAGATTAACAGCTTAAACATCCCTGGGTTAGATACTCATGCTGCATCAGACTGGCTGGCTGGACTCAGAGCTGTCACATGCATCTCATGTGGACAATTTTATTTTGTGAGAGACCAATAAACAAGGCTACGTGAGGCAGTATGATGTCATCACAGCCTTAAAAAGGTAAAAGAATATAAGAAAGATGGTGTAAATCTGTGATCCATTTGAATTAGCCAAAGAAGTGTTTGGTACATAGTCTCTCTAGTTCTCCTGCTCCCTCTGAGATACAGGCGTGTTTTCAGCTGAGCACACAACATTTTAATTACCTTACCTCTGCAGGGACTCTCAGCTCCCCGGTGAGCAGAACTGTTCACCAGTTCGTTGTCCCATATGATAAACAGCCACGCACCACAGACACAGAGCTAATATTAGTGCAAACATCACAACACAATGGAATTTAATTTCCAAACACACACTCACACCTCACTGAGCTGCTGAAATTGATGGGCTTAATGGGTGGCAATTATGGCAAAAAGTGGAAGAAGTAAAATGGTTCAGGTTTGTCACTGAGCTAGGATGTTTGATAGGGCAACACTGGCCGGACCAGGGAACACACATTCCCCTCCGGCCGTATGAGACGCAGATATCTCCCCAGCGAATAATAAACACTGTGCCTGCATCTCTTCTGTGCTGCTTTTTCTGCTACTGTACATGAAAATTCTGCTACACATAAACAAAGATCAATCTTTTTGATTTGCATTTGCGGAGTGCACAAACAGTCTACATCTAAGGCAGTCCTCCCACTCAAAACACTCACCTCAAGAGCATGTCATTTGTGGATTACTGCATTAATTCAAACACCCCCAGTGGGAAGCCTGACAGAGCGGCAAACTGCAATAAGCATGTAAGGTAAATCTGCATATCTCGCTGTCTTGCTCAGAAAGACACACAGTGTAAAAGACATCCAATGTCACAAACGTGCAAGTGAAATACATCCATGTGTTCAAAGACATATGGTAATTTCCCCATCAGACAACAAATCCACAAAGCAATCCCTGACATATCATGCAGGTGCTTGTGGGAATCGTGACAGGAGAAATAACACAAACATGAAAATTCAAATCAGGTCCATCTCAAATGACGCACAAACATACAAGAACCGACTGCTGCAGCTGAGCAATGTACAGTATCTGTGATGGCGGTGCAGTCACATGTCTGAAAGCAGACCTGTGATGACACACAGACCTGCCCTGAGCAGAGATTCACCGAAAAGATGCAGAATAATGTTGCATTGTCAAAGCAGCTTGTAGACTGCATGGTCCAGGCAGACATCTAGTTAGCATGCACTAGCCGTCTCTGTTGTGTGTATACAGTTGCCACAGATGCTTATTGCGGTCGGCCAGGCTGCATAGCATTGCTATGCAACCTCTTGTCCGTCTTTTCCTGACTGAGAGAGCCAGCAGTGGTCATCAGCTACCAGTAATAGGAATAATTGAGAGGTGTGGCAGTTTTCCTAGAAACAATTAAACACTTCCAGATAAATCTGAGAGATGTAAAACTGGTAAAGGGGTGCGAATATGGATATCATCTGGAAGATTAATTATTGTTATATCCTGGTATGGCTTGAATGTTGTATTTTACCAATCCTAAAGGATTTTCTGAACATATTTGCATGTTTTATCTGACTGAAATGAGAGTGTGAGCCTGCTTTACCACCATATTCAAATGACCATATCAATGTTTTTCCCTCTGACACCCTATCCTATCAACTAACCCCGCTATGGATAAACTAAGAGTATGAAATCACCATTAGTCACATAAAAGATATCATCATATAATTAATAAAGGTACAGATTAAAAAATATTGTGTATATCTGGCTTTTTTCAAGCCTTCCTTCCAGGTCTGGAGTTTGCAGGAACATCAGACTAGTTGAGTAGGATAGCTGACACTACTGTAAACCCACCACTACATGAATTGATATTCCCACAAACAACAACCTTCACATCGTACGGACGGACATTTATTTAAAAAAACATTAGCTAATTTCTTACCGTTTGGCAGATTGGTAGACCGTAGTTACAGAGTCAACCGGCCTAAAGTACGTTGGTGTTTATTATTTTATGTGATGAACGGCTGCGAAACAGGAAGACAGCTACTAGCTACGGTCATTTAAATTTTAATAATGAAGGCAATCCGTAACACTAACGACAAAATTATAGACATTTCGGATGGGCATACCCGTTGAAAGATAACATCGCAGACATTTCTGTGAGCTAACTAATCCAAGACAGCGTTGGTGCGCTAACCTAGCTAAGCAGCTAATTGCTTAGCTAAATTAGCTTACTGACTTAGCGCTGGGTAATAGCGGCTGGCTACTGTGGGGACAAAAGTAATCACACAGCGAACTGATTACTACTTTACTGACTGAGATTATTTAATTTGCTGAGGACAAAATAAAGGAACCAGCAGCTCCAACTTTTTAGCTAACTGCACCACCGCCGTGCCTTTCATATAAAGCACCGAAATGTCTCAAACTCTACCACTTATTTGCTTCATCAAAGTTAACCCCGTTAAGTTATTTGACGTTAACGCAGCTAGATACAAATTGTAGTCACTATAGCAACATGTTTTAACATGTAACGGTTGGTTAGAAGTTTGCATTGGAAGGTCCCTCTCCAGCAAATAGACCGAGCCCCCGTGTCTCCGTCCATCCATCTTTCTCTCACCGAGCAGCAGCAGCTTGACCTCCCGGGCAGCCTTTTCTCCGTCGTCCCGCAGATTCCTGTCGATCATCTTGCTCCGCTCCTGCGCCGCCTTGTCGTCCGTGCTCAGAGTACATCCCATCTTCTTCTAACCTGACCACCGAATAAATAAAAAATTGCAGACTAAAACACAACTTTAACTAGGAGTGCAACGACATGCAAGAGCTACCGAACTAGCATCCAGTGGGGGGGAGGAGGAGGAGGAGGAGGAGGCAGTTTGTCTCTCCAACGATTGAGGTTCAAACACGCCCTTGCCTCGCACTCAAGCTCCCGATCTCACGGCCAAGGCGTCTCAAATATTAGTTAACCACAAAGCGCGGCTTTCGCGATAGCTGGCTCTCCTGCTTGCGTTTCAACTACTCAAAGAAGGCGAGCACAGTCAGTATCATTCACAGGAGGAAGGGAGTAGACAGCAGCATCTGCGTCGGAGTCTGAAATTGTTCGCTTCCTGTTCTTCGTACATACCCGTGAACTGCGCATGCGTGGCAGAGCAACAAGCTTCTTTCAAAAAATTTAAGCTTCTTAAAAATTTCACGACCTGTCTGCTTTGACTTACTGTGGAAACCCATTTACTCCAAGAAAACACAAAATACATGAAAAGTTAGGCATGGTGAAAATAAAATAAAACGTAAGGAAAGTCAAACATTTGAGATACTTTGTCAAAATTATGAAATAGTGAAAAAAATGACATTGCATCACATACTTTTGATTTAGCAAGTTTGCCTTCAAAATCTTGAATTAATAAGTCAAAGTATACATTTTGTATTTCAGTATCTTAACAAGTCAAAATTTTGACTATCTCCTTTTACTTACCATGTCATCATTTTGATTCTATCTAATTTAGATTCAATAAGTCAAAATATTGACTGGCTATCTCATAATTTGGACAAATAATAATTGAATTACAGTTACAGTGTTTTTCTGGCATATTGTAAAACATTTCTGGAGTGCAGACTATCAGGCGACAAATCAGGCAAATCAGCTGCAATTAGATTTCGGCACATGTTTGTTTTGTCTGAAAACACATGAGTGTGAGAGAGATCAGTACTTTATCTGTGCTGATTTGCATTGCAAGCCTCTGTCGTGAGCTGCCAATGCTCAGTAACGTGTTTGCATGTGCAGCTCATGCAGACTCGCACTGCTCAAACACACACAGACACTTTTAGTGTTGAAATGTTCAGCTATTTGAAAATCTGATGTCTTCAAACAGAGTATGCAATCATGCATTTGGACATACAGGTTAGAGAGAACCGACTTTGATTTCTTTCTTCACCTCTTTTCGTAAGCGTCACAGAACATTTCTCACATTTGTTTAAAGTCTAAATTGACATGTTAATGCTCAAGTTTATTTGTCATTCCAACTATGAAAATATACAGTTGGAATTAAATATTGTTTCTTCACGACCAGGCAATAAAAACCGACAAAATACCAGACAAAACGTGAAAGACAGAAACATAAAACATCTAAAGTGTATCTACTCCTAAAAAGAAAAGTGTAGAAAAAAGAAAATTGTATAGCACTTTTCAAAAGCATTCTGAAGTTAAACACAATCAACAGAATTTACAGCTAACTCTGCACATGAAAGGAAAGGGTCCAGAAAAAACAGCAATACAAAAGAAACATCACTGAATTAAGGCATGTATGTCAGAATGAACCGTTTAGAAGAGATTTAAACAACATCAGTTTCAAAGTTGCTCTAAAGGTGAAGGCCTGCTGTCCTTTAGTGTTAAGCATCCCTGTCAGGTAATGAAAGGACACGCTGAGGCTCACAAACGAGGGTTACACCCTGCGGTTATTTCTCCATGACCACATCCAGCAATTCAAATGACCGGAGGATGATTGTTCTCTGTGGCCAAAGCACCTGAAATATACACAACAGAAATTAATACAGCATGAATTTCCAAATGATGCGATCGTACATGAGAAGTTTAAATGACTAAAAATGTATGTATGTGATGCTTATTATAAGAGCCACACAATCATCTGAATCGACTGTGTGATTATGCGTATACATACACACGTGTGGTGCAAATATGGAGAAATATAAAATCAGAATCCATTTCTTTTCATGTTGTCTTGTAATGATCAGAATTAGTTTTCAGTTTTTAATCAGTAATTAGAAATTTTATTTTATTTGCATTTTAAGAAATTATATAACATAGTAATACTTCAGTACAGAGAATAATAAACAATAAAAAAAGAAAGAAAAATCAAAGAAACAGATAAAGGGGGAGAAAAAAAAGGTAAATAAATTAACTGATTACATAAATATCAGTTTGTAGGATATAGTTGACTGATAAATAATAATAGTAAAGTTAGAGGATACATTATACCAATATAGGAACAATGGCCGGGTACCATAGATACACACACACACACACACACACACACGCATATATCCACACATTCATTCCCGTGTATACCCATGTACAAAGAGAAACACATCAATACAATTAATATCACATTATTGTGTTAGTTACCACATCTAGCAGGAGCCCATTTTTCCCATCTTTCTTCAAGGATATGAACTTGGTTTCTAATTCTCATGGTTTCATTTACAAGATCCTTCCATTTGGAGTTAATGAAGTTATCATCTTTTAACAAATTCCTTGTATTATTGCTACCTTTATTACTGGGAACAAGTGAGGATCTTTCTTCTTGATCTCTTCGGGTATTTTCCCAAGTAGTAGGACTGGTGGATTTTTATTTAGAGAAATACCAAGAATATTTAACAGTTCTCTAATAGCTTTTTCCCAGAAGCCACTTATAGCTTTACATGACCAAAATATATGACCGTGGTTTACCATCTGTTCACCGCATTCTCTCCAACATCTTGGAGTTAAATTTTCTTTGTACTTACTTTGAATTTGGGGTCTTAAAATACTGAATTATACGTGTCTTCCATGTATATTCTTTCCAAAAGTTTGAGTTAATTGTTTCATGTATGTTTTTGCACATTTGTTCCCAATCATCTGGGGATATATTTCAAAAGAGAGAGTGTAAGTTTGACCTCAAGTGAACTATATTATTCTCAATGGTTTTATGTATAAACGGGACGGGAAAGGGTTGAGATGTGGTCACAATTCATCTCCTCACTTTACATATGATTTCCATTGCAGATGGCCTCTGCATCATGCAAACTAGCACCATATTTTTTTTCCAATCCTCTCTGAGTGAACATGGAAAGAGTTTCCTGTGCATGTGCGACACATGAGCAGGAAAGGCCAAAACCCTTTTTTAATAGACCAGTCAGGTTTCCAAAGGAGGATGTGTTTGTTATTTTGTTTTCTGAGTGGAGACCGGAGAGGGATCTGTATTATTGTTGCCATGACACCACCATGCCACAGCACCCCCAAGCAACAGGAAATGTTTTGACTCTTCCAAGTGATGGAGCCTCATCAGTATGAGATGAATGTTGAAATGAAAGAGCAGCTTGTCAGCACTCATTATGTTCCACAGAGATCAGGGCCTCCAAGTGGGACCTATTAGTGTGTATGTGCGTGTGTGTGTGTTATACGGGCCTCTATACCACTGCTCAGATAGCTGCAAAACATTTATTTTCTATTGTTTAAACTTTAGTCAGCTCAATCTGTGAGTTTCAAACATAACATTGAACTCTACATTCAAAAGATCAATGATCCATTAATCACTCCAGAGTTATTCCAGGATCTAACGTCAGTATAATGGCTGAATCCAGAACAACATCGACTGGGACGAGGTCAAAGCCATCGACCAGGAGTCAGCAGTCAAGGAGGATATTTATAAACAATTCATGACGCCAAAGACCACCCTTCAACATAGACACACCGCCCTCTCCCTTTGCCCACATATTAATTAAGCCCCATACAGGTCACACGACAACAACACAGTCATCTCCATGACAACTGAGCAAACTCCATCAGCTGATGAAGAGAGATGCAGTTAAAAGTGCCGGAAAAAGTAAACGTACCTTGAGTTAAGACTTTGGTAATATTTGAAAGATAAATCACAGATTACAACTCATATTATTCATGTGTTCACCAAAACTCTGTCATTAGAATGACAATCCTCAATCACAAAACTTTAATCATGTTGTATTGCACTGGAGCCGCCCTCACTCATTTGGTGAGTGACTTTGGTTATTGGTTAGATCACTTCTAGTTCTAGGTTTTGGTTGAGATTAGTTTCAGTTTTTGGATTACTTTTCAGTTTTAACATCCAGTCAGTTACATGCAGTGTTTGTCTCTCTTTTCCTTTGCCACATAAAAGATATTTTCACTCCCTTGATAATAATACAGTGGATGACAAGCGCTCTACATGACAGTTGTCTGCAGGTCTGTGAGGCAGAGGAGACTGCATGAGGAGTCGTTGGAGAGAGACATTAGTCCTCCAGATGGCAGCAGAGCCTTGAAACAGGAAGACAGAAACGTGAGAGCAGGCCAGTGGCTGAAGACGGGACTTTTAATGGGGCCTTTAAGTAAAAGACAACAGCTTTCATCTGTGTTTTCATGTGATATTGAGATTGTTCTGAATGCATGTTATCAAATATTGCTGTTTTCCACAGATCCATATGATAATTTAACACCTGAAGTTCAGTTTATTTGTCACTACTCAGCCTGTGAAAACAGTTGTATATTGCCTTTATCTTCACGGCTATCTCAGCTTGGGCTTGAGTTTTAAGATTATTTAAGGGTTTAAAAATCTTTATAGAAAAGCCTGTAAGTGTGTGGTTTAAAATAAGTGGGCATTTAGGAAGCATGGAGCATGTTATCGAGTTGTTTTATGGGAAATGTAGGACCGATGATTTTAACTTGTCTCTTTTCAGTACCCCTTTAACAGAATTTACATCATCAACATCATTTATTTGCGTTTGTATTTTGGCTATCTTTGTTATTATCAGTCACCTACAGTGTAGAAAGTTTAGGTTTTGTGCCCAAGTATAAGAGCAACATGCGTTGAGGCAAAGGTTGTGAATGAAGAACATACATGAGGATACATCGTAGTGTCCTTTCACCATGATACGTTATGGAACTTGCTCTCTGAAGTGCTGCCTGGTACATCTCATTATCTTTTAAAGACTTAATGTTTGGTCTTTCAGTTATAAGACAACAGTCGGGCCGTAGAGGAGACAATAGCTGAATGTAGTGCTGCTGAACATCACCACCATTCTTTTATGATGATATTATTTTAAAAAATCTCTGCTGTTAATCACAAAAAAAAAGATATCATGGAAGTTCTAGTCATATTTATCAGTAGTCAGAGTTTGTGCCTCTGTTACCATTAGATTAGAGTCACAGAGCTATGCATCTGTTTTACAGAAAAATAAATAACTGGCGATCTTTAAAAAAACCCAGAAGTTCGTTTAACAACACTTACTGCTGTTCTGGAGGTGTTTCCAGAATCGACGTTTCAAAAAATCTGGATTAAAAAATATTCCGACCACTGTACCATAAAAAAGATTTTTAACCTGTTCCTCGACTGTTACCTTATTCAAATAAAGATGGTAGCTGGAAATGACGTATGTCTGTGTTCAATTTGTGCGACGTGAAACAAAATTTTGAAGTTTTGTATTAATTTTACTTTGTATTATTTTACTAACGTTACGTCTTTCTATATTTTTTTGTGTCATACAAAGAGAGCAAGGTAATATTTTTTCATCCAGGTGGTCAGAAGAGTCTTTGAGGATTCTTCTGAAATATCTTCAGAACAGCGGTAAGTGTTGTTAAACGACCTTTTGGGTTTTCAAAGATTGCAGGTTATTTATGTTTCCGAAAAGCTGATGTGTAGCTCTGTGACTTGAATATAACGGTAATGCATAAGACAAACTGGGGCTAGTTTATTTACAGGTAATATCAGTGCCAGTAGTTGACCAGAGTCCAGGTGGCCCAAATCCCAAATGGGGCTGAACACAATGATGAATTATAGCCAGTCATTGATGAATCATCAGAGGAGATTATAATGTCACTGCAGGCCTCAAGAAGAGTTACAGTAAATGTCCATGTGTCATCAACATTAGCCTATTAGCGCATGATGTGTAGTATATAATTATGTGAGCAAAGAAAAAGTTGCAGTATGACTTTGAAGATCTCTTTCTCTTTCCGTTACACATTTTCTGGATCTCCACAGCTTTGTTGATAACTGAATGCATCAGTAAATCTCAGAAAATGCGAGTCTGTCTTGTCAGAAGTGTTAGATAGAGGGCTGCTATTGTGTGTGTGGCCCCTCTCCATTCAAACAGCTGCCCGGGCTCCAACTAGATGACCTAATTTCCCTGCAGCCTTGGGGCTTTGCTTCATATGGTGAAGAGGAGAGAGCTTCATTGTAAGCTGTTTTTTTTTTTTTTTCTTCCTCGTGCACATAGAGTGGTGAATGGCAACTTTTGAATGAGGGAGTTCTTACTGTGAGCAGACTAAGAGATGTATATTATTTTTCAGGATTTACGGAGTGAGACTGTTGTGTTTACATGGGCATGAAACAGAGAGAGCTAACAAATGCGTGTAAATAAGAAGAAAAAGGGATGATGAAAGAGGTGATTTTGTGTGAAAGGGAAGTGTATGTGTGTGGGAGGGGTGATGGCTTTTATCACTCATGGTGCTGTGCAATACATCATATGCCCTGCAGCAGTGCATCCTATATGGTTTCTGTCTGTCCTCCTTTCAACTTGCAACACTTTCATTTCAGCCCATGAATGTATATACGACAGTCTGTGTTGGGCTTTTGAACGAAGGTCAGCTTGCATGCAACTCCACAGGAAAAAACATCTTCCATCTGACGCTATAAAACAAAGGATGAAGCCCTTGATGAAACCTTAAGACCCTTAATTAGCCCATTCACATATGCAGACACAAGGAAGTCTTCATATGATGTTACCACGCAAAACAATCGCCAGTGGCCAGCAAGGACTAGCAAGTCTGTGTTATCATACATCATCATACAAATAATAACCATTTGCTTTTTAAATATTTAGAATTACTACAAATAATAAGACATGTCGGAGTTTCTTGGAAATTGGAGCTTCTAGGAGACAGGAAACCAAAGACACACATGTAGTGGAGACACAGAGTCAAAGCCTCATATTGATTTGTGTTCATGACAAATGGTGAAACAGCATAAGTGAAGCTCATGGCCAAACCGATACAGTTTTCTACAGCATAACCGTCCCCGCAGCAAATGAATCAAATGATAATATAATATTTATGTGATATTAAATCACAGTGATTACACAGAATATGAAATGTGCGTACGTTTTACACAGTTTATGTTATATGCAAGCAAATCAATTGACAGACCAATGTTGATGTGATCAGAGTGCCACAAGTCTGGACCGGGACAAGCACAATAAATCATCTCATATCTCATATGTCCGACTCTGGCCTGTTTGATGGCGCGCTTCTCGTTTCATTTGCAATATTGTTTTGCGGAGAGGGACCATTATTCTTTGTGGTAATTCCATCAAAGTAAGGTCATCCACCAACCGGGGCAGACTGCGTCACTGGTTTGGTTAAAAGGTCAAAACAACAGAGTCTTAAAGGTTAACGTCCTGCAGCAATAGAATAACAGCGAGACCCTTTCCTTTTGTCCTCTTTTTAATAGTGCTTTACCATTTTATTTCATGCCACAGCCACTCAAACTTCTCTCCACATAATTGCCTACAGCTTTGTAACGCAGCAGAATATGATGCGTTTGTGCTCGGAGAGGCCAGTGCTTTCCATGGTCCTGAAAAAAACATCTCTGTTTGTCTCTGTCTGTCTCCGTCGCTAGTTTATTCAAATTTGCGACCCTAGCTTAAGGGAAATAACACAGCAGTCACTAACAGCCCCCATAACCCCTCCCTGCTCTGTCTGTCAGTCTCTCTTTCTGTCTCTCTAACACACAAACACTCACACATAAACTGGTTCTTGTCAGAGGAGGAGCGACATCAACGTAGGGTTACTTTCTGCGTCTCTCTCTGCTCCAGTGTCTCAGCAGAGGTGAGAGTAACATGGACCAAACTAAAACAGCTCATCCGTGTCATTCACAGCAGACAAGGTAAGATAATGTTTCTCTGTGGATTTCTACCAAACTGCTGCAGGTAAGGACACTTTTTTAGAAGATTACCCTAATTTATGAAACAGCTACTTGGAACACTGTACATTTGGATTTTCACATGAATCCCCTCGGCGTGTGAATTTTTATAACCATGTGAAGCTTTCTTATGCTGTAAAGTAGAAAAGCTTGATTTAAACCATCCTAAATCAAATGAGGACATCCCTGTGAGTCATATACAAATATTACAAAATTCTACATATGTAGAAATCTAAATAAATATTATGGGAAGATTAAAATATTGATAAAAATGTCACTATAAACTCACAGACACACCAGGGAAATTCCAGGAATATAATGTGATACCTTATATATTGATTATATATTGATTGAAATGTTACCCTCCACATGCAGTTGCAGCTTCCTGAGGAAGTTTCTATTTATTGTAGAGCAGATCTGGGTTTTATTGTTCCCCTAAGGCTGCTCTAGAAATGTTTATCTTTATTTCTGTCATGAGCTGAAAGGTTTCAATCAGCCACCAGCATCAGATCCCGACTCTGGATTCCCCAGTCTCCCTGCTTCCGAGGAATCCCCCTGATTACACCATGTTTGTGTTAAAGAGGGAAATTAGATTTCAAACAGGCAGCTCCTCCCTGAAAACTGTAGGCCTACAAGATGAAATCAAGTTACGTTTTTTAATCTTTGCTCATTAACCCTCCTACTCCCTCTGCTTGCGTGGCACTGCAGTTGCCTCGCTTTTAAAAATACAAACACAGTTTTTCTATCTCCTCTGTACCTTATCACTTCAGTTTTATTTTGTAGTCCTTCCCACCTGGGTCCCTCTGTTATTTGTGCTTGTTTTCCCCCTCTCCTCTGTACTTTTTGCTTTCTGGCTCTATTGCAGTGCAGCATTGGACATTCAGTGGTTTTCTCTTCTCTCTGTTAAACTGCTGTGCGAGGCCAAAGCTCAGGTTGATGTGAAATTTCTCACTCTTCAGATTCAGGACACACTTCCCTGAAATCACAACAAACCTGTGTGGCAAACCTACTTACAATAACAAGTGCAATAACATCAGGAACCTTTGCTTCTAAATACTGCCTTGAAAAACAATTTCAAACTGAGTGTATGTACTGTACTTTTCTAGGTTGTTTGATATCATATGCATACTGTACATATTGTGTTTTTACATGCTTTGTAGTTGCTGTTGAGTTGAAGTCCCATCTGTACAAACATCCAAAATGATGTCAGAGATTTCCAGTTAGAAACATGTTTGTGCTGACAAAATATAGTAAACTATAAAATACATTTATGAGATAAAAATCTACTTTACAATGAAATAATTAAAAACTACAACACTTTGATCCCTGCACTCGTTAAATCCTCCTTTTGATGAAACTGTGTACTCTGAGCAGATGTGTCTCCACACCTGCTTTTGTCTCTGCAAACAAGCCCCTTGTTTCACCATCTCATCTGCCGGTTCACTCCTGACTCTGCAGCTTGCTGTTGTATCGTTCATGCTATCAAAGACAGCACAGACTTTTTAAAGCCGAGCTCACCCTGCCAGATGAGTACTACTATATCCTAGAAGCATATTACCGGTACAGCTGTTGCAGGCAGCATCTGCTGGATCTAATTACTATGTTTCTGTGCCTGTCAAAGAAATACTGTTTGCCTCTGTGACTCTCTCCAGTAGCCCTGAATAACAATTAGGGAGGTCCAGTAATGTAGGTCTTATTAGTGTGAATGAAAGGAAGAAGTGAGGATCAGGCAGTGATCTCCCACTCTTTTACCAACCAATTCCACATCCCATGGAAACATCTTCACACAAGCTTGTGTTAGACAACTTGTTAATATACTTACTGTATATACATGGTGCAAATTTATCTGGCAAACTAGTAGGGCAAGGCATGGCAAATTTATTTGTGTAGCACCTTTCAACAACAAGGCGATTCAAAGTGCTTTACATAAGACATAAAGGCATTAAGACAAGATATAAAAGAAATACAAGGCAATATAAAAAGACAATATGGAAGACACATAAACAGATTAAAACCAAGTAAAATAGAAGATTAAGATAAACTAAAATAGAATAGGACAGATTAAACAGAGGAATAATAATATTAATATTATAATAATGACTTAACTGGGAAAAATTGTGGCACATCCAATCATTGATTTGTTTGATGCACTTATTTAGTCTTTGATAATGGACCATAGTTACCTGGTGATATCGTTATATAAATCTGTGTGTCGTCTGCATAATTATGGTAAGATATTTAGTTTTGTTTAACATAATCTGAGCTAGAGGGAGCATGCAGATGTTGAACAGAAGAGGCCAGTGAATGGAGCCTTGGGGAACTCCATTTTTGTACGCTCAAATGTAATAATTACCAATCGACACAAAGTAGTCTCTGTCCTTCAAATAGGATTCAAACCAGTTTAGCACTGTGCCAGAAAGTCCCACACAGTTTCCTAGTCTGTTTATTGATATGTTGTGGTTGACTGTGTCAAATGCAGCACTGAGATCTAATAATACCAAGACTGAAACTTTTCCACTGTCTGTCTTTAAGTGAATGTCATTCAGGACATTAATAAGAGCGGTCTCTGTGCTGTGCTGTCTCGAAATCCTGACTGGAAAACATCAAAACAATTGGTCAAGAAGGTATTTCAATGCCATTTTAATGATTTTAAAATGGGAGGTTTGATATGGGCCTATACTTGTTCATTAATGAGTTGTCTAGATCATTCTTTTTTAAGAGTGGCTTAATAACTGAACTTAACTTTTCAGGGCCTGTGGGAAATAGCCTGGATGTGGAGAAATGTTGACTATTTGCAGAAGATCTGATGCCATGAAATTAAAAACACTTTTGAAAAAGCCTGTAGGAAAAATATCAAGGCAGCAGATTTTAAATGATGCACAAGGTTGATAGGATCAAATTGTGTCATGCAAATTGAACTGGTTGGAAAATTTTTTGGAATTTTGTAAGTGAAGGAGGAAAATTAATTGCACGATTTAGTGGATAAAAGTTCGGGGGCAACTGACACAGGAGGGTTTGTCAGGCATGTGCGTTATTATTGTTTTTTGCAATTATGGCATCGTGGCACCGAGGTTGCTGTGTGTCAGGGTGCATCCTCTATAGGGCTGGCCGATGGGTGTTGCAGGCTGAGCCAAAAAATGGTCTATCCGTACTTTAGCTCCAGATCTGCTTGGGTGGAGGTTGGCCTGAAAAGATGCCTACGTCGACCAGAACAGATTGAAGTTATCAATATAGTTGATCCCTGCTGAGAGTCTGAGTCCGCTGAACCTGTGGATCCCTCTGTTGATTGTTGGCAGTGGTCCACTAATAAGAAACTGGACTTCTAGACTGTTCCAGACAGTTAACAGTTCAATGAAATCCTGATTTAACACTTTTCAGTTTTCAGTTGTAATGTCGGGGGTGCCACAGCAGGCAGATGTTTTCGGTAAAAAAGCTCTAAAAACCGACTGTACACTACCTGCTCAGCACCAAACAGCAGAGACACAGTTAGCAACTAGCTGGTGAACATGGTGGAACGTTTTGTAGCTAAAGAGCCACATATTTCCTTGAGGAGTTGGTGTAGACCAGAAACAGAGCTAAAAGAGAGTGAATATTGTACCTACATTTTCCAGGTGACCAGAGACACGACTCAAAATAAATCATAATGTTGCTCCGTAACTGCTGGATGTGTAAATAAGCAACTGTTTGCTATCGAGTTAGCCACATCAACTTAAAAGGCGATGATGGTCAATGTGTTCACAACTTGTTTTTGCTGCCCCCAAGTGGCCAAAAAGAAAACACTTATTGCAGCATATTTCTGTACTTTCTGTAAATTATTAATGCAGGATTGTAATTGAGTATTTTCACTTTGTGGTGTTGCCACTTTGACTTAAAAGAACCTATACACTTCTTCCACCACTGCTTAGTAGGACATTTCATTGACTCACATTAATTCCCTAGTGACTTAGAGACTCTATGTTAACCATTACTGCTACATGCCTTACTGCTGAACCTAACCTTCCCCAAAAAAACAAGTCTTAACCCCAAAATGTAATAGCTTACCTTGTGGGGACCTGCTTTTTGTCCTAAAATGAGAGGTGAGTCCCTTTAATGTGATCATGTGAACAGATTGTTGTTTCCCACAACATGATTAATGCAAGTACACACACGCGCCCTAACCCCCCTACTACTAACACTACATACACTACTTACACTACTTTAACTTAACCCTGATTCTTACTTCAGCACAAATCTAAATTCACTATGAGACCAAAATGCCCTCACAACTCAAACCTAAGAAGCATATGCTGTCAAGACCAAGTTTTCTCATGTGCGACAGAAACGTCCCAGAATGGGTCTTTGATGAGTAAGTGATAGAGTTAGAGATGCTGTAATGAAGTTTCATCTGGCTGTAAGAGCAGGAAGGAAACATCTCTCAGGTACAGTATGATGTTATCATGTGGCCTAATGGAGTCACTTACAGGGTTTTAGCAATATGCAACAACCCTCATGGTCTCAACTAAGTGTCTTTACATTGATTTTCTGATAACAATACATCAGTTAATCACATTGTTATGCTGTGTATATTGTAGGTCTGTTCCTGGTTTTTAACATAATGGCATAACTGTAATGGTGCTTTGCCTTAATTGTGGTGTTTTGCTGTCTGTTTGCTTGGCTGGGGCCATTATGAATACAAAAGAACAGATATCTCCATATGCATGTCATATGTTGTTTAGTAGATGCTTTTATCCAAGGCACCTAACAGCACCATGATTGCCTGGATTTTTAGCGTGGGTGGCCCGAGTAGAAATCTGTCTGTACACCGACTGAAACAGTCTTTCATAGCTCACAGAACAGGCAGTCCCAGTGCCAAAGAATAATTTCCCGGCTTTTGTTCTGCAGATAAACCGTCTTTAGCCTCAGAGAATCTGCCGTGTCTTGACATTGGCTTCCATTTAGGTTTATTTGGACATCTGTCTCAAAGAGCAAACACGCAAGCACACATAGACACATCCATGCACACTCGCACACTTGAAAACACATTTGGTAGCGTCCCAAATGAAAATCCAATTTTCAAACCAGACATTATCTATTCCATATCAAGGAGCAGAGATGATGTTAAGAAATTACTCCTCTATGCCTGCAGGATCAAGATAACAACTTGGCATTTTTGAATTGGCTCTCACACACACATTAGATACTCTCAAAGGACATTTTGTGACTTTCAAGGCCGAATTGGAAATTTAAATGAACTCTCAAGAGGTGTAGTTGGCCTCGTTAGATGCTCCCGTTCAACCTGTCGGGTCAGATTTGATCAGAGTTAAGACTTCCAGGTCACTTATGATGAGGGTGAAGAGCTCAGCAAAGAAACCATTTATGCAAGTATAAAAATAACTCAAACCAAATATCAGCCAAGTGCAAAATGGTTTATATATATACAGAATATAAGTAGCATCTGATACCATTTAGGTCTAATAACTTCTAAAAGTGCTACTATAACAGTTGATTTACAGATAATTTCAAAGTGTTATTACTAATATGAGTATGTGGGACGCTGCTGTATACTTTTAAACACAGCTGCTGTAGCCTTTATTTGCTCACCTGTCTATCCTTCACACCTGGGCCAACCCGTAAGCTCAAAAACACTCAAACACCTGCCAAATGTTTACACGCTGAAGGTTACGCATGATTTCACATCTGTAACTGTGCGGACAGATAAATGCACGCACAAATAGGAAAGATCTGTCATCACAAAAAGGCAAAAATGTTGCAAAGAGGCAAATTATTTAATCATTTTTGTGTTTGCCAGGTATTGTACAGATATGATTCGAGCTTGAAGAATCTGTGAGAAGGATATCCAAAACCAGACAGTATGGAGACTCAGAATTCATCCCACACCACCAACATCAGCAGTGGCGATAACACCAGCCTCTTCTCTGGAAGCCCGTACACGACTGTGGAGATTGTGCTCATCATCCTGGTGGCTGGATCTCTGAGTCTGATCACTGTCATTGGAAACATCCTGGTCATGCTCTCTATAAAGGTTTGGGTTGTTTTTTTTTTTTTTGTTTGTTTTGATCATTTATGATTAATGAGTTTGTTTCAAGCATCCATCTCTGGACACCTTGAAAAGCACAGCCAGACTTTGAGATAAGAAAACAGCATGTGCAACCCTGTGCAGAGTGCTAATCTAATAGAAATGAGAAAACACACATCACATTGCACAAAAAAAGATTAGCATCTGACAGCCTGCTCCATGTTGTTTCTCTAAAGGTAAACAGGAACCTGCAGACCGTCAACAACTACTTCCTGTTCAGCCTGGCCTGTGCAGACCTCATTATTGGCGTCTGCTCTATGAACCTCTACACTGTCTATATTGTGATTGGCTACTGGCCCTTGGGAGCAGTGGTGTGTGACCTGTGGTTGGCTGTTGATTATGTTGTCAGCAACGCCTCGGTCATGAACCTTCTCATCATTAGTTTTGACCGTTACTTCTGTGTCACCAAACCGCTCAGCTACCCAGTGCGCCGCAGCACCAAGATGGCCGGCCTGATGATTGCCGCGGCCTGGGTCTTGTCCTTCATCCTGTGGGCTCCAGCCATTTTGTTCTGGCAGTTCATCGTGGGCGGGAGAACCGTGCCGCCAGGTCAGTGCTACATCCAGTTCTTCTCAAACCCAGCGGTGACATTTGGGACAGCCATAGCAGCTTTTTACCTACCAGTGGCCATCATGATCTACCTCTATTGGCGCATCTCCAAGGCCAGCCGCAGCCGCATGAGCAGGAACAGCAGGAAGACTTCAGGTACCAGTCTGGGAGAAGGCCCCTATCACAGCCAGGAGGACGGATGTGAGAGCCAGAACAACTGCATCACAACAAGAGAAGCTCAGGAGGAGGCTGGAGATGGGAAGGAGAAGGAGCAGCAGCAGAACGGAAGCGGGCCCTGCAAGGATGAAAGAACTGACCAGGTGGGCTCCACGGCGGACAGCATCCAAGCTTCAACATCTAAGGACACTGCGGTCCCTGCGTCATCACGGAAAGGCTCAGATGGTGGGAAAAAGACAAACCAAACACAGCCACCTTCCCCGGAGAACTCAGCCGCTGACAGACAAAGTTTGGTAACAAGGACACTCTTTAAGGTAAATTTGATTACTGTATAAAAGCGTGTGAGATTCAGATGACAAAAAAATACACATTATCAATCACAAATCTGACCAAATTTACAGCTATCAATATTTTCAGCCATGCTAGCAGTGTGGCTGTAGGGATGACAATATCGGTCAGTCAATCGGTTGGTCCACCGGTTTGGTCCAGACTGAAATATCTCAAATATTGGATGGATTGCCGTAAAGTTTATACAGACATTTATTGTTGCCAAAGGGTGAAGCCTAAAGACTTCAGTGATCCCCTGACTTTTCCTCCAGCACCACCATGAGGTTCACATTTGTGGTTTTGAGTGAAATGTCTTGACAACTAGTGGATGGATTGTCATAAAATTTGGTTCAGACATTCATGTTCCCCTCAGGATGATCCTTAGTGATCCCTTAACTTTCAATCTAGTGCCACCATCAGGTGAAAAGTCTTAATTTGTCCAGTACTTTGGTATTATTATTTAAATATCTGCAAAACTAATGACATTCCCATCAGCCTCAACTGTACTTTGTGTTTAGTGCTAATTAACAAACATTAGCATGTTAACACGCTAAACTAAGATGGTGAACATGGTAAACATTAAACCTGCTAAACTTCAGCATGTTAATATTGTCAGTGTGAACATGTTAGCATGCTGATGTTCACATTTAGATTAAAGCAGCGCTGTGCCTAAGTGCAGCCTCACAGAGCTGCAAGCATGGCTGTAGACTTAATATATGAACAAGACTTACTTTTACTACTCTACTTTAACCAAAACTAGAGTGCTAGAAAATAGAGTGAATATTGGACACGACTCAAAATGAAACCTGATGTTGCTCCATGTCTGCTGGACGTGTAAATAAGCAACTTCATAAGGTGGTAATGGGTGATAAAAGTTGTGTTGACAGCTTGTTCCGCTGCCCCCAAGTTGCCAAAAAAATCAATTAATATCACTTTTGAAAACAATGAATGAAAATTTCCTCTTCTCCTACTCTATTTTCAAGGTAACAAAGCAGAGCGCTGTGGCCAAGTGGAAAAAGAAGGGCATTTCTTCCAGGGAGAAAAAGGTGACACGCACCATCATGGCCATCCTGGTTGCTTTTGTCGCCACATGGACGCCGTACAACGTGATGGTCCTGATCAACACCTTCTGTTCCATCTGCATCCCAAACTCCCTCTGGACCATCGGCTACTGGCTCTGCTACATCAACAGCACCATCAACCCGGCCTGCTACGCCCTCTGCAACGCCACCTTCAAAAACACCTTCAAGCACCTGCTTCTGTGCCAGTACAAGAACATACGTACAGCACGATGAGGGCGAAAATACTGACTCATGGTTGTGATGGCGTGAAATAATGTGATAAATCTTGTAACTGACATGACACAAATATTGGAGTGAACATATTGTTAAAATCTAGACTAGGTGAGTTCTTACGGTGCACTTACTGCATTTCTTTTTCAGTGGTAGAACTTATTCCCGTTGCCATTGAAAATGAAACTTTGTTTTGCATTTAGGATTTTTAATGATTTTAAAAATACATGGCATTGTATTATAATTCTCAAGACAATGCATTCTGGTGGGAATGCACTTTATTGTGAAAATGTACATTTGACTAGGTGTAAGTCAGAGTTTTACTTTGACAGTATGTTTTCCTCTTTGTTCCTTCTACAGTGAGCTTGTGCAGTATGTTCTTTGATATGCAACCTGTGTAGTATAAGAAGAAGATAATATAGAAAAAGACACTATTATTGACATGTCATTGCATAAAGTGTTAGAGCCGACACCTAGCTGTGAAACAGGAGAAAAATCAACCATACTGAAAAACCAGTCTGAATAAAAGAGTATTAGCAGCTGTAAACTAATGATGTGTGTGTGTGTGTGTGTGTGTGTGTGTGTGTGTGCGTGCGTGTGTGCATGTTTACTCTCTGGTTAGATTTACTCATATTATCATATTAAGCTATTGACATCTGTTATCCATGTTGTTGTGAAATGAGCCCAAATGTGACATTTGTCCATCTCTTCCCCTTTTTCTTCATGTATTAATACATGTTTTCTTAAATAAAAGAGATAATAACAAGAACATTTAGTTTGGTGTCAGTTTTCTTTATCATAACTTGTTTCAAATGTGCTCAGAATTAAACTGGGTTAGTGCAGAGCCTGATTTATTGGCTCTACCGTCACGTCAGGCTTTAGCTGGGCATCCCAACCTTTGCCCAATTCCTGCTGGGCTGCTGCCTGGAGGGAGGCACTTCACACTACACCACAAAAAAAAACAACAAAAAAAAAAAACAGTGTAGTGCTGCAGTTGTGTGTGCACCGGAAGAAACAGGAAAACCAGAGCAGAATGTGTGAAAAACAGAGCTGCAGTTCAGCTACTTTGCAAAATCTTGCAAATCTCACACTGCTGAACTGAAGATGGTTGACAAAGGCAGGACTAAGAGCCAGTAACTGGTCGACAGTCTAAAACAACACACCACCTACAGTATATAACCACTGCAGGTGTAAAGGGAGGGTAAGATAAGTTGCTACACAAGACAGCAGAGTTTGATCGTAAAAGACTCTGATGCCTTTTTTGCACCTGTAACCATCTGTGTGTCACCTCTACAGGAGCAAAACCGGAGATTAATAGAAACTATAGCTTCATTTTACCCAGTTAGAATGAAGGAAATGACTGTGCAGTATAAAAATATGATCATTTAGTTGTTGCAATAGTTTAGCTAATTATCTAAGTATGTAAGCTATGCTATTTCTCTCCTAATCTGACTGACACTCACTGCTTTTGTCTCATATGTAACCTCAGTCCTTTCCTCTGGGTGCTTCTCTGGTTTCCTTCCACAGTCAAAAGACGTGCAAGTCAGGTGGACTGGAGATTATTTTTTACATTATTTGTTATATTATTTTTCCATATGTGTCTGTTTATCTGTTCTCATCTCATGAGAAACTTGCTAGGTGACTCCATGATTTCTGCATATCTTACCGGGACACACTGGATCGGAAGTGAATAGCAATAAGTGGGAAAAGTGAAAATTACAAACACAACCAACCAAATCAACACTACAGGCAACCAAAAACACTCAGTCACTGTGTTAAAATATTTTCCGCATTGAAACTGATTATGTAAAAGCAAACGTGGCTGTGAAAAAGAGAATAAGAGCTACTGCACAAAGACAAATAGAGCAAAATCATGCAATCATGAAAAATAACATTTTCTTTAATATTAGGTGCTACCTTGGTGCTACGTTGTTACCTGACCACAACAGCTAATTAAAAGTTTAAAGGGTCCAGTGAACACCTCACTGGCCACTAACAGGGACATTTTTATACCCTTCCCAATTTAACACCACTGTCTGAAATTCCTGCACTGAATAGAAAAGATTAACAGAGAGAGAGAGAGAGGACTGGATACAGTATTAGTGTCATAAACCTCTCCTGGTTTCTGTCAGACACAGAAACAGAAACAGAAGGAATCAAAGTGAAATCCTCCCACAGTCTTCACACGGAGGAAAAAAAGGACAGAAGGTTTCTCTGTCTCAGCTGTGGGAAAACTCCTCTGGACAGCTGTGGGACTGTTACGCCCTCTAGTGGAACAAAAAGCATGTCTCCTATTGACACTCCTGCACCTGAAGGCTCACTGGTAGAAACCTGAAAACTTTAACTATGTACTGTTTGCACAGTTGCAACATGCATTTGTTAAACATTTGGGGATGTGCATATAACACTGTGAAGGACAACTTTCAAAGTGTTACCTTCTGTGTTTGATCACTAGTGTTTTTACTTCAAGCTGCACAAGAATAGAATCACGACACACAAAGCTGATGATTTCTTAACTAAAACAACAAGTCTAAGTGTTATAATGGCTCTCACCACAGTTACAGGCAGAGACCAAAGTCTCTCGCTGACCTTCACCCCCTGATCCATCTCCCCAAACAAAACCTAAACTAAAACTTCACCAACAACCTAAACTTAAAGGATAGGTGCACAATTTTTTATGTGTGTCTTAAAACAATAGTCAGGTGCCCATATGGACATTGAAACAGGTTTTGCTTGCTGTAATCATTCATCCTGTTCACACTGGCCATTGAAAGATCCCTTCCTATTGCAATTTTAATGTAATGGGGGTGATGGGGGGCAAAAACCACAACCCTAGTTAGCATGTTTTAATGTTCCTATGGGAACTTAATTGTTTTTAGACAGACTTGAAAAACTGTGAACTTCTCCATTAACTTTTACCATACCCTTATATATAAAACCACATCTAACTTCAAACCTTAACATTATGCATTTCAAATCTGATAACTAGACCAGCTCGTCTTTCAACCTGGCAATGGACACGTAAAGGGGGGTCACTATTGATGCTGGTGGGGTTTAATATAAACACGTAACCATGCCTGTTTGTTTATTATGTAACCCTCTGTTTGTGTTGCACTCATGTCTCTGTGCGTATTGTGATTTGAGCCAATGTTATCAAAGACAACACAAAAGTGGCTCTGCAAGTCTAAATGCCTGAGGTCTGGTGTATAAGTGCTTCTATTTAACATAAACAGGAGACGGTTTAGTACAAAAGACTGTATGAGGGCATATGTTGATATCTACCTACATGGCACTTTGGTAGAATTGAGTTACATTCCTACATTTCCTGGATACATTTCCCTCTTTGTCAAAAAGCAGTGCTGACATCAGTGTTTACCCTGCACACACTGCATCCCAGACTAATTACTTTACATTTAGTCAAAGTAACCCATGAACTGCTGCTGTTTAGAGTAAACAGACGCCTTGCAGGAGGAAATAACAGATGTATGTGGGCAGGGTATGACTGAGCCGTCACCTGGCCTCTGATCACCTGAGCAGGAATCTAATTCACTTCATTACTGGCTGCCAGTGGAGTCATGGCAAAGGAAAAGGACCAGACAGGAGCCTCCTGGGAGGACCGGCCACTACCTGATGAGTATCCTAAACCACATATGGAGGGCAGAGCTGTGCTGAATGGAGAGGCAGGGGAGGATGCTTCTGCCAACAGAAAGGAAAGCACCAAAGATCAGTCAGTAAAATGCAGCCCGAACCTGCTGCAGATGCTGAAGGCAGCAGAGAGCAGGTGCACACCTCAGGGTCGGGACAGAGACGGGGCAGAGTCTGAGACAGGAGAGCTGGTGACTGAAGCTCTGAAGACTGACATGGTGAGCAAGAACACTGCTACACTTCCTGACTTTGACTGTTTGCCTGTCTAGATCAAGGCATTATATATAGTACGTGCGTCTGTAAGCGTACTCCACAGGAAGCGTGAATCTGCATATACTCAGGCTGTTAATGATTTTAGTTGCACTGTGCAGGCCTTTATGAATGTTTGACCAGCACACACACACACACACACACACACACACACACACACATTGCTCTCATTTTGTCTCTGAAAAAACAGAGTAGACTTAAAGGAGTCTGTTTGATCAAAGTCTGTTTACAGGTCTTGGGAGTACTACTGCATATGTAAAAAAGTTGTATGAAGCATTTTGAGGGAGCTGCATGAAATCTGATAAAAACTGACTCAAGTGATGTCACTAGAGTCAGCTGGAGCTGAACTACAAGTTTGAAAATGACAAAAATCTGGGGGTGTGGAGTTAGAAAGAAGTGAGTTTACCAGTCCTCTGTAGCCCGCTCCTCATCTCTGCTTGAGGCCAGCTACTCGAGGCTACATTAGTCACTACTAGCATAACACAGCCAAACCTCTGACCATTGCATTGTGGGTAATGCAGACGCCAGGTATTGACCAACAAGAAAAATGCGTGGAATAAAAAGGACAATATTTGTGGTTGTGCTGCACCAGTTTTGATCCTTTTTTTCTAACTATCTATTGTGTGTCCGACAATTTTATAGGAGTGCAAAGCTAAATCAGTTGAGTGCTATTTTAAACAGGCACTCCAGTGATCTATTATTGTATTTACATGGCGTTGGGAGACTTGTATGGGAAATCTTTTAAAAAGAAATGGTCAAAATCAAAGCAGCAGAGGCCAATATATCCTGGCTTTTTGTTCCGTATGGGTCAAGCTCCAAAAACACTGAATCCTACATTTCCCATAATGCAGCTGGATAGGATCTTTTATTAGACCCTCCCTGGCTGGTAAAAGTCCACGTCTTTAAACCTCCATGCCCCCCAGTTTGTAACACAGACTTTCTGTTATAAATTTGACTTTCCAAACTCAATCCGAGATTACCCCGATGACATCATTATGACATCATCAGGGTTTTTTTTTTTTATGACTTTAGAAAGCTCCTCCAGAGTCATAGAAGACATTACACAACCGTTTTTACAGGCTGTGTTGTACTTTCCATGACGGGCGCCCCTTTGAGAGACTTTCAGTAACACGGCAGAGCTGCTTTAGTCATTTAGTGGACAGAAAACAATGACAGTGTACAGTAAAGTCCGGCTCTATTGTCTGATTTACTTGAAGAAACCTAAGCTGCCTTCTGTGTCCCTGAATGCAACCCTAAAGCTCGTTTTTTTTCACTCTGCTGGTTCTTCTATCGCCATAGCTGCTCTTCTTTCTCTCTCTCACTAACAAATGATGTCATGAATGTATGTTCATCTCTCTGCTGTCTGTCTAATGTGTTCCCTGAGAGCAGAGTGCACTTTACTGTACATACTCACATTCATCTGTGGCCTCAAATAGCACTTGGTAAAAGCCATTATGACACAAACCAGTTCAGTCAGAGGACATGAAAAGAAATGTTGCACCTTTTTACAGTTGTCAGAGTTGATGTACGACGAGATGTACATTTAAATTTGAGCTCTACAAAGATTACAACTGTTATAAAACATACATATAAAGGCCTGAACGTGAGGACATCAGTAACACTGAGCTTCTCTTTCCTCACAACAGTTTCTTGTCTTCATCTCCAACCTGTTCATCTGTATTTTCCCAGCGTTCTCCTCTATAAGCCTCACAAAGACTTCATTTATTTCCACTTTCTTCTCTCTCCACCTGTCACCTGGGCCTGTTGGGTGAGGGCGTGGCTTAAAGCGTCACTCTGCAAACTGTCTAATCAGTTTAGACAGCTAGTCAGCCTGCAGCAGCTCTGCAGAGTTACTGTGGTCACTGTGGGAGCGCTCTGCCAGCATGAAGAAAATGTACAGTCTAGTGAACATATCTAAAGCCAAGGACCAGGAGGCAGTGCAGTCCATCTGCATCAAGGTATCACTTCTTTTGTTCTGGAAGCGCTGTTACTCTCTTTATGGGAATGTTTTTCTTCTGGAGGGCAGAGAGGCAGGGCTTCATGTTGAATTAGGAAGAAGCAGTGGTGGAATGAAACTCACTACATTTACTGTTCTTAAGTACAAATTTGAGGTACTTGATTTACTTGAATATTTTGTTTTAATGCTTCTTCCACTACATTTCAGAGGGAAATATTGTACTTTTTATTTGACATCTTTAACAACTACTTACTTTACAAATTAAGATTTTTGCAAACAAAACATATGAAGAGCTTATAAAATATAATGCTTTGTTATAAATCAGACTACTGTACCTAAGAATAGGCAACTATTTTGATAATCGTTAATTTTTCGTGTAAAAATCCAGCTTCTCAAACGTGAGGATTTTCTGCTTTTCATTGTAATTATTTTAATAGTTGAATTTATTTCGAGGTTTGGACTATTGGTTGGACAAAACAAATACTGTAAAAGTGTCACTAACAATCAGTCGAACGGATTACTCGAGAAAATATTCAGGAGATTTATCCATAAGGAAAATAATTAGTTGCAGTCCAATATAAAATAGTTAAAAATCAGCTCCACCTCAACCAACCACAGCAGTAAAATGCTGCTTAGACATGAATGCATCAGTAATGATCTAATGATATAATAGTGTTACAGTCACAGGGGACATTTTTCTGCATTGAGTACTTTTACTTTTGATACTTTAAGTACATTTTTCTGATTATACTTACATACTTTTACTTATGTAAAGGATCTGAATACTTCCTCCACCACTAGGTAGATGTAAGCATAAAGTTGTTTTAATGGAAGTACTTGAATAAACCTTAAACTTTACCCTTTTTACATGTTTTTTTTTAACCACTACAGCCGGGAATTTTCTTGGGTTTTATTGATTTCAAGGGCAGAGAAGACATTGTTTAAAAAAGTAATTAGAAACTTTTTTTAGGCTGCAAGTTTTCCAAGGAGACTTTTGTTACACATTATGGCCCACAGCCACTTTAATTAAAATAATTATTGGCTGTCATTGTACTTTCACAATAGCTGGCTTGAAGTCAAACCTATTTCCTGCACCCTGTAAATGATGGTTTTGATCATTAAATTAACTTTCACTCTGCTCCAAGTCACAGCGTAATGTCTTTTAGTGTTAACGATTAAGCAGGTGCTTGAGTAAGGGCCAACTGTTTTCAAAAGATACGTTATATATTATGTCTTCAAGTGATCATTACTTAGACGAAAAATAAGAGTTAAATTTGTCAGTCTTTGAACAGGCACCAGTGCTTGAAAATGTTGTTTTTAAATAGCCTGCAGTATGTAGCCGACAGGAAACGAGGGGACAAAGAGAGCAGGATCACACCCCTTTGTGACGTCATATAATATGAAAAGAAAAAATCTGAAGTTAGAGGAAAGCAGAGTGCTGAGAAACCCCCACTGAGATCCTGGGTACAATCGTTCATGAGCATCTCAGGTTTAATTGCTCCTAACGAGGATTTGAGGTTTAATTAGCAGCATCACATAGACGCCTCTCTTAATCCTTACTGATAATGATTCAACTGTGATGAATGTCACTAGTTATTGTGAGTAGTAGTAGTACTTGTCAGTTTACGTAATATGGAGACTTTTATGATAGCCACATGGAAACAGCTTAAATGTATTATTTTATTCTTACTTTGGGACTGAGGGTAGGACTGAAATACCTGAAAATGTCAGATGACGGTTGCAGTTTGATTTGTGTGATGAACATCCACTAAAGGACTTTAAAGTACTGAATGTGATTTTTTAATTCACACCTTGCTGATATTGGAACAAGGTCACCTTGTTATATTTTTCCCCCATGTCATTTAGCCCTAGCTTCATATTTCTGTAACCTTGAATCTATTTGTATTCTAAAAACTTCAGTGCACTTTCATCTGAAGGACTGAATGAACTTGATTTATTTTAAAACTGACGAAGAACTCATGATGACCTTTTACAGATGTCTCAGTACAGCAGAGGGGTTGCACTCCTTAAAGGTGTACTCCACTGATTTTGTCTTGCCCTTTCATAGTGTTGGGGGACTTTTAGAAGAAAAAGGTCAGAATCTGTGCTGAGACATCCTGACTTTTAGTCTCTAGTATGGGTCAAGCTCCAAAAAAAAAAAAAAACTACATCCTACATTTCCCAGAATGCATATTTTGTTAAACCTAACTGGCAAATGCCCACATCTTTCATCTTTCAAACTCCACGCCCAGTTTGTAACTAAAGCTTTGTGTTAAAAATGTGTAATCTCCAAGCCCAAGCCGATATAACCCTGATGACATCACCATGACATCATCATGTGTCGGTGGGTGTGTATGTGCGTCTGTCCACGTGGGTAAGAAAAAAGAAAAATCCCCCATAATAAAAGCAGGAGATTGTAGTAGGAGGGAATAAGCCATCAGTTAAGCTTGCAGTTGGGTTATTATTTTTTATTTTTTTTGTGTTTTCTGGAGCTGGACTTGAAGCTCAGGTAGCAGAGTCAGGCGAGCAGCCAGGGAGCAGACATGGACAAGTGGGATTCCTGTGGCAGCAGCCCAGCCTTCAAAGAGCCACACTGGATGGTGAGACAGCAACAGATACAGGGTTTAGTCATCTGCGATAGTGACAGGCTGCGAGCAGAGAGGTGGTAGTTTACAAGAAAACCTGCTGTGAATGGTCTGTTTCAAGCATGAAGTTTATGAGACTTTACGGTGAATCTACAACCGATATACTTGGTACTTTTCTCTCTCCGACTCTGTTTATTTTGTCTGTTTGTGTCTCTTTTTTGGCTCCACAGCAAATACAGTTCACTGACCAGAAGCAAGAATTCAACAAACGTTCCATCAAGGCTGTTCGTCGCTCTCTCTCTCGTTCCATCTCACAGTCGTCCACAGATAGCTACAGTTCAGGTATGGAAACATGAAAACGCACAAACACACGTACGCTCTTAAGTCTTATCACATGTCGTTGATATATAAACTGAGCTGGTTCTGATCCCAGCAGCACGAGAACTACAGGCCCCCAAGGATTAGCCTCGGTGCTTTCTCCTTCAGCTGAACCTTAATTAAAAGGAAAAGTCTTCTGAAGAATTAAGTCTCTTTAATTTGGTCCTAATCGGCCCTGTAAGCCTTTCTCAAACATGTCAATCACTGCCAGAGTTTATACAGACTTCAAAGACTCACCTGGCTGGAGTCTGATTCCTGAAACAACAATTAAAACCAGAGTCTATTCCTAACTTTCAAGCTTTCCAACAAAGCATGATTCTCTGTATTACTCCGTTAAACTGTGACATTACATTAGCTGATCGTTTTCATACACAGCGCCTAATTTCTGTGTTGCAGTGTGCAGTGACAGCTCCGAGGATGAGTCTTCTCCCAGAGACAAGCTTCAGAAGACCCTCAAGGGCCTTTCTGACTTCTGCGTCAAAAACATCAAACAGGCTGATTTTGGACGCAAAGAAATAGAAATCGCACAGCAAGGTGAAGACAAAGAGTCGTCAAACCACCGCTTATGTCTTCACAAGTGATTATGACAAAATTTATATCGTTTATACAGCACCCATCCAAGAAGTCTCAACAGAAAAGTAAAGTAACACACAAGAAGAAGAGCTAAAATGAGAATATTAAGCCATAACTAAATCAATAAATGTGTGTCACTTCTCTGTGATATGTAGAAATGCCAGCTCTGATGGCCCTGAGGAAAAGAGCAGGTGGGGAGAAACCTCTGGCTGGAGCCAAAGTGGTGGGCTGCACACACATCACTGCACAGACAGCGGTAAGTTCGATACACAGATTATTTAAAACAAAGTTATTATCAGTGTGTCTGAAGAGGAAGGTGTTTAATAAATGTTATATTTTCCACGTTGCATCATTCTTCTATTATCTGCATTAGAAATGATTGAATTATAATAAAGTTTAAAAAGACTGACAGAAGGTTAACGTGTGTTTTGCTGACTGTGTATGTTTGCGGTGTCTTGCAGGTGTTGATTGAGACTCTGTCTGTGTTGGGGGCTCAGTGTCGCTGGGCGGCCTGTAACATCTTCTCCACTCAGAACGCTGTGGCTGCGGCTCTGGCTGAAGGAGGTGCGACCGTCTGAACCTGACTCATGCTTACTTTCTGTCTGTCGCGACTCAGGAAATGCAGGGCAACGGGGACAGGACCCAAATGCAGACAGACGAGGCAGCAGGGTGATTTTGCTGTAGACAGGCAGCAGGCAGGCAGGTTGAGGTCAGGTTCGGGTTTCAGAAGCTCGTAGGCAAAAACACAAGGCACAAGGCAACAAGACACATGACAACTAGCCTGAACCAACAAAGAACAAAGGGTCTGGGCTGGTATATGTGGTGAGTGGCTGAAGTGAAAACAGGCGAGCAGGTGAACGAGGAAGTGTGGTGGAAAAGTCTGAGGGCATCTGGTGGACGGCTCGGGGATGGCAGGTCTGGGGAGTTGGAAGAAAGGCCTGGGAGGAGTGAGCAGGGGCTGGAGACAGGGACCGATAAAGATGCAGAGGGCTGGGGATGAGAGTGTGTGGCTGCAGGACGTGACTTTGACACTTTCTCTTAATTATATAATCATATCACCTGATCTTTATCTCAGGCACCTCAGTGTTCGCGTGGAGAGGAGAATCAGAGGACGACTTCTGGTGGTGCATTAACCAATGTGTCGCCGCTGAGACCTGGCAACCCAACATGGTACTGTGATCTGTCGCAGAGGGGATATGGCATGAAAGCAAAAAAAGGACAGCACTCAGGATTCATTTTAAGATGGATTGGCCACAGTTTGAAGAGATAAACTGTAGTTCACCACAGTAAAATGAGGTTTGGTGGCATTTGACCTTGACAATTGAAAAAAGAAAATTCAACATGGTCTCAAAGAAACTTGTTTTGTACAAGAAACTTTTTTTCCTATATCAGGCACTTTGTAACATTACTACAAATATGTATTTTGTCTAATTATTACAAAAATGCAGTCACACTTTTCTCAGTTTTAGATCTTTTTGGTGTTCAGGCTATGTTAAATTATTTTGCTTATTTTACTTTACTGAGTGTAAACAGTCTGCTTTGTTTGTGCATATTAGACAAAAATTGTGACATTTTATTTCTCTGCAGATAAGTACAAACATTATGTGACAACCAGCAAAATAACATTTGCAAAGTTCAGTAGTTTCTTTCTTAATATAATGACACTGTTCATTTTAGGATATGTGGAAATCTGAGTAGATGTGAAAAGATTTTTTTTTATTTTTTAATGTAACTCTTTGAGCACCACAGACCAGATTACATTGAGCACACTGAGCTGAACTACAGTCTATATCTCCAAAAGTCAGCACACCACAAAGATCTGGATGGATAAGTTTTACTTTGTGTTTGGGTGAACTGTGCCTTTAACGACTTTTCCAGTTCAGAGTGTTTAACAACCACCGTTAGAAAGGTTGCACTGATGTAGAGTTCAGCTTGTTTTTTCCACTCTTGTCAGATTCTGGATGACGGAGGCGACCTGACCCACTGGATCTATAAGAAGCACCCGAGCCTGTTCAAGAAGCTCAAAGGCATCGTGGAGGAAAGTGTTACGGGCATCTATCGGTCAGTTCTGCACAAAAAAAAAACTTGAGAGATGTTCCTACAAGTTCACAAAGTCATTGTCCAGCTCACTCGTGTGTCTCCGCCTGCGTTCCAGGTTATACCAGCTGTCAAAGGCAGGCAGGCTGTGTGTCCCAGCCATGAACGTTAATGACTCGGTGACCAAGCAGAAATTTGACAACCTTTACTGCTGCAAGGAGTCCATACTGGACGGGTAATGAATCATGTTGCGAGAGTAAACAGGGAAAACCCACTGGTACTTTACACAGCAACAGCCTGACTGTGTTGAACTCTTCTTTCAGGTTGAAGCGAACCACTGACGTCATGTTTGGAGGAAAACAGGTGGTGGTGTGCGGATATGGTGAGGTCAGTAAAAAAAAAATGTGTATGTTTCCGGTGCTACTGTACACATGTGACGTATAAAATAATTATAATTTAAACAACCTCTTTCCTCTCTCCTTGTAGGTCGGCAAAGGTTGCTGTGCTGCCCTGAAGGCGTTGGGTGCTGTCGTGTACGTCACAGAAGTGGATCCCATTTGTGCCCTTCAGGCCTGGTATGAATGGAGGAAGCTTTTATCAGCACAGAAGTGTGAAGTGTGTTTCACTCTTTCAATGGTACATTGGAGCAAAACATCATGAAATATTGTAAAAGAAAGTGTAACCCCCTCCCTCTTTTCTCTCCTCCTCTCAGCATGGACGGCTTCAGAGTGATTAAAATGAGTGAAGTGGTCAGACACGTAGACATGGTCATCACCTGCACAGGTAACTGCCGTCCTCTGCTAAGTTATATTAGCTCTTATCAAGAACATCAATACAGCTGCAGTTTGCTTTGTTTCTCTGCAGGCAATAAAAACGTGGTGGGGAGGGAACATCTGGACAGAATGAAGAATGGCTGCATAATCTGCAACATGGGACACTCCAGCAGTGAGATAGATTTGGTATGAACGCAGACTGTGTGTGTGTGTGTGTGTGTTTATGCATGTTTTTTATGTGTGTGTGTATAAACCTGTGTGTGTAAAATATAGACTCTTGCTTCTCAGGCGAGTCTGCGGACTGCAGAGTTCAAGTGGGAGCATGTGAGGCCTCAGGTGGACCATGTTATCTGGCCTGAAGGCAAGAGAATCGTCCTGCTGGCTCAGGTGATGATACTCTTATTATAGTTATTATTATTATTATTATTATTATTGTTGTTATACACCAGCACCAAGGGATAATGTACAGAAACCTATTTATTGTGAAATATAGCCCCACAGTGAGCTCTGAACTGGAGTCTTGATCTCCCTGAAGGGGCTCCCTGCACATTATCCTGTTTATTACACAGCCACTTACAAAATACACAAATCACTCGACATGAAATATTAATTTAAATGATTTCAAGTGAGAGTAACAGCAGTTATTTTGAATGCTTACAGTTAGGTTGATATATTGTACCTGGAAGAGCATTCTTGTATTATCCCTTTACTTATCTCACATAGCATCAAGCTTCCCGTATGGCTAATGTTAGCCAGCATTAACCACAACCAAGCTACTTTCTGCATGCTCATGGAGCCTTTTCTACATTACTATACTTACTAAGGTGCTTGTGACTCTTGTAGTTTATTCAAATTATGTAAATGTTACAGGGAGCATGACATTTTCTCTAATCAATGTTTAAACAGTTAGCCTTAACTGACATCTAACGGACCCAATAGAGCGCAATCCCATTCATGCACGTATCTTATAATGAAATGTTCATGCTAAAGAGAGAGAGATGGTTAAAATGCAAGAGAAATGTCAAAATAAAAAAAAGGAGTGCGCACATCCTGGTTTGTCTGAAATTGGGTTACTTCAGGCTGCCACAGCTCTGTAGCTCTGTGCAACAAGCTTCAGCCAAAAGCCACATTTTAGGCTGAAGTTAGCATGTACTGGTTAAACTGGAAGAGAACGAGTGCTGCAGTTCAACCCCAGACCAACAAAACCTTTACATTCTGAGTTAAATGTAATCTTGGGAGGAAAAGTGTACATATTCCTTAGCATGGTGTGGCTGGTTAACTTTATAGACTTCTTAAGTGCAGAGTGACAAATCTTCTGCAAGTCTGTGTTCAAGAACTTTAGCTTTTAGTCTCATTTGCCCTTAAGGGTCATCATGTTGCCTTTGTGCTGAAAAATTGCACTTCTGTGTCTTCATATACACAATCAAGCAAACAATACTTATATAAAAATGTAGACCTGCTTAAGAAATTAGCTTATTGCTTAAACTGAAACGACTTCCTCTAAAAATCCGGCTGTAAGCAAGTGAATGTGTGACTTTTCATTTTTATAACTTCTCATGACAGAAGTTGGATCTTACAAGGAGGACTTAAAGGCAGCATAACACCTTCCAACAACAGTATTTACTTGTACTGTTAGAAGTCACACATACACACAGTATGCTCACACAAGCTTTTAAAGTCATTCTGACCTTAACCCTAAACCTACTGCGCAGGTTTGAGTTTAAACCTGAAAATGGTTATTAGGTTAAAATCACTGATAGTTGGGATTAAGTAAGTGCGGTTAGGGTTAGGTCAAGAATCTGGAAGGACTTCTTTTACTGCCTGTAACTAGATATTAGTACTCACCTGTCCAGAAATAACAAGGCCTCAGCATGCTGTCTTTGTCAGATCAGAACTGAGTTCTCAAAACTGTTTCATAACAGTGTTTCCCAGCGCGGTCCTGCAGCTCTACTCATGCACATCTGGTCGTAGCTGAAAAGTGGAGGGCTTAATGCTGATGAGTTGAGCACCAGGAACAGATTTACCTCATCATCGTTAAAGGATGTAGCTCTTAATTGGATCAGGTGTGCAGCAGTAGAGGCAGAGTGATACTTGAGGACTATTCTACATAATTATTTGAGATAATACACTTTCCAGAAGTCTTAATCAGTGGCTGCTGTCACATGGCAGTATGTAATATGTTAAGTTTTTGAGAGTTTTTAAATTTTATCTCAGGGACGTTTGCTGAATCTGAGCTGCTCCACGGTGCCCTCATTTGTCCTCTCCATCACCGCTACAACGCAGGTATGTTTTATGTTATTTACTTCGTAATGGAAGCATCATTTTTTAAAATTATTTTCTAAACAGTGTCTGTGGCTTTGTAACTCACCTGTCGCTGTGTTAACAGAGACCTTCACTGTTGTTTGTCAGGCACTGGCTCTCATAGAGCTGTACAGCGCTCCAGAGGGACAATACAAACAGGACATCTACCTGCTGCCAAAGAAGATGGGCACGTCCTCAGCTCAAATATCCTAAAACAATTACTACCTTTCTTGTATTTCAAATCTTTATATTCAGAAATGATAAAGCCCTGTATGTTTATAATTTCAGATGAGTTTGTGGCCAGTCTTCACCTGCCGACGTTTGACGCTCACCTCACAGAGCTGACTGATGAACAAGCCAAGTACCTGGGCATCAGCAAACACGGGCCCTTCAAACCCAACTACTACAGGTGAGGACAAGTACGCTTTTTCTTACATGCAAACAAGACACTCATATGATTGTTGTTTTTTTTTTGTATTTAACAGAAATCATTTTTCAAATAGGTATTAACCCTCTGGACAAGCTGAGAGACAGAAGCTTGTCAGACCTGCTTTTGTGGATTTTATTTTGGAAAACCCCTCACAGACCTGCTGACGCTGACGCCCTCTACAGTCTGAATGACACAATATCGTGGAGAGACGGTGGATGAGGGCTTCAAACTTTTACTTTTGATTGACTGACTGATTTTTCTGTGTGTGTGTGGTTTTATGTGTTATTAACTGTTCCTGGTTATTAATATTCACAGCATCCAGAATGTAATCACTGTGAATTCTGAATTGAAACTAAAATAGTTAAAATGAAGAGAAACGCAAAGTGCTGAATGGGAGTTATTTACTCTTTTCCTCGAAATAATAACAACACCATTTATTAATTGGAGCAGCAATCAGTAGCATATATTTGACCGACCAGATGAAGACTACAAGTTGACATCTCAAGTGATCAACAGTCACTTGTACATTCAGAATAGTTTCATGTCTCATGCCCTGTAATCCTGAAATCTCACATTACCACTTTTACCTAAACTTAATATTAACTTTAAATGAAGCCTCTGACAGTCTACCAACAGTCTATTAAAATTTTGAACACACTTGACAATCAACTCGTTGCTAGTTGACGTATAAACCCCAGACAGTGAGCTGATAACCTGTTGAGACAGTGTTGCTGTTTGATATCTGATGCAGTGTTGAGTCAACAGTGGATCATCAACACCACACCACCAAACGTTAACATGTTTTCTTTGACTTAATGCTCTTAAAGGTCATTGTAGTTACAGTACACAGAAGATATTATAATAAAAAGAACCGTTTTGCTCTTTCTCAAAGCTTTTCCCTGCATCTCTGTCCCATAATTTTAATATAACAAAAATAGGAAGGCGTTTCAAATTTGTACCTCTGAACTGTAGAAAAACGTCAGAACAGTATGAAGAGTATTTTACTTTGTTAAGCCTTTACATACAGATTTATCCTATTAAACTCTAAATTATTCTCAACAAACATGACTAATGGCGCAGCTGACCAGCTGGACCTGCTGGGAGGAAACAGCTCACTCAGCAGTCCTGCAAAGACCGCAGAGCCTCATGAGTGACTGTTTCCCCACTTGGGGGCGTAAGAGCGCTATTGTCTTTGAGTGATACTTGCAATGGGCATGATTATATTTGTGGCATTTGAAGGAGTCACTGTTTATCCTGTTGTTAATATATTTAGCACCAGTATATGTTGAATTAACCTCCTACTCCAACAGACACACCTCATCTAAGATTTTGCTGGTTGGCAATAAGGTCAAAGCTAAATCCAGGATCCAATGGCAGATGGACCGGGTTTGTGTGTGTGTGTGTGTGTGTGTGTGTGTGTGTGTGTGTGTGTGTGTGTGTGTGTGTGGTGAAGCAAGTGTCCAGGAGATAATCTGCAGGGTGATGAGTTTGACTTACCTCAATACAGTAGGCCTTTTTCACAGAGGACATTTTGACATGTCCCAGGAGGAAAAGCACAGGTGTAAATAATAAAATCAGTGATGGCTGAATTCCATTTAGCTGCTTCAGTTTCAGGGTTCGATACTTACAGCAGCTTTTCTCGCTGACTTAGCGGTCAGAATTAGTTTTGGTTCCTGCTAGACGCTACCTAATTAACTCTGTTCCAAGAAGATCCAGCTGGTCATATGACAATCATTATCTGTTTTCCTCGATTGTTGCATCCTGTCTGTCTCCGATCATGAAGTCCTAAAAATACCCCCCCACCCCCCCATCGTCCCTGGATTACTGTAATCCAGAGTCTCCCTGCGTGTGTGTGTGTGTGTGTGTGTGTGTACCATGGCATGGCCTAAGGATACTTATTGAACTGTACACTGTGTTTCTTTGGGGCAGCAGACTACAGGTGAGTCATTAATGCTGCAGGAGAGCAACACTCCTCCTCCTCCTCCTCCTCCTTCCTCTTTCTGATAATTGAAACATATTATTTTAGTAATTTACCTCAAACATCTCATTCCCTGACTCTTTTCTAACCGCAGTGACAATAAATGAATCAGTCCACCAATAAATCATCAGTGTTTGCGGCTCATCTTGGCCAAACGAGGAAGCAGTCTTTCACATATTCTGAGCTAACCTTCTAAATGCTAAATAAATGTACAGCATGCTGTTGATTTTAGTGTAAAATGCCTTTAATGTAACAAACAAGTAACACAATAATATACAGGACAAAAGAACAGTTGAGACAATAGCAATTAAACAGCCATTAGTGTAAAAGATAAATGAAGAGATCTATTCACTTCCACACCGAATCTAATCTAATGACACCACTCATCCTCCTGTATTACCAGTATGCCTTACTCAGAGAGGGGGTTTTGTGTGTGTGTGTGTGTGTGTGTGCGTGTCCTGGGGCGGAGCTGCTGATAATCCATTGGTCGGTGTCGCTGAGAATGACAGATGGCCTGTGCAGCCTATTCGCTGTTGGACCTGTATGCTCAGTTTAAAGGCAGTTTTAGCAACCAGGAAGTTGTGTATCAGGATTCGGTGTGTGTGTGTGCGTGCGTGCGTGTGTGTGTGTGTGCGTGCGTGCGTGTGTGTCTGTGTGTCCTTGCCTCCTCCCTGTTAGGGATTCTCCCTAAAGAGCTTTGATGCCTTCTCTGCATCACTACACGGTCTAATCACTCGTACCAGCTGTCAGCGTGTCGGCCTCCCTCCTCCCTCTCTCTGCGTCCGCTGGCACCACTTAACCTCACATCCTCTGCAGTCGGCCATAATGGACTCTCACAGTGTTCACATTGAAACATGATGAACATATATCAGCCGCTGATCGCTCTGAATGCTCAGTCCCACCAAACCAACACAGACACCGTACTACCAGTGATGTGTTTTGTCTTTGAGTGTACTGCACTTTTGTGAGAATTGCAGCTAATTTATGATAAAATACTAAATAACGGACACAGATTTTCCTCTTGTCTTTTTCTCCATTTATCCTCCATTATCCCTCCTTTCTGCCTTCCCCCTTTATT
Organism: Macquaria ambigua; assembly: GCA_008360985.2. Taxonomy (NCBI): domain Eukaryota; kingdom Metazoa; phylum Chordata; class Actinopteri; order Centrarchiformes; family Percichthyidae; genus Macquaria; species Macquaria ambigua. Next base: position 21,466 of record VMKM01001013.1, on the reverse strand, counting down.
TTCATACTTTAACCACTCAAAACGTAAGGCCACTAATAATCCCTTTTAAGTTTCTCAAAATCATTTTTTTCACACTGTTACACTTAAATCACATACAGTGTATTCTATACCTGCTTCAGTTAAGCTATAATACTTATAATAAGTGAAATATTTCAATCCAAGATACAACTTTAAAGGCTGCATTACATCGACAGACAAATTATACATGTTTTAGTGCATCATTTTATACACATTTTACTGTAATTGTGCCAGAAATATTTAGCATTTCTGTAAAACATTGGCTTCTTTTGTAAAATAAACTTCCAGGGCTGCAGCCTTGACTTTAGAAACACTTTTCTATATAAATTCAAATGTTAAAACATATTTTCCGTAAAATGTATCTCCATGCACAATTGTCTTAATTCTGTTTCAAAGCCTTCCCCACATTGCCAGGAATTTAACTGTATGGAGAAATACGAAATCCCTTTATTTTAATATGTTTTAGGCATAAAACAGTCAGAATTTAAAAACGTTGACTCTACAAATGATCTTAAAAAATTCAACATGTGTAGTTTATGTGTAACTGCAGAAAGTAAACGCCTCTTCAAATTCCCAGAAACATCACTGAGGTGTCCTCAAAGGTGGCTACGGCCTGTAAAGTACTTTAAGTTTGACAAATGCTACTGTAACACAATTAACAGGAGTTTATCGTGATGCATTTTCCAAAGTGTCTGTGGGGTTTTATTGTTTTGACGCAGCACTAACATCATGAACTTCTGCAGCGCCTCAACTCAGACCTTTCGTGACTGAGCAGGATCAGGTTGCACCATAAGCTGAGTTAGCTGCTGCTGCTGCTAACACCAACACTGAGGATTTACACCTACACGCCTTCAGCTGCAGGTTTCACAGCCAAACACATGAACACGATTGATTTATTGACCGGAGCAGATGATAGTCAAGTCAGTGCTTAATGGCCTGTGTATGGATTTATAGGTTATGGCCCGATGGTCAAAAGTCCCCTTTGGTTCATACCTTCACTGTTTGAGGTCGAAGAGTACACTCAAGGTTTGATGTCATGATCAGCTAAATGTGGCCAAAGACGACCCCGAGGGGACGTCATACATCTGAGGGAGGAGAGAGGCAGGACAAAGAGGATTTATAATCTCTGGGGATGTTTTCCTAACCAGCAGACTTACTGGACTTTCTGTATGTGGCTTGTTCTCTGGTTATTCCTCTCAGAAATGGTGAACTTCTTGTGTCCTTGCGGAGTTTCTATGGTGTTCTGAGACTGCAAGAACGCTCAGGGGGGGATGGTCAAGTTTGAACCCCTCACTGCTCCGCCTGCAGTCACTCACACAGCCAGCAACCACACCCTCACCCTCAACCTGCCACCCCATGACCTTTTGTAACACCCAGGCCTGTACTGGTGAATAAAAACCTGTCCACCACACATTCCTGAACATAAAATAATCCTCTTCTTGTGATGAGTCCTGGGACGGTGGAGGGCAGGTTAAAGCTCTCAGTCAGTTGTTGGCAAGTCTAGAACCACCGGATCCTTCCAGCCCACCAGAGTGAGTTCTACCATTGCCAAACACTGTGGGAGAGTGCACCCGTCGCGGCCACCGGATCTGTGTGACGAGTAAGGCTCAGGTTACATGGGACCGCGTCTCAGAGATAGAGCACGAGCCTCCATGGTAACCAGTGATATCTGAGAGGGACTGCGCAATCAATCAGATCCATAGTTCATCCTCTCCGCCCCCCTCCCTCCTCCTCTCTCTATGTTTCTCTCTCACAAAGATAACAGAAAAAACACGGGAGATGCCAGAATATTTACGAACAGCTGAGTGTCTGTCTTGTCCCATATTGGCACTACACATGATTGCCCAAGCAACGAGAGACAAAGCAAAAATGTGCTAGTGCCAAAATGGGCAAAGAAGATGGGAAATGTCACTTGGTGAAGAGAAGACCTGTCTGCTGGTTTCACATTTAAAGCTAAAGCAGATGGGGACACGGACACAGGCAGTGTGGTTCTGTCTCTACTCTGTTTATGGCCCTATGGTAATTCACTGATAGTGTGCTGTGACAGTGAATTCTACCAGTGCCATACACAGAACAGGAGGAGATTTAAGTGCAGCCCCACATTAACGTTCGACTTTTATGTCTGCTTGTAAAACTCTCTTTAAAGTTTGGGGAGTCTTGTCTTGACAGTCCTGTGCAGAGTGGAAATAAGCAGACTGAGATATCAGAGTGAATGGCGTCCTTCCCTCGTCTCTGGTTCGTCCACCACACAGGATGGGGAATAATCCGGCCATGCCATCTGCTACTGGGACGGACAAGCCTGTGGTGCTTACTCCCCAATTCACCCAGTTTCTTTAAGAAACTCTTCACAGAAATTAGCGCGCATTTATATCCTTCTAAGAGTTATCATAGGATTATTGTTGGCTTTGGCATTCTTGGGACATTTCTGGCCTCCGCGAGATCCCTCCTGATCCTGGTGGAGGAGCAGGTCTGCTGCTCAGATTGATTCTGGCTGTAGGGAATGATGCGCTAAGTGATTTTTGAGATGCTCCAAATGGGTCCCAAAGCAGGGCTCATCTTCCCGTTTCCGGGAGAGATCAATAGAGTAAAAAGCTTGAGAGAGAGAGAGAGAGAGAGAGCAGAAATCTCCTGAAGTTGCTGCATTTAGTTGCATGTTTTTAGTTGCTCCTATCTTGGTTGCTCTTACTACTGAGTGATAGTCTGTGATGATAATTAGTCCATACTAATGACTAATGGAACTAAAGGTAAATGTGACAATTTATTGATAGTTCACCAGTAGTCATTTTGAAAGAGCAACTATTCATTTTTTGTATTTGTTTACCTTGTGATGATCATCAGCCTGCCTAGAGGTCATAAACAACTACTTATTTTACACACACTCATTATAATAACGTAAGGTATACGTGGCAGCCTGATTACGCTCACTTTGGAAGGGAGTGCATGCATTTACTAAAAAGTTACGCAGGATCTTGCCACGCATATTGCGGAGGCCTGTGGATTTTTTTTTTAGACACCAGTGTTGGGCTGATTCTTACCTTCTAAAGATGATCCAATATCCTCAATCCACACAACAACACTTTAGTTATGAAAAGACAAGAAGAAACGTCTTTGTTGAGCCTCCAAAAGCATCCAGCAGCAGAATACAACCGGACAGTCATTTAATCGTATCAAAGATGAGAAAATAGCCTAGTGGTGGTCTTCAGCTGGATGAACTAGTACTTTGGCACTTCTTCAGCCCGCTGGTCCACACTGTGTCAGTCTACTCTCCATATCTCCAGCTCTCAGTCCCTCGCGGCTCGTGGCTGCTTGTTCGGGCTGTATGGCAGGGGATTTTAGTGGACAGGTAATTAGTTGGTAAGCATCTTAACCCACTGGCAGTATAGTAATCCACGCCGCCCTCCTCCCTCTCCTTCTGCTGCTTCTATACGCAGGCCTACAGCACATCTCCTCTGCGCCTTTTACGCACAGGACGCGCACTGCAGTGGCGATGATGACGGACAGTGGAAAACCGGCTGATTGGTAATTTAATGCAGTCCAAATTAGTTTGGTGTACTTCAAACAAAAAGATTGTGGTCACACGACAATAAAATAATTACAGTATATTTACACTAGTCATACAAGCCTGAAATAAAGCAGAGTGGTGCCACTCACAATGATGCATGCTACTTTAAACTTAATATAATTAAGATTTAAGATATGTCAGACGCAGAAAATTGGTCAACTCTATCTCCTATCTTTCATTTAACCTGCTCATTCAACACTTTACATGCTACATAACAAAACCCTGATGTTTGCCACCAGACAGCAGACCTACCAGCATCTACCGGGTGTGGCACCGTGCTGCAGCCAGGCCTGAAGCTCCGCTGTGTCTCATCCCTGAGACGGGACCAAAAGTTTCTCCGAGCCCAGGCCTCCTCTGATCCTCGTTATATACGGGCACCCAAAGGTCCCTGCAGGGCTCATTTACCTGCTGTCGGTGATTATTAGACAGATTGCAGGTGGAAAAAGAGGCATCATCCTTTCAGCTGACGTGAATCCTTCAGAGTGGAATAGGACAGGTTTGGGTTACGGCTCTTTCAAAGTTGACGCTGAAATCCACCCGTGCAGCCTTTGTCCTCTCCATACATTATGAAGGAGGCGCAGCCGGCCAGCAGCGTCTCACCGCCCTCTGCACAGCGCTGCTGCTGCTGCTCGCGTTACTCTCAAATAACTTTACTATATATTATATATTAATAGCTGTTTTATTACTCATTGAACTCTCCATTACTCGCTTTTCTATATCATTGCAGTTGCTGGTCTTCTTAAAAAGTAGTTCCACATTCCAGTTATACAAAAATTAACTGTACTCCCCACTAAATATCTTTACCCCAACCATAAGATGCTGCATTAATAACAGCGTAAAAATGTTTCTTTAAAATACATTTTCTGAGAATTTTCTTCTTCTTCTAATCTGAGCCACAGAACAGAAAGGAAAACATGCTATATGAGGGATAATTTAATATCACTCTCATACAGAGCTGGTAATCCAAAAATAACTGACATTTACATTTAAACTACTTCTTAAACCTATAAAGAATGAGTTTCTGGAGAAAATAACCACAATGGTCAAAAGCCTAATCTGCGTTACTGAGTGTGACGTTGACCTCCAGCCAAATTAAACTGATGCTGAAACAAGAAACCTGAATGTGCTCAGAAAGAGGCTGCATGGCCACATAACAATGAATATTTCATTAGATCATTATGAGCTACTGTCGGCCTGTTGAAGAGCGTCATACTCCTGCGTCTCAGCATGCAGGAGGGCCTCCTTCATTCATTCATTTATTTAATGACAGAACAGCATAGTGATAACCTCACCAACTCCCAATTTGGAAAAAAAAAAACAGGTACAGGAGCCAATTAATGTCAGAAAAAGAAAAAAATTTGATGAAAAGTTAGGCAGGTAAAAATGCTTATGGTAAGTCACAGTTATGAGATAGTTTGTCAAAATCTTGAGATAAAATGTCAAAACTCACTAAATCTAAATGAGGTGATGGTAAATCATAATTTCACATTTTTGATTTACCATGAGCCTTTCCATCTTTATTATGACCAGTGAGCCAGGACAACATGCACAATACCAGGACCCTGAAACTGAAGCAGCTAAATGGAATTCAGCCATCAGTAACTTTATTATTTACACCTGTACTTTTCCTACTGTGACATCTCAAAAGGCCTTTCCACAGACATAAAACAACCCTTTCTCTGAGAACATATCCAAGAAGGCCTAAACAGAAACAATGACAACTACAGAAAACATCAAAAGTGAATATAAGATTATATCATTTCTTACAGATATGAGTCAAGTAAAACACGATTTAATAGGGTGGGTTGTTTTTTTTCCACATATGGTTAAAGAGTAAAGCTGTGGGTCTTTAAAAAATGAAAAAAATAATCATGAATGAAGGTTTATCTAAAACTTGTCTAACTTTGTAAGTGGACCTCCTCCTTATAGACTTCTACAGTGTAGAAGACAGACAGTAGGACTGCCATCTAGTGGACGGAGGAGAGACAGACATTATAATCATTCAGTCGGTGTGAATTTCCCCAGAATAACACCATTTTGCCCGAGCACGACTTTAAATACATTACATGTGACTAGTCCCAAGCCCTGTGAAAATTAAGTTCAACAAATCAGACAAATTGAATAACTTATTTGATTAAGATGAAAATCTTGAGAATAAACGGCAAAGACACCGAGTTGTTTCTTACCTCAACACCTGAGGCAATCTGACACCATGTCAAACACACAAGCACAATGCTGACATAGTTCATATATTTTTTGTTGTTGTTTATTTCCTTCTTCAAGTTACAAGGGAAGCACATTTATTCATTTTTTGCTTTTTAAAAATCAGGGATATCTCGACTTGTATCCTGGACATAGGGCTTAAAAGACAAAAATAAAAAACATTCAAACAAATTATAGGCATCAAATATATGTGTTTCATTAATAAAAAATACATAATACACTGATGAATCCAGATAATGACAAACAACAAGGCTGGACAGTGGTTTGTTTTTTGTTGCAAATGACAACTGACTGTGACATCATGTAGTCCTAAGACCTACACCAACATATATTTGGTTACCAAGGCTAATTAGAACCACTTATTGGCTTTTTAACAGATACATTTTTTATGCCAGTTTTACCAACCTATGTTAATTATCAAAGGTAAACCCTCTTGCAAGACACCATGGAAGATATCCTGATATCATTTTAAACAATTATAAAGGGATTATTACTTAAATTTCTGATTCTAATCCATTTTTCTCCAAACAAGAAAAAAAAAGCTTATTTTGATGGTGATAAAGTAACATTCTAGTTTGTTTCCTTCCAGAAATAACACATTATACAAACTGATCTGCAGTGTGATGAGTGCATGTTACAAACATGTATCAGGCTTCAAGCCTGCGCTAAAACACACACCAGCGTACCATCATGAAATTTAACAGTAAACAGTCACTGCTCTGGTAACGCCTCCTCCGCACAGGCGCCAACAGGCACAAGTCTTTCCAGGGGAAAACCAAGACAAGCTTTTAAACTGTCCTCTGAAGAAGAAGAAACCTGTGCCTGAATTTAAGTTCCACTCAAGAGTTGAGGAACATTACTCATTTATCTTCTCATTTAAACTCAGTGTAAACTCTTCCAGTCTGAAGAGGATTTCCTTGTTTTTTGCGGAGATATTTATGAAACTAAGCTTGTAGATCCATTAGATTTTGGTCCCACCATTTTGGAAAACAACAGGCCATCAACAGCATGAAAAAGTAAACGTGACAGTGTTGAATGGCTGAAACAAAGAGCACTTCTGTCTGACAATGTAAATGATCTTTGATGGGGACATTTGCATAAGAAGGGGGTGCAGGGGAGCAAAGGGGTGCAACATGTCTTTGGAGGATTTGATTCAACAAAGAGTCATCCCACAGACAAAGATGTATTAACTCTCCTCATCTTTATAGGACAATACGTCTTTAAACTAGTGTGTTATATAAGTATTAAACCATACATTATGATAGGATTCACCACCCGCAAAAAAAAACAAAAACAAAACTAACTATCCCTACGCAAGTCAAACACCTATTATAGTTCAACACAAGCAATAGGCAAAGTTAAGAAGTTCAACAATTCAACAAGGACCTGGATAAACCCCACCAAACCCCGCCCGGCTCACAGAGGCCCTGCAAACAGGCGTCCTCCCCATGTCTACAGCGTTACAGCTCCACAAAGCCCTACACAACTTTACTTCTGGGTCATGCCACAATATACAAAGATACTCAGAGAATGACGAACACTTTCCTAAAACGGAGAGGAGGAGGAGGAGATGGGTGCTGGAGAGGAGAAGGATCAGGATTGTGAACCTTCTCTTCTGATTTCTGCTGAGCATCAGGGGTCAGTACAACACAGGTTATCAATACGCCATGATTCTCCCTGGATTACATTCATGCATGCACACACGCACGCACACACACACACACACACACATGCTGTGGCATTGTCATGGTTGATGCATTGGTTGTTTGATGTGTGTGTGACGTGTCAGCAGGTCTGCACAGAGGGCAGTCCTGTCAGAGAGGCCGTCTGTCTGCAGCCACACCAGTCTGTACACGATGAACACACGACCGCGCTGTGGCCTTCTGGTCTTCAGCTCCTCGGAAGTGATGATTGTAATGGTGACTCCTCGGGGCGGCAGTACCCGGAAAAATGAAAGGCGACAGTTAAACAAAAAAAATGCGAATCCACGCTCTTTTGAAGTTTGAGACCGCTCAGAAATCGTGGATTGTCATCCTGCAGTCCTCTGTTGGGAAAATGTTGAATAAAGACAAGGAAAAAGAACATGTTCTGTCAGTCCTCCTGCCTCGGTCTCACTGCTCAGGCTGGACTTGGTCAAGCAGTGTGAAAGCCTTGACTGAAGCCACTAAAGATCATGGAAATGAATGATGCACTCCTTTCTGATCTAAACAGGCTCTCGGGTCGAAGAGTAGGGCGAAGGGCAGGTGGTCGTGAATTCCTAAATAAGGGTTAATATTCTGCAATATCATACTGCAAATCCTTGTGTAGCAATAAAAATCCTTGTGTTGCTGTAAAAAATTGTCTTGTTTAAATATGAATATAGTACTGAGTTTCTGCTCTTTAGGAAATGACAGTCTGTTGTGAGGTGAAGGGGACGGGATCGCTCCCCTTCACTACAACTCCATGTCCTGAGCCTCGTCCTCCGAAAAGTCTGACATGGAGCTCTCGGAAGAGGAGTCGCCCCCTCCCTCCTCCTGCTCCTTTAGAGCCTCCTCTGTGGCGTACTTCTGGATGTACTCTGAAAAAGACACACAAGGAGGGAGACAGACCAATGAGTCCATATGAAGTCCACAGAAACATGGCAACAACTTTCACACACCAACAGATCATTTCAGCTCTGGATCAACTGTAGTCAAAGTTTACAGCATTTGAAGAAAAAAAAAAACAACTCAAGGTCCAATTTCTCACATGTTCAGGAGCTTTCAAATGTATCACACGGTCTTCCACAAGCCACAAATAAGGCAATAATATCACATACGTTTTTACGTTTGGCTGAGGTGGAAAACTTGGTGTATTGATAAAAATAAACTGCAATAAAGTGCAATGGAAACTAGGGCTGAAACGATTCCTCGAGAAACTCGAGTAACTCGATTACTAAAGATCCTCGATGCTAATTCTTTGCATCGAAGCTTTGTTTAATCCATACTGCTCAGTGGTCACTGTGTTTCCACGGATGATTATTACTGCCGCACAGAGCGCTTCTTCTTCTTCAGGTTTTATGGCGGTTGGCAAACAACGCTATGGTGCATTACCGCCACCAACTGGAATGGAGTGTGGATCTGGATCTAATTGTGTCTAGCTTCACAGAGCGCTTACGTTGTGGATACGTAAAGTAGACGTGATTTGATGGCGCGGACTGGAAAATGGAGAAAGGTAGAGATAATAGTGAGGAGCGAGGCGAAGGGACAGGCCAGAGAAAACGACAGAAAGTGTCAAAAGTTTGTATACGCATCCAGTCCACAGAACGGACCTGACACAAGGTAACGTTAATGTTAGCATTTATTAGCAATATGATTGCTAGTTGAGATGAAGGCCAGTGAAGAATGTAAGTTAATTATGGCTATATGTAATGGCTAGTTAAGAACGTAAACATGGTGGCTAGTTATTATGTTCCTTAGTTAGCTATGTTTTGCTAAAGAAAATAACCACAGCAAATAAACTGCTGCTGTCAGTTTGTGAAAGCCTGAGCTTTATTCATGTCATGTTCATAAGACTGGCTAATGTACGTTCTTAACTGTAGTTAAGTTTAAAATTGTAGTTCTGAAAGTTAAGTTGCACCAACTTAAAAGCAATGTTTATGTATATGTTTACCTTTTTAAACATATATACTCTTCTTTTCTCTTTTGTGAATTTGCTATTGCTCTTTAATAAGGCAAAAGTATCTCTTATCCGATTACTCGATTAATCGATGGAATAATCGGTAGAATACTCGATTACTAAAATAATCGATAGCTGCAGCCCTAATGGAAACAGACTTAGTGAATAAATCATGATGTATGTGAAGCATGTGACGTAAACATCCCTCACTCTTTTAATTCATCTCGTTGCGCCCTCTTCTTCTCCAATGGTTAAATGGTACCCGACTGGAGAATTAGCGCCAACAGCTGTTTATCTCGATGAACCACCTCCTAACATTCGCGTAACAGTCGTGGATGGAGACGCACATTAATTCACATTTTCTTCTGCCGATTTTCTGGAAATGCGGTTAAAATCTGAGCTACATTTGGATGGTTTTTGGGCTGCGGTCGAAAGCTCCAGAACATGCGAGTATGTGGACCTTGAGTTGAGATAGTTTTGTCAACTTATGTTTTCAGTCCTGTCCTCATTAAATTATATCTTCTGGAAAACTTCCTAGTTTTGTTCAAATATAACCTGTTTTCATTAATATTCACATGCACACACACCTTCTGCATTATTAATAACAATGTTCTGTTGTCTGTTCAATGTTTGACTCGTCATGTCAACACCTGACAGAAACCCCTGATCTAAACTATTGGAAATACAGACTGTATTATGATTGCAAGTTGCAACCATGTTTGACTCTTGTTCCTTGCAAAATCACAGTAGCATTCTGGGACTGCACATATTCTCCAAATGCAGATATATTGAGAAAAACAGGGAAACCCTACATTAACCATATACATGTTTTTTTTAATCTCAACATCTCATCTACCATTTCAGATTTTCAGTGTAAGACTCTGGCACGCTACCTTTGATCTTGTGTTTATAATCCTCTGGCCGGTGCAGGTACATGGCAGCTGCGTCCCCGTTCAGAGGGTCGATGGGGTTGGGGTAGGCGAGCAGCTGAGGGAGGAATGACTCGAAGATGTTGGTGAGGTCTAGAGGATGTGGGGAGAAAGATTAGTCAGTACAGAGAACAACAAAGCTACAGAGAAATATCAGCGAGCTGGATGAGCTCTCATCACTCCAACACTGAGTCATGGTGTGTGTAACTACAACACGATCCACTAGAGGTCTCTCTTGTAACGAAATGTTCAATTCAAACACCTGTATGGCTCTATAGTTACATTGTTTTCTGGACAGGTGTATACATACATATAGTATGTACTGTATTGAAAAATAGAGACACATTAACATCTAATACCGTGTCTACACAGGAGGGGCAGCAGCAGCTTCAGTGCTATGTTTGTGTCTGCATGGGATGTGTTCAGGCACAGTATTGAGTGTAGGTCACCTGCATTTTGGCAGCACTCAGAAACCAACACACAATCGCTCTAGTTATGTGTGAAAAAAGGAAGAAAATAGAAGCGTTAAAATCGCTTTCGGGTCAGTCTATTATCAGGTGCAAGTAAGGGAGAGAACCATGCTGATTGTGCACATTTGACAGGAGCTAGTTTTTCACAGTTTTTTTTTTTTTTTTTACATGAAAATTAGTTTGGAAGTACGTCCATCTGTTTTTGCTGTGTCTTTGGGGCAATTTTACAACCATTTTGGGCTTTTTTTTTTTTGCCTATCTGAAAATGTCGTCAGCTGCAGTTGAGGATGTCTGTCTGTTAGCCTAAAATAACTTTCAGATAAATGATTAAACAAGTACTGGATTTTTTTTAGGGATAAACATCAATTAAATATCACATATATCAACTCACTATACAATATTGTGATGTTCTGGTTTCAATAACACCTAAACAAAATCATAATGCCACTTCATCTGACTGTTTTCTTCCACTTGCTCAACTGTTGTGTCTGTTAGTCATCACAGCTAAAGATTATTATCTGTGCTAACTGCTCAACACACCGGTGTCACAGCGCCCCCGCAAAATACACAAATACTTATCAGGGTGTTTTCACGAACACATGTCTAAAAACAAACAAAGCTGTGGATCAAAAGCAAGAACAAATAAACTTCGCCGTCTCTCAGCTGTCCCTCTTCAGCTGTGACACAATCTCAGATCACTACCTCCTTCTCCCTATCTTTAAAACACTGATGGTTTTAAATTTTTAAACTAATGCACTCTTTGCCATTAAGTCCAAAAGGTATAAAACATCTTTTTCAACTCTGACGTACTGTTGAGATAACGCATCTGTTGACCAGAAGACTAAAATATAAACCTAAATCTGGGCACCAGGAGTTTTACGTTCATCCTAACACTCACTTAAAAAGAAAGAAAGTGAGAAAAAATCCCCTCCAGGTGAGCGTGTTCGCAACACTTTCTGTTAAGAAACTCTCAGCCTCAGGACCTTCTTATCTGTCAGTGCCCAATGCACGACCTCAATACAAGCAGCAGTTATCACAAAAGTGTAAGCTGATTAACCTGAGATGCTCTGCCTGAAGCTGCACTGTAGAGGTATAAGCTGCTCGCTTTGTGTGCCTTTTTACTGACTATTACAGTCACTCAGATTAACCGAGAGACCGGTGAAACTATATAAAGCCGTCACAACGAGAGCTGCGGCTGTGACCTACCGTAGAGAGCTGTCCATGTCTGGTTAATGACATCTAAACACACGGTTCCCGACCTGAAAAAGACAAAACACTGTGAGCACAACATACTAGCCTAGCAGAGGGTGTCAAAGCAAAGCAGAGGCGACCCGAACAAGATAGAAACATCAGCTTTTCCTGGAAAGTATGAATCATTTCTTATGTGCTAAACATGAGGACATCAGGCCACAACACTTACAAATATGAAATTATTTGTATGCAACTCTCAGGTTGCTGCCATGAAAATCAATTCCCTCTTTGCCATGTTGACTGGATAAATAAGCATTAATCACTGCAGAGTGATATCTGAAATACTGTAGGCCTACTTACGCTTCATCAATGTTGGGATGAAAGATTTTATTCATGAATCCTGTCAAAAAAAGAAAGCAGGTTTTAGTCATTGTAGAGTACGATTTAATATGGAGATTTCAAGTCTTCTTCACCACAACACTTGCAGAAATATTTCCCACCTATTGAAGGTGATTTGAAGGGGTATTTATCTGGTAGGTCCACTCGGACCTTCCACACTCCTCCTTCATATGCCGCTGGAAAGAAAAGATGGATCAATCGATTGAAACACATTCCCAAACTAAAACAGTGTTATCCGGGATGTTAAAATGAAACACTGACTGATTAAAGTTAAAGTACACTGGTGAAATGCTGGTCAATGAGAAGGAGAATCAATATGAATATTGGTAAATTTCAGGAGGATCTTACTTCCAGGTGGTCCATGGAACTTGACCACAAACTCATTGAGTCCACTGAGGATGGTGACCTCATGCTTGCTCTCAATGCTGACGGCTGGTTAAGGAAAAAGCACAGATCCGAAAAAACAAGCAACAGGAGAGGCCGAGAATTCAAACAACATCAAGCACGTTCGACCAAAACGAATCAGAAACAGGCTGAGCTGCTGTGTCTGAATTTTAGGTTGGTCAAACTGCCTCTTTATCTCTCTGTGAACTCAAACACAGGATCAATAACATGAGCCACGGCAGTGAGACCAATACTGCAGTGTCGGACAAACTCAACCAACAGATAACAGGTTAACCTTAACAACACAACAGCCTCACACTCGGCACAGGATAACAGCTTATCAAACATGAAGATAGCTGTCAATCTTACAGTAGAACAGTTAACTAGACTACAGATGAGCAAACAACATCATAAAAAGTGGCTGATCAGTTAATCACCGCAGATTATTATTCCCTACAATCTAAACACACAATACTGACAGCACAGACATCAGTGGAGGGTCTACCCTCTATCAAACATTATGAGGCTCAGTGTATTAAGCATAACTGTGCTGCCTTCAGGGAACTTTCACCTGTTCTGCAGGTAACTACAGCTGGAGAAGATGGATGGTGACTTGGGTGGGGAGGATGTATCATAATCACAGCGTGTGGTGACAACAAGAGACGTGAGACTGAGTCAGCTGTCTGACAGCGACACAGAAAGGTCGAACACATTCAATCGACTGTGTGAGTCCGACACAATGACGGATGGAGGAAAAAACCACGCAAAAACCACACAAGGAACTGTCACATCCTGTTTCATCACCCTGTCATAAATCCTTCTGTCATCTCTATCCTGACAATCTAACCGAAGTAACGTACGGATGCTAATTTAGTCAAACTGCTGAACACTTCATAGCCTGATTACATAACTGTCAGGAGGCAAACAAACAGTAAACATCTAGCGGAGAAGAAGGTTTAAAAAGATCAGTCACTCAGAAGAAAAAAGGTTTGCAAACCACTGACCAAGAAGACAGAGTAGCTCTAAATGTGATCTGAGGCAATGGGTCCTATAAATAGAACCTGTTTTAGATGTAGACTTGTGGTGCAGTAAAAATGTGCATTTCTCTCTTGTGCCTTTCCCCAAGGGTTATCCATAGAAACCCAAGCATAAGCTCACTCAAGAGTAATGTAACTACACAAGGGAAAAGCTTTATTTTGACAAATGCTCACAGTACACAGTGATTTATCAGCACTATCTTCTGATACAAGATTCTGTTTATTTTTTTCATCTGTGCAATTAAACTACACATTTAAAAGACAAAATCTACTGACCTGCAGTAGACCATGTGGCAATACAATTACAAATTACCGTTTGTAAGGACAGTAAAATAATCTGAGAGCAGGAATGGCAGCTGCAGCAGCAGGCCAGAATCAGCTGTGCTCTGTCACAGTGGTTCAATCTAACATATCTGATTTAAAGCCACAACATGAAACTATGTGTGGCATCTCCTGTTAAACAGTGGTGCTACACTCAGGATTGGGAACTGCTGAAACAAGATCTACAACAGCAAGAACTGATGGATCCCGACATGTTTTTCCTTAGTGACTCTCACTGTCTATTCTTAGATTTCTCATCCATATTTTATAATGGCGTCAATGAAACGAAACAATAGTATAATAACAAAAACAAGCTTATTTTGTATGTTACCTTTGTTTGCATCTTTAGACGTGTCTATGGTCATACCTGTAGCAAAAATGTACTACGTAACCATCACCATGCAGCACTGCCTTCATATACTCAAAAGTACATAAACCTATTTAAGAATACCAATTTAGGGCATCACTAAATGTCCCTGCACTTGAGCATGTTATATGTAGCTCCTGGCAGAACCAGACATGTGTTTGATAGCTCTTAGCAAGAGTCTCAAATGAGGGTTAACATCATTAATATAATGAATTAATTAATAGGTTCAATGACTGGTTATTACAGAGATTAAATAAAATATGTAAATGTAAGGAATAAAGGGAAGTGTTACGTTATCAAATTGATACAAGTGAATCACTGAATCAATACTGATTGAACTTGATAAATCCCACCCAAAGACATGTTTGAGTGTATTAGGTCAAATGTTCTATCTTCAAACTGGTTGTGTATAAGCCTAAAACTCATACTTGAAATTCAAATAATCTTTATATTAACCTATTTTTTATTTACCAATAGCATCTGAGGTAAAAGTTATTTTTAAAATTGTAACCTTAACATACTCAATTATAAAGGACTAAAGCTATACTCCTATGTAGGCTGTCTGTAGGGCTACAACTAATTATTATTTTCATTCTCAACTAATATTTCAATAACTTTTTTTGATTAATCGTTTACTCTATAAAATGTCGGAACACGGTGAAAAATCCTCATCACAATTTCCCAGAGGCCAAGGTGCAAATTGCTTGTTTTGTCTGACCAAAGTTTACAAAAAAAGAAGAAAAAACACTGACTTCATGACTTCAACAATTATCAAAATTGTTGCATTTGAATTTTCTATTGAAAGACTTATCAATTAATCAACTAACTGTTTCAGCACTAGTTGTCTGACTGTTCTTAAGAACTCTTTTGTTCAGCATTCAGCTTCAGTGTAGCCCTGTCCCCCTGCCAGGACTGGATGTTCCCAGCCCCCATCCCTGCATGTGCCCCGTGCAGCACGCTTGTTGTTCCTCGATCAGCTGTGATCAGCCCCGCCCTCTACCATGTTCCGGATGGTAACAGGCTGACCAATCAGAGAGCAGCATCTAGCTGCAGGACAAAAACAAAACAATTCTGCTCACGCTGTCAGAAATCCTTTCATGCAAACTTCAGCTGATAACTGTAAATAATTAGCAATAATACAAAAAATATACATTCGACGATTACTTATTACAAGAAGGCCACACCAGTCAGCAGTAAACAAATTAAAGCATAACATCATGTGACATTACACCTCAAAGAGAGTGATGTTATTGAGAAAAAAAAAATTAAAAAGGATAATACATCCATTGGCTTTTTTTCTTTTTAGCATCGTTAAACTGAGGTAAAATTACATTTAGGCTTCACAATGTTTACTGTATAATTTGTGGTAAACACACCGACCGTGGCTTATTCACTATGAATAAAATGTATGTTTCCATTTGCATACTTTTTTTGTATGTGGGCAACAATTTAAAAACCCCAAAAGGTCAAAATCTGTTTTTTCTGTTCTCTAACGTTAATTAATGTAGTTAGCTGTCGACTTTGTATTTGCCATTTGTCAAAGATCGTCTCCGTTACGCTACATCGACCTTATTTGTTCTCTCTTGGTTATAGCATGCTACACAGCTAACTAGCTAGCTTGAGGTTAACGTTACAAAATCACGAACAAATAAATGTGCCTCTCCGAAAAAGCGTTTCCAAATTGTAAAAAAGTCCTCGCTAATCCTTCACATTGTGCTGTCAGTCCGGTGGGACCACATATTATTGGCTAACAGGCTAACTTATCGCCTTCAAGCTAAGGCTAACAATGTTCAAAGCGAACACGGAGTTCACAGCCAACGTTATATATTGCGACAGATTCCGTTGCTAATTCTCGATAGATTGACAAAACAAGAGCGTTGCTAACGTACTAGCGAGCTAACGCTGGCTAACAGGCAAGTGAGTTCACACAAATATCGTGAAATGTGTAGCTTCCTCGCCATTCTGCTAACTTAACAGTGAGCTAGCTAACATTTGCCAAACCGCAGAATCTAACGTTAGACACAGAGCTACACATTAACGTCTAACGACTTTAGCGTTACCCACTTTTCACACAATCTATTAATCTCACATAGCTAGTAGCCACATAATATACATCCTTACAGCAGCCATCGGGAACAACTGCTGTAATTAATCAACATTAGAGAGCTGACAATTGTTATAAAACAAGACGTGCCTATTTGTCTTGGCTATTTAGGCTTGTTTATGTTCTGGAAAGGATACAGTTTCACCACGTCGGTATCCATTCGCCTCTTGCCCGGACTTGGAGACGACATTTTTGTATTCCTTTTCAGAAGTGATCTAAAGATACTGCGGCGATGAGGCTACCTCAACCTTTCAGCTTGAAAATACCTACAAGCCCTCTGGACTGTATCAACAGCCTTCCCACAATGTCCATAAACAAGATCCTAGCTGCAACATCGCCCACTTTTTCTCCTCTCAGTGGATCTTCAGAGTCCTGTCCGTCCTGTAGACTCCCTCTGCCAGTGACATCAACCTCCAGCGACCAGACTGAGAAGAGGAGGGGCTCAGGTATAGAAATACACTCTACAGAACACAACTACACTGTTAGTGTGTTGTTTATGACAGTGAATAAACGTGCTGGGATCATTCCTGGGAAGGTGAAAGTCGACATTTAAATATAAAATTGACTTCTGACTTTGACTTTGTGAGGCTGGGCAAATAGTGCTTAATAGATGAAGTGCGTGCCTGTCTATCATGCCTACATCTATGATGAAATTAGCTTATTGGAAGGCTGAAACGAGCACTTTAGGCCAAAGTTGCGTTTCTTCACAGGCACTCTGTGTCCAATAATGACATGAATTATAAATAGTTTTAGCCTCTTATCCCACACATTATTTTGGCAAATATCTATTAATTGGTGAAGAAATAACATGTCCAGTACAGTCAGTATAACACACTTGCCAGTTTATTAAGTACACCTAAAACTAATGCAGTTCTGCAATAAATCCTACTTTCATGAAGGTTATAACTCCTGTTGATTTAACTTTATGGTCATATTGGAGAATGTAGTTTGTGCTGCTGTTTAAATGTATTGCATTACACTGAAAGGTGTTTCTAATATCTCGTCTCCCCTCATCGATATGCAATTAAATGCAGTCTCTACATCTGAAGTAAAGAAGAAAAAAGAAAGCTTAACAAACAAGTAAGGTGCACCAAAGTGAAACAAAAAAGAGAAACCCCTTTCCACTTAGCCCCTTCCAATCCCACTCACCACAGGGTTCATTCTCATCACACACCACAAGCCAAAGCTCCACATCTCATGAGAGAAAACATAGATAACAATTTACAGTTAGTAAATAATATAATAGTAATAAAATAAAGTGGAATGATGGACTGAAGCCAAATCAGGAAATCTTCTTTAAAGCTGCAGGTGTATTGGTATTGTTGTAGTTGGCTTGCTTAATATTGCCATTCTGTTTCTTCATATTGTTATGCTACCACTGCTACTTCTGTCTGCTCTACATATGACACTTCTTGTATTGCATGTCTGTCTATGTAAGCAAGCAGGCACATTTAAGACGTGTGAAAAAGTCAATTTTCCAAAGTCACAAAGGCCTTGAGAGTCTCACATGACCTGAGATGGGTCTTGGGTGGACCTCCTCAGGTCATGAGACACTTGCTTGTCAGTACAGTATGCAAAATCTTTGTTTGGCTGATGTCCATCTTAGAAATCACATCAGCACATTTTATCTCAAAACTGTGTTCGTGCAGTAGCCAAGAGGAGAGCCATGGATGTGACTAAAACAAAATGTCTGTCACGACTGTTTGTCAAACGTGGCTTATGCTGTAGTTATCTACATGTGTGTAAATCTCTGTGTTTGTCTGGTGGCTTTGAAATGGTGTCACCATTGTTAGCGTCCGCATTGCTCACCCAAAAATTGCATAGGCGTGACGAAGTTCTCAGTAAATGAAGCTATGCACAGAGATACACTTGAGTCACGTAACTTGACTCCAAACCTATTCATATAAAGACACTAAAAACCTCCTGCATTACAGACTCACCTAAAGGTTTTTTTTAACACTTGGTTTATTATTTTTTCCCAATTCAACAAAACAGTGTCAACGGTACAAACAACATTAATGGCAGAGAAGAAAGAAATATAATTAGACAGTTGCCGACTTCCCATATTGAGAGTAACATAAAATTCATAACAGTGGACCCTTTAACTTATCTTAACAATGAGGGTATGGGTGTGTATCACAAAAATGCAAGGATCAAGGCAGACATAAATATAACCAAAACTATAATCACAAGCATAAATAAATTAAATTAAACCAACAACAACAATATCATAATAGAGATAAGAGAAAAAATATACATATAAGGAGGGCAGGCAGCCTAAAGAAGATTAATATTCCTATATATGAAGTAACTCTATATTCTGTTGAAGGTATACCAAATATTGCCTGATTTAAGGTTTACATGTTGTGATGAGTCTCATGGAAGATTATAATGGACAATACATTTGAGGGAGCACCAAACTAACTCTGAGAGTGTGCAAGCAGGAACAGATTTGTGTTTTGAGTGCAAAATTTTGATTTTGTGTGCACTCGGCTCAAAATGTTGCTTTAAAGGCTTCTGATAAAATGTTTTCAAAGCTGAATTGTCATGTTTTTAAAGGCTTTTTAAATTTCATGCCAGAAGATCTCTATTGGCCTTCCATGTTTCTAGGTTAATACAAAACAATACAACAGCACTTTGTTAAGCCTAATTTACATGGCAGATTTAGGCATAGTTAAACAACATTCAGAATAATTTGGTTATCTATTTGAATCTCTTCGTGCATGAACAAACAAAAAGCATGAATGTAGTACCTCTCCCAGTCAGACTAATTACTGTGGATGAGATGGTATCAAGTGCTGCCCTCCATGAGTCTGTGAGTAGATCACTGGATGGAACAAAAAGTTGACAACTCATCTCCTCTTTAATCACATTAACACAGCTGCAGCTCATTGTTCAGGAATTTCTTACTGTCAGTGACATTTCATAGACTGGCTTCATTTCCTACTCGCTGTCTATCTATTGAGGAATTACTTGGAGAAGCAATGTTACATTAACTGACCAACTGAGGCTGAGATTCTCTCAGCTGACAAATGATCTATATAAACTTCGGGTTAACGCTTTAGCCACCTGGTAAAGTGAAGTTCCAAGTCCGAAGGAAACTTGTGAAGAAACATGGTGGACCCTTTAAAACGACATGGATGTCAACTTGATTGATTGATTGATCGTAGGCAGCTATCTCAGCAGAAACAGCAGGAGTGCAATCCCAGTTTGTCACAAAAAGTTATTTTATTGTAACAACTATAGGGTCTTGACAGGCAGCAAGGGCCTTATGTGTTAAACATTAACATGACTGCATGTACATAGTAAAAAAAAAACCCACTTCTGCTGTAAAGTGTTTTAGCATGACCTGCAGGGAAACAACACTGAAAAGACAAACAAAAGAGTGTGTTTGATCCAGTCTTTTCATGATCATTATCTGCTCTGTGACAGTCACTGATTGCACTTCTTAACTATGTTAATTTTCACTCAGCCTATGTGAGAGAGCCACAGCAGCTTCTCATGTGATTGATGTGTTTGTTCTGTTTTGCTTCTTTCCCAATGAGCTTCAAAACTAGATTACCACATGTCTGCAAGATCTGGGGTAAAGGTTGACTCTTGATTCGATTGATCAAAAGTGTCACACCACCAACGTGTTTCTCTCCAAGTAGCTAAACAGTTGCTCATCATCTAAGCTGTACAGTAAATTTTGTTTATATCTTGCAAGCAATTAAATAAGGAAGTCTATCTTTTTTTTATCAGGTTATAAGTCACCATACATCTTCAAACATTTAGGTGGATACTGTATATATCTTGTATTACAGTAAGGCTATAGTCAGCAAGCAGACAAATTACAGTTAGAAAGGTCCTGTGACATTAAACTCAATGGTGCAATAGTAACTCAGAGACAAAATCAAGGCTTTTCATGCGACAAAACATTCGCATTGCCACTGGGCTTTGATCCCTATATTTCACTTTAGGGCTGTTTAATTAAAAGGATAATATACATTCATTGGTTCCAGCTCTTCACTTGTGAGAATTTGTTGCTTTTCTTTGTCTTATGAGATTGTAAATATATTTGGATTGTTAGTTGGACAAAACAAGCAATGTGACTCTTGAACGCGACATGAAGGGTCCCCCCTCCTCTGATTGGTCAGTTCAGGCCAGCTGGCTGTGACGCTGCAGGCAGCAGGTGTGGACAGTCGGTTTTCTTTATTTTGGTGTGATTGGTGGAGCTCGCAGTCCCATGCCACTGCGTTAGGTCACAGAGAAGCGGGTTCTGGTCCAGGTCTGGGTGTGAACCCTGTCTGTGTGGCTCCCTGTCGAGATGTCGTCGGCCGAACACGACGGAACCTTCAGTCAGCTCAATAAGTTTGAGAAACTGTCGTGGAGGCCCTCCATCCGCGACTCAGGTTTGTAAACAAAACCATCTGCTCTGCAAGAACAAGCAGCCTGATACAGTCAGCAAAGCAAACAGTGAACTGAAGGTTAGTCTAGGTAACGTTACTCATCGATGATGTTGTCTTTGTGTACACCAGGGTACTCATTTGAGTTTTGTCTTGCGTTAGCGATGTGATGCACCACCACTGCAGCACACAGGCCAAAGCTAGCTAACGCTGCTACGGAAGCCAGCAGATTGAGTGAATGGGCACCCAGCAGGCATCTGCAACGCTACTGTAATTGTTATTGTCCTTAAAAAGGGATTTACATATGAGAGACTGAAATAAAAAGGTTGAAATTGGAGTCAATATTAACTCCAAACCAGTGGCAAGAGCCACTCTTAATGGTATCTACTAGTTCTGGTGATAAACATTTTAACCAGACTCTCAAAAATGGTTTCCTTTAA
>VMKM01001012.1:0-195378 GCA_008360985.2 Macquaria ambigua | reverse complement strand
TTTACTTTGTCCTCTATGATAGTAGTTTTTATCAATTTAATTATTTTGGGAAATTACATTATTTGCTTTAAATAATATTAGGGCTAAAGCTAAGAATGAAAACTTGTATTGTTCATGTTCTTCAACAAAGCATTGTAAAAAAAAAAATAAATAAATAAAAAAAAGTGATATGTGATATCAAATGTCCTCTTCCTGCTTTAACATGCAGTGTTTTTTAAAAACCTTTGCTTAGGGAAATGGCCAATACTTGTCAAACTGGTTTTGAATCATCACCTGATCTCAGTGTTTGGTCTCAGAAGAAGTCAGTTATCTACATTTGTATCAACATATAAATGACACGCTGTGATAAATGCAGTCTCCTTTCCTTCCCTAGGTCTAACAAAACTTGACTTAACATTACACAGCTGATTACTGACAAAAACAGCCATTCAACTACTGTAGGTTTAGAGAGTGATAACACAAATGATGGACATACTTTCCAGGTTACTGCGGTCTCTCCTTGATTTTGTACTTTACTGGACAACTGGTTGTAACTAGGTACATTTACTGAAGTGCTGCACTTAAGTACAATTTTGAGGTACCTGTACTTTACTATATCCATTTAATGCTACTTAATACTTCTACTCTGCTACATTTCACAGGGCAATATTGTAGTTTTGCCTTTATTTTGGTTTGCCTTAACCATCAGGTTACTGGAGTTAATTTTCAGATTAAGATTTTACATTTAAAAAATATGATACGTTTTTTTGACTAAACTACCAAACTGTATATAAAGTAGATAGACTAGTTCCACTTCGACCAGCTACACCAATAAAATGCTACCTACTGTACACATTGCTTCATCATTATTAACAAATGAATAAATTAATAATATGTTGTCTCAGCCAGGGGCCACTTACCTGCAGAGCAAGTACTTTCATTTTTGATGCTTTAAGTACATTTTGCTGATAATACTTGTCTACTTTTACTTAAGTGGGATTTTGAATGCAGGACTAAATTTAAATCTTAAATTAACATTTCTCATGACCAGGATTAACACATCAACATAAATCCTGTGTGGAACTTTAACTGTGATAGTGTTATTGTTTGTTCCCTTTTCCAAATGAGTAATGTGTCTACATGGCTGATATGTTAGTTTTAAAGTCACTCCTTGACCTTAAAACCAAACTCTGCTGTGCTTTTTGCTCCACAGCCAAATGTATCAAATGTTGTTGTTTTCAGCAGCAATTTCAGAGACGTGCAGACAAGCTTATAAATCACCTGATGCCATGTACACTCATCTGAAGAGCATTAGTGACCTTTCAGTTTGACAAAAAGCCCTGCGGCCCAAAGCCTCCTCGAGCGGCCGAAAACTCTTAACCTGTTTTGATCTTTTATATTTTTGGAAACAATTACTCCTGTGTTTCCTCTTACATTTTAAGCCTTCATGAAATAAGTAATTAATTGCTAAAACTCACACTGTAATTTTCTCCCATGGGACTCTTAACACAGTTATTGGCATGCTCTCTTTAAAATGTCTTCTTAATTATTTTAGGAAAAATGCAATTTTTCCACCTCAAATTCGCTTTTAGAGAAATTCAGGACACAACACATTTGTGTTAAGAAAAGGCTTCTTTCCTCGGGCCAATAGGAGTGTCTGACCTCTGTATATCCTTGGCCTTGTCTGTCACTTGTCTTCAGTGAATCCTCTGCACTGCCCTGTACAGTACATTGCATATTTGTTATGACATTTGTACATTTTACTTTCTTACATATATTTATAGTTTTTGGGACGTCGTCTCTCTGTCCGTCAGTCGGTCCACTACTTTCGTCTAAAATGAAATATGTCAACAGCTATTGGATCGATTGCCATGAAATTTGTTGCAGATATTATGGTGCCCAAATTATGTATGCTAATGACTTTTTTGATCTCCTGACTTTTTCCTCTAGCGCCACCATGAGGTTGACATTTGTGTTCTTTAGTAAAATGCTTCAACAACTGTTGGATGGATTGCCATGAGATTTGGTTCAGACATTAATGTCCGCCCCAATGACCAAATGCCTGCAAAACTAATGACATTCCCATCAGCCTCAGATGTAGGTCGTGTTTAGTGCTAATTAGCAAATAATAGCATGCTAACATGTTAAACTAAGATGTGTTAGCATTTAGCTCAAAGCACTACTGTGCCTAAGTCCAGCCTAACAAAGCCGCAAGCATGGCTGTTGACTGTTTTTTATCCTTTATATTTCTTTTTTCTAATTCTCATTTTTCACACTAGTCTTTTAGTAAAGTCTTTTTTAAAAAAAATCATTTTTCCATCCTTACATACATACATACATACATACATACATACTACCCCTTCACCCCTCCCTTCAACATCTTCCCCCTAACCCACTCCCCTCCCACCCCCAATCCTGGTCAGTAATGCACAGAATGAATGAATGAGAATACATATATTAGAAAAGTATAGAAATATCCAACATGAGAGACAAATCAAGCAGAACTAATACAAAAAAGTAGGTACGCTTGCAACCGTCAGTACAGAGGAAGGAAGAAGATATACCATGTCACATTACAGGTGACAAATAAACCTTTGAGTCCTTGTTTTTCACACTAATAGATACAATTGTACACTGTGCTGGTACTGGATTTAGTTGGGCTTATGTGCAAAGTGCAACGTATACAGTATATTGAAAAGGCAGCAGTGTACAATGAGGAATACAAAGAATATAAATAGGCATCTATTCATTGACCATACAGGGTTATTGTACACCACAAACAACAAAAAGCACGGCACAAGAACACAGCATAGTTTGTACCTTTAACTCGTGATTAACATATTTACCACAATGTGACCTATCAGACAGTCATAATTAACTGCTTCAGAAATGTTGGTCATTCAACACAAAATGACGTAGAAACCTGCAGTGACATAGTTCAACCAGCTGTGTGTCTGCGATCTCAGACATGAGCAATGATACGTTTGAACAGCCCATCACACAGAAATGGCTCCGCTGGACAGCTGCTGATTACTGCTGGAGAGTAAACATTTGTTAGGCCTCTCTGTACAAGCACAGATAGGCTCCGGCTGAATTGACAGGGTCCCCTAAATTGTGTCTATGACGCCTGATCAATTGCGTTAAAACCATTAAGAAGGAGACTGGGTGTGATGATAATGTATTGATCAGATTGTGATGGATGGCCACTGAGGGTATATAAGTGAAGTTCTTTGCTGAGCAGAGGTATAGTCCGGATCTCAAGACAAAGGCACCATGATTTCTGCAGCTCTGTTTTACCTCGTGGCTGTGATTTGTTCTGCAAGACGGACACATGCTCTACCTCTGTACCCTGATACCAACCTGGAGCCACAGGCAGGTAAGACACCTTTTAATCATTTTTTTAAATGTTACTGAAAGTGTTGGATTGCTCAAAGTAAATTTAACCTTTAACTTTCTTCTGATTTGCTCCATACTTGTGAGACATAGTTGGCAGAGCATACACCTTAATGATGAAGCACAGTGTATTCAATTCCTGGCTGTGTCAGATAACTCAACCAAACTCTGTTCATATTATTCATAAATTTCAATCGAGATGAATGAATTTCTACCTACTGAAATATTCCAATATCCTTTCTTGATAACTCCTTTTTTCACTTCAAGATATGGCTGAAAAAAAAAATCAAAAAATACCTTTTAAAGTTATTCTACTTAACTAACAGCAGGGATATTAACGTCATAATGACAGGATGATGAGAGGAAGTTTTTGTATCTCATTAGATTTCATTCAGAAATTAGTGTCAGAGGTGGAGGATGGATCCAACACTGCTGAGGGGGAGCAGAGAGACGTGAATAATCTGTATCCTCTACTGATGCAGCACAATGGAGGGAGAGACTCCTGGAATAAAGGTAAAAACAATACAAACATAATGTTAAGTCAGTCACATGTGGTCAACATAATGATTTTTTTCACCTTCTATTTTTTATGTTTTTTTTTAAGGGACTAAAGATTCAGCACAACAAGATAAGTTTGCGAACATGGTAAGGCTGATAATCTATGTCTCTGTACACTATCTATATTATACTATATACTGTGTATGTTTAGAATTATAGTATAGCATGACAAACAATGTCACAAAGTGCTTTACGGAGAAAAATATGAAAGCAGAAAAAACACAAACAAAAACATTAAAATAGCAGAAATGGCGGGCAATTAAAAGAAGTTAAAAGTGAAATGGCACAGAAAGGCTAATTAGTTTTTAGTAGAGATTTAAAGGAAGTCACTGTGGTAGCAAGATGAATTTCAACAGGAAGAATAAATGCATCTCCTTTAGTTCTAAGTCTAGATCCGTGGGATTAGTAGCAGCAGTTTTGTTGCATATGGGCACAAAAGCTCACAAACGTATGCTGGAACCAGACAGTGGAGTGCTTTAAACATAACACCTTAAAATCAATTCTCAAACAAACTGGAAGCCAATACAAACATGGGTTAAAATGGGGTTACGTGATCTCTCCGGTCAAAGCTCTGGCTGCAGCATCCTGTAGCGCACCACCGATGAGTTTACAACATATCATCTGCACCTGGTCTCACCATGTTTTTTTCTTGTTTTTTTTTTTTAGGTTGAGGACCTCAAAGAAGCCGTCTTGAAGCTGGCCGCGGCCGACAAGCTTCGCTCTCAGGGTTTTCTCAGATCAGAGCAGAACTTGCCAAAAACAAACAAAAGAGGTGAGAGACTCTTATTACTTTTTCCTGAACACATGCCACACCTGCTCTTGTGTAACAATAACTGACATGATATCTGAGCTAATGTTTTTCTAATGCAGTGATCTTATCAGAAGGATGTTTGACCAAGGCTTGTGCCACTTAAAGAGGAAGCAGAGAGCAGTAGAATATTCTGCTCAAGTAGAAGTACCGGATATTTTATATAAGTTATACTCTTCTTAAAATATATATAGTTTAATGTGTTCTAAAGAGTAAAAGACTTATGAGCTTAAGCTATATAAGGCTATAAAGGTTATATCAACAGCACAGAGTTCAAACTGCATTGTTTTAATAAGTAAAACCATATTTACCACTACTTAATTCTCATAGATGACAGATGCTAACAATGTGATTTCAAATGTAGTGAAGTTCACTTATTTAATGGAACAAATACTGACTACAAGGTAATATAACACTTTACTTAAGTTCTTCAATTTAGCATTTATAAACATATATAAACATTTAATAAATGGTTTATAACACTCTGTAATATAGTTGTAAGCAGATATAAGGCTATTTTAAGTGTTCATTAATGTACAGTGTCAACAATTATAACTTCTCCTATGAAGACATATTTTATATTATTACAACTGCGTTTTACTATGTTGTCATTCATTATATTGTCATCTGTTCATACGCCTGCCAATAAACAGTTATATCTGCTTACAACTACGTCCAGTGTGTTATAAACCATTTATTAAATGTTTATATATGTTTATAAAGGCTAAATAAGGGGGACATAAAGTAAAATATTACCAAATATAGTACAGCACAAGTAAAGTATAAGCACACTAAAATGCTACTTATGTCACAGGGGTAGATAATAAATTATAATGTGATTATGTACTTCAGGTGAAGTCAATTTTATTTATTAAGCACAAATTTCAAACAAAGGACTTTACAATCTGTACAACATAGAAACACTTTGTATCCTTAGACCCTTGATTCGGATAGTGAAAAACTTAAAGATAAACGTTTCAACAGGGGAAAAAAAGGGAGAAAATGAAAGTTCCAGATGTTCCAGATGTTGTGTATACATAATATATACAGAAGTACCAGACTGACAATATTAGGTAAATATTAAAATGAATATTAAGTGTAAAAAGTTAAAGAATTGTGTAAAAGTTGTTTGGAGTGAAGAATGTGGATAATTTGACTTCACTTGTCTTTGGCTTTGTTCCTAATTTGTCTCTCTGACGTCCTGACAGCATGTTTCTGGAAATACTGTGTCACCAACTAGAGCCCAGCAGCGGCAGCACATTTGGTGTGATTTCGTCACGGCCTGGTTGGAAACGCCTTCACTCTCCATCGCCCTTTTTGTTTCCCACCAAACATCATATTCGTCGTCTAAACTGGATCAACAGAAAATATATTTTTGAAGCTGTAAAATTGTCTTTTTTTGTGGCTGAAAATAAACTTGAATATCAGAAATGCCATTTATGTGACCTGCTTTTGGTTGTGATATTTAAAGGTGTTTTAATGTCTATTATATTTTACTGTATGAGACCTAAAGAAGGACGATGAAATTCAGGATTAGCACACACACAAACCACATAAGAATCAAGAGTATGACAAATTAATTTGATATTTTTTATTAGTGTGACAGTGAGACAATTTACTCACATCTAACTGTAGTCGTACAGGATAAGATACAGAAGTGTACTTCATGCTTTGTGTAAAAATGAACTGTTTGTGAAGGTTTCTGCTCACACTAACACAATCATATGTATTTTTAATGAGGGTGTTTTGATCATAGAAAGAATGGAAAAATATATATTTACACTATAAACAAAAACTCTGCTAAATTACATCAACAGTCAATTGCACATTTGGCCTTTTCAATGTGGCATAAACACACCATTTGTCTGTGAGTGACTATGGATAAATAGTCAATACATACACCCAATAAAACATTTTGCTTTAACATGTCCCAGTCTTACTGCAACAACAGGTCAAGGTTTTTAAGGTGGAATAGTGTCTGATTGATTGCCACAGTGTATTTATGGTAGGTTGTAGCGCCCTCTACAGGTCACCATCTCTACATGCACAGGACTTTAAATACAGAGAATCAAAGGTTTATTTCCTCTTGTTGGCCACGCTAAAGTAAGCCTTCTCAATTTCAATGTCGGCTGGACACGTCTGTTTGAACTCCTCTCTCTCATAGGCGGTTTGAAGGTATCGCCACACGCCTGTGAACTGGGTGGGGATGTCAAAGTCGCAGTACTTCTTGGCAGCAACCTGAAATAAATGGAAAGGAAGATCAAACTCAAGCATTTTGAGGAACAAAAAGTACGCCAGGTACATAAAGATCATAGGTGAAAGAAGTACTCAGAAAACTTACTTCACCACTAGTTAAAAGTACCAATACAACAATGTGAAAATACTCTGTTAAAGTAAAATGCACACTGTTATGCATTATGTTATACTGTTATAAGGAGTCACAAGCCAAAAAACATTTGAGAACCACTGGTTTAATCTTTAACAATGTGTTGTATTTTATAAGCTTATCATGTGTTTTTAATGTAAAATGTTAATATGAAAAGTGACGAGTAACTACAGCTGTCAAATAAATATAGTGGAGTAAAAAAGTACAATATTTCCCTCTGAAATGTAGTGAAGTTTAAATTAGCATAAAATGGAAATACTCAGGTAAGTCAAGTAGAGTACTTGAGTACATGTACTTATCATAGACTCATCATGCAAAGATTTACTCTACAGGCCAGTAGGACAAACACCTCCATTATACCAAAGACTACCCCCAAAATGATGCCCTGTCTCACCCTGATAACGTGCAGTTTGGGCAGCAGGTTGCAGTCGGCTAAAGTGAGGCGGTCGCCGTCCAGGAACTTCCTCTTGGAGGCGGTGATGGTTTCTCTGGAGTTGTGGTCAATCTCCTCGGGGAGGGGGGAGTTCAGGTAGTCATCCAGGCGCTTGAACTCCCGCAGCAGGTTTTTCTCGTGGACTGGAGAGCCAGAAACACAGAGATAAGTGGTGGTTTTGTCTGGTGTAATGTAACTACAGGTAAACTGTAAGGTAATCATATATTGTATTTAAGTACAGTTTTGAGGTACTTGTACTACTTCAATTTTATGCTACTTTATACATGTACTCCACTACATTTTTAAACAGCTGTAGTTACTTCTCACTTACTTACTTATTATATACAAAACCTATGAAATGTAAATGTATATATGTGAAAATCAGCTTCACCTCAACCAACTACAACATAAAATGCTGCGTACACATCAAAGTATCACTAATACTAATCCAATAGTATAATACGTAGATAATAATATAAGGAGCCATTTTTCTGGATAATGAGTTCTTCTACTTTTGATCAGTGGTGGAATAAATATTCAGGTCCTTTATTTAAGTAAAGTATCAGTTCCACTCAGGAGAAAATCTAAGCTGTTCAAATGTTTTCTTAAGTAAAAGTACAGGAGTATTATCAGTAAAATAAAAGTACTTATTATGCAGAATAATCCCATTTTGAGTGTTTCTATTATAATATTACATTATTGGATTATTGTCACTTATGTATTAGCATGTAAACATTTTTATGTTGTAGTTGGTCGAGCTTATTTTAACTACTTTATATACTGTTGGGCTGTTCAGTCTATTAAAAAAATCATCATATTTTAGTGGCTGATCATATATTAATCTTAATCTGAGTAATAACTAGTAACTACAGCTGCCAAATAAATGTAGTGGAGTAAAAAGTACAATATTTTCCTCTGAAATATAGTGAGGTATGTAGCATAAAATGGAAATACTCAAGTGAAGTACAGTACTTAAGTACAGAACTTGAGTAAATGTACTTAGTTGGCCCTGTGTTAATAACACATTAAGAATATATTTTACTATCTATTTCCTAAGCATTTTTTCTCACATCCATATAGGTGAGAATAAGTGAAAACACGTTGAATGAATTACAGCAACACCAACTCACAGGTGTTATTTGGACTGTTCTTGATGAAAGCAGAGAACTTTGCAAAAATGTCAGCACCCACGTCAAAGGACTCTTTGTTTAGCGGGCTGAGATGAGGATACCTGCAGGGGAGAGAAGAAAGGAGAAGCCTGGGAGTAAACCTATTCATCAAAATCGCACTTCATCAATGTGTGGTTAATGATCAAGCGCAACAATACCTGGGAGGGGCCAGTGTTTGCT
Organism: Macquaria ambigua; assembly: GCA_008360985.2. Classification (NCBI taxonomy): domain Eukaryota; kingdom Metazoa; phylum Chordata; class Actinopteri; order Centrarchiformes; family Percichthyidae; genus Macquaria; species Macquaria ambigua. Next base: position 186,472 of record VMKM01001012.1, on the reverse strand, counting down.
CAAGAAACTCCTCGATTTTGATAAAGTCCGTTTTGAGGGTGCCGTTGTAGAGGAGGAAAGGAGGGTTGGTCCCGGGGGCCAGGTCTTTGAGCTCAGCTGGTTTCCTGGAGAGGACGTAGAAAGATGGAGAGGAAGGAGGGTGGGGGGGGGACATCTGACTTGGTTATAGATGCATTCATTCAGTTAATTCAATCAGGATGTTATCAAGCGCGTCAGAACGGCTGTCAGAATCAAATGTGGCACAGTGGATTAATGATTTCAGCATTGGCTGTTGGTTTAGTTATAACAACACACAGCGCTGGGAGGGGTCGGCTGTTTGTGAGGCCCGTTGTGTGTGTTTTCTGAATCATTCAATTATCAGCATCCTTTCAAAGTTTCCTGATCTTATTTGCTTACCGGTAATGGCCCTGAGAAATTCACACAATACAGCCTCAATTAAAGAAGGTGTTTGTTTGAAAGCGACACAGAGCTCTTTGTACGCTTTGGCTTTACGGGCCCCTCCCTCCAACCTCATGTTGGACAGAGTGAGCAACACGCCTATTGATAAGTGAGAAATGGTTTGGATTACTGAAAGAAACTTCTCAATTTCTCTCTCGTTTGCTTCTTAATAAGAGTTCTGTGTGAAAGTCCCCGTGACCAGATGCTCAGGAAGTGTTTGTGCCAGAGGAGGGGTGCTTACTTCCTCATGTCAACGGTGGTCACTGTAAACTTGACTCCTTTCAGCCACAAAACCATGAAGAGCCTTTGGCAGAACGGGCAGTTCCCCACGTTTTCACCATCATGTCCAGCCTGAAAGACACAGAAAGTGATACTATTTTAGTTTTATAACCACGAGGTGTTTTAGCCAGTGAAGCAATCACAATATCTCTTCTCCTCCCTTCTGCTGATAAACAAGTGATTTTGAAAGAAAGTGAAAGGCGTGTCTGGGATATTTAAAGGCAGTTTCCTCCATGGAGGGGAAAAGCAGGCATTGTGTTGTAGCGGAAAACAACAGACGCTAACATTTAATCTCCTCCTTCAGCTCGGTCACAACGTGACAACACAGTCTGTTTAAAACCCAACCTGTGTCTTTATGAGCTCCAGCTTTTAGCTAATATGTTGTGGTTAAAGGAATAGTTTGACATTTTTGGGAAATGCGCTTATTCGCTTTCTTGCACGGCGTTAGATGAGAAGGTCGATACTGCTCTCGTGTCTGTACGGTAAATATGAAGATACAGCCAGCAGCAGGTTAGCTTAGCTTAGCATAAAAACCAGAGGGGGGCTGCAGCTAGCCGGGCCCTGCCCGAAGGTATCTTATTGTTTGTTTAATTCATACAAAAAACAAAGCGTAAAAATTATAATTCACTGTTTTACGGGGGTTTATGTGCCGGACTATTTCTTGGATGGGAGCAGTGATTTCCTGCACATAACCGCCCCGTAAAAATAAAACAGTTTATACTCTTCATTTTTTGTTCAGATTAAACAAACGAGATATAACAGGTTAATTAGAGAGCTTTAGAGGTGCTGGTAGGCATTTTTTTTAACCTTTCGACAGAGTCATGCTAGCTGTTTCCCCTTGTTTCCAGTCTTTGTGCTAAGCTAAGCTAACAATTTGCTGGCTGTAGCTTTGTATTTACCACACAGACATGAGATTGATATCGATCTTCTCATCTAACTCTCAGCAAGAAAGCAAATGAGCGTATTTCCCAAAATGTCAAACTATTCCTCAAAGTGACTAAATGTTTAATGTTTAATTTACAGAGAGACATAATGTATTGTCTACCGCATATTGTGTGCTGTCTTGTATTGTTTTTTTTTTAGCTTAATTTGACCTTGTTTTATATATCAGAAGACACTCTATCCCTGCACAGATTAACAAAAACACATTTGTGTACAGGTTTACCACTAGGAAAATGAAAGGATCCTCGTGTATTTTAATGTTTGGATATTAGGCAACAACGTGGGGTGAGAAATTAGTTGTTTATGTGACTTCTTGATATAGATGACTGTGTCTGAATGTGTGCGTAAGTAAAGTGGGTGTGCCTGGTGTCAGGCTTGGGGCCAGTCACCCTGCATGTTCCCCGCTCCTTCTGGGTGTGCGATGATAAGGTGGACTGTCTGTCTGTGGCCAGAGTTCACTGATATAAATGTGCCGAGACCCTCAGCAGGGAAACAAACACTTCAGCATCTGGAGCACACGGTATCTGTGGATGGCACCCATCAAAATGAGAGTTGTCCTCTGATTGATGCGGCTCATGCAGCAACATACTGTAGATCTCTGCCCTACTACAATACTGATAAGTGAGCAGCAAATCCTTGTGTGACTTCTTTGTTAGCCTGTATCTCTTCCTCTAAATATAAAACAGGCAAATTAAGAGAAATATCATGTGGAGTTGGGTTATACACAACACATTCTTTTGACAGTAAATTCGGGTGGAACTGGCTTTCCCTCACATGTTGCAGTCTACTTCTTCTTGCAAGCGATTAGTGAAATTGAAAAGAAATGACTGACCTTAATGAACAACTCGATGCTTGGCTCCTTGTCCGAGTTCTGCCGAAGTGCCATGTCGTACCCAAAAAAAGTTAAACTCACTTTCTTTAAAATTCCAAGTATTTGCTCCCTAGTCAAAGCTTCTCCTTAAGTCACCCCAAAGATCCACAGAGCTGGAGAGAGAAAGCTGATAGCAGCGGCCTTGAACAACTCTGGTTTCAAGTGTCTTTGTGGTCGTGGATGTCAGGAGAAAGTGCAGCACCTCACGGCCGGTTGTGTTTTGTCTGAGGGCTCCTTGGAGGCTATCGCTCTGAACATACTTTACATGTCAGGGGAGAGGGAGGATCCAGAGAGATGGGCGGGGTACACACTTATATACCCAGAGCCAAACTCTATGAGGAGGGAGCTTAAAATAGGATCCTCTGCATATTACAATACACAGGAACTGATAAAAAAAGTGTGACTCACAAATTCAGACAATTAATTTGGGCCACTCACATTCCAGCACTTTTAGATATGGAAGGAATAATAGATCAGGAGCACTTTTCACAGGAAGGCTGTACTTACTGCAGATTACTCACTGTGTATTGAGGGACACTGGGAAACATAGAGACACCTAATCTAATTTTAAGGCAGAAAGTCTCATTTCAGGTTGATTGAGTAACATATATGTTTGCTTTGGCTACAGAAATGTAAGAACTACCTGAACATACAGTTTAAAAGTCATACTAATTTATTTTGGTGTGTAATATGATTCATGGGTATATTTTTGCTGCAATGATGAAATAAAAACGTTAAAGTATTTTTTTTTGATTCAGTGCTTTTTGACATAAGAAAATCCATCTAATTTTATCTTAAAATGTCAGTAGTAGTCAAGTAGAAGGTAGAATATAGTCAGTGGTAGACAGTAGAAGTAAAAGTACATTTACCTTTATATTCTTTATGTACTTTACATGAGTATTTCAATGTTGTATACTTCAACTACTTCAACTTCGCTACATTAGAAGGAATAATGTACTTTTTACTCCATTACATTTATTTGACAACTATAGTTTGTTACTTTGCAGATTAATGTGCATATAAAATGCGATTCATTGTTCAAACTGTATAAAAATGCATTTTTTAAATTATTTTCTAATTGCCACATGTAATTTTAGACACGCTAGCGACGTGGCTCTACGGACGGTCGCTCGATCCCGACTGAAATATCTCAACAACTATTGGATGGATTACCATGAAATTTTTAAATTTTGATCCTCTGACTTTTGATCTAGCGCCATCATCATCAACATTTTATTTTGTCCAATACTTTGGTTTACACCCAAGTATTTGCTAAATTAATGACATTCCCATCAGCCTCGGCTGTACTTTGCGTTGTGCTAAATTAGCACGTTAACACGCTTAAACTAAGATGGTGAACACAATAAAAACTATACCTGCTTAACATCATGTTAGCATTGTCATTGTGAGCATGTTAGCATGCTGATATTAGCATTTAGCTCAAAGCACCGCTGTGCCTAAGTCCAGCCTCACAGAGCCGCTAGCATGGCTTGTCATTTTTATTTCATTTATATAGACAAATGATGAACACTACTTTAGTAATACTTTATTCGCACAACTTGAATCTTACAATTAGTTTACTATAGTATGCCACATACGTTTTTTGTTTTTCATAGTTGTTTGTTTCATTATGTGTACACCAGCTGTATACTGAGTACTGCATATGGAGAGAATGACAATAACTTCTATCTTTACCTTGACTTTGAAATGAGTCAAATTAGCTTCAACATTAAAATGCTGCTTAAAGGTTAATCCATCAGTAATAACAACCAAATAACAGAATAAATACTAATATAACATTGAGATAACTAATTCTGCATAGTGACTATACCTGTCATCCTTTAAGTACATTTTACTGATAATACGTAAATATTTTTACCTAGTAAAAGTTTAAATGCATGACTTCTACTACTAGTTTTACATCGTGGCATTGCTACTTTCACATAAGTAAAAGATCTGAATATTCCTACCACCATTGAGAATAGTGTATATAATGTCTTTTACTCAGTTGTACCCACAGAAGAGGTCAAGTTAAGTCACCATTCTTTTGAATAATGACAGGATATTTTAGGGGTATTTTGAGTAATGCGTCACGGTGAAGGGAATCCCCTTAGTGTTTTGGGCATAAAGAGAAAGGAGGTGAAGGTTACTTTTGATTGCTGACTTGTTTTGCATGAGTTGAGTTGAGTGAGTTGAGCAATGATAAATAAAGCTGTCTTGGTAAATAACTTAATGAATGTGACAGTTAACTTTCATTTCATGACCACATGTCCGCAGAGAGTTTGGGACTGAGGGCTCACTTCAGCATTGGTGTTTCTTGTAATATGGTATCACTTACAGTAAATGGGGGAAGGGAAATTTTATGACAAAATCCCCATGCCGTGGTGTACACTTCCCTAAAGAAATAAGACGAACAACATAGACAGGATTATGAAATGCATCACAAGGAGCATGTGCTCTGTTTTATGTGGCTCTGGGCCATTCAAAACAAACCCATCACACTGAAATTCCAGAGAAATCCTGGAAATTTGATAAATAACACTCGACCACCAATGTAAGAGAGGCAGAGAAAAAAAAAACACCCTCCTTTTTTCCTCTTTCCTTTTAAATGTCTAAAATGTCAGGGAGGTTATGGCCTGAGATTATCCAACCTTCTGAAACATAATCTCCCTTTCCACACAGTGGTACAACCCCTCCTCCAGGACAGCCAGAGGAGAAAGTTTTAAGGAATAATTAGTCACTTTTTTGACACTTCCTATGGGAGGTGAATGGAATTTTACTGGAGTATGAGGTGGGAGTGTCTCTCTTACGCACGCACATGATTAAAACGTGGGCTTCTCCTTTTAAATTACCAGCCTCCCTTATTACGTCCACTCCGCTGCTCATGGAGGGAGTGTTTATTGGAGCTTGTGTGATAAATGACTCGACTGCCAGTCAGACATTCATTTTTGATTCACTGTCACAAGTGGCTGCAATTACTGATAATGTCCTCAGCACTGGTGAATGACTTCACGCGTATTTTTCTGTCAGTGTTTGGTTGGTATGACAACAGCCGTACCACAGGGTTGGGAAAGAAATTATGTGTAAAAGGGAAACTGAGGTTAAAATCGCAGCCTTTATAATAAACTAAAACTAACTCATTCTGGCTACGCAGAGAGGACATTCAGCAGGAGAGATTTCCTGAGTATTCCTGGAAAAAACTGGCAGCAGGGGAAACGAGTTTAATTCGCCAGTGATCTTTCACTTCCTCTTCCATGGACAAAAAGATAGGAAAGCCCCATCTCATGGAGAGAGATACACATTATCTCCACTGGACACGCACAGCAGCTGGAAGTGACCTCCTGGAAACAAGTGCCTTATCTCCATAAACAGGACCATCAATGTTGACAAAACAGTCCAAGAGAATGAGCCTTGATTTTGCCAACACACACACACACACATGCACACACACACACACACACACACACACACGCACACAAGTAAGGTCAGGATGTTAAAGATGTTATCCTGTAAAAAAAATATTAACATGCCAGTGAGCCTCTGCAGGGCTGTAATGGATTCAATGTGGTTGTCTTTTGACATTTCTATATAGAAAAACCAACGTGTTTGGTTGCAGAGCTTCTTCAGGCATTAAAGAAACAGTTCAACATTTGCTTTCTTTCTGAGACGAGAGTTAGACGAAAGGATTAACACCACTCTCGTGTCTGTGAGTCATGGATGAAGTTGGAGTTAGTTGGGAGGTGATTAGCCTAGCTTAGCGTGAAGACTAACAGCAGCGGGAAATAGCTAGCAAAAACTGCTGTGAATTGGACTTAAAAAAAATCTCAAATTAACATGCTGTATCTCGTACACAACCTACATAAAATTCTTGGTTTTAGGGTGATTTATGTGTTGTAAGCATTTCTTAGCGAACAACAGCCGAGTGCAGTGACTTCCTGGAGTCTTGTCGCCACAGTGAGGTTGCCAGGTGTGGTGCCAGTGTGCCTGTGCAGAGACCTATACCAAAACCTCTGCTCACCACTCACTTCTGTGACACTGCACAGAAGTGCTGGGTGGATGGCTAAACTGTTGTTCGTCAAGAAATAGCCCCAACACTACAAATAGGCACTTTTTTTCCTCAGCAGACATGTACGCCTGTGCTTTTCCTACTGTGACATGATGAAAAAGGCCAATTGTCGTTTTTACATTTTGTCTTTGTGTATGGATTAAACAAATGAGATACAACATGTTAATTTTGAGCCTTAGAGGTTAGCCAGGCTAACTGTTTCCCCCTGCTTCAGGTCTCAGCTAAGCTAATAGCCTCCTGAGCAGCTCCTGAGCTTCGTACTTAACAAACATTAAAGTGGCATTGATCCTCTAATCTAACAATCTGAAATAAAGCAAATAAATATCAAACAACATCGTCGTTATGTTCAAGCCACAAGCTGCAACAACCAATCAAAAGAGGAGTCACATCACAGGTTTTTGCAGCATGTGGCTCCAGTATAAAGATGCTGTTGTTTCATATTGTGAGTTTAACGTCTGACCAAAGCCTATCACAGAAATGTTGCCTTTTTAATAAACTTAGTGCTGACAGTGTCATCGCGTTTGCTTCTTTCATTTGCATTAATTCTCCTTCGCACCTGTCTACCAGGTGAGCATTAGATAATAAGAATATAAATTAAATGTGCATGCATCCACACACACATAACATCATCCCAGGCGCTGCCAAAGTAATACTGGAGCTTAGTTGTCAGCTCTGTTCAAAGATTGTTTTTTTATTGCTCAAGGGGGGTGGCTGTTTCTCGTAAACACAATGGCATCATTGACCTAGTGACTGCTCTCTCCCAGTCAGTCAATAGCACAACAACTCATTACAACAAAACCCCGGGGTCTGTCGTGCAGGATATGCACAATGACAGTGCCATGGAGTTCTTCTGCCTCTTCTTACCTCTTCTCTGGGCTCTGAGGATACGCACCGCACATTCGGCTCCTGATTTCTATCGTAAGTGCTCTGTTTTTGACATCAATAAATTGCTTTTTCAGGAGAAAGTCAAACTGCTGACCGGTTATTTTTCAGCTGTGATGTGAAGGGTTTGCAAAGGAAGCTTCGGAGAGACATTGAGCATCCCTTAATCATTTGTGCACATCCTGCTTTCCAAACAGCTGGTGCAACTTATGCTGAAAGACCAGAATCAGGGTCCTGAACTTGGATCTTCACATGAGTAGGACTAGATACTCCCAAAGCATTAAACAAACAGTTGTTTTGACTCCTGGCTATAAAATGTGATAGATGTTGTTACGGTAACAATGATATGTTCAGACAAAGCCAACGATTGCTTTTGTCTCAGACACCTCTGAGCAGTGTACCTCTCTATCTGACCTCGACAGAGATTTCCATTTTTTGTGCGGCTGCAGGCTCTGAGGGGCCTAATAATAGTTCATTGTGAGCGAGTGCCTGGTACTGCCTCTCATTTGCTCCCTGAAGCTTCAAACTCACACACACACACACACACACACACACACACACACACACACACACACACACACACACACACACACACACAGAGGAGGCCAAGTACAGGAAGCACACATGGGAGGGGAGACTTCACTTCAGTATCTGTGTGTCAGTGTCTTGTATATTTTCATGTGTGGTCATAAAGTCCAAATATTGTCTTGGAGAGCTACACCCAGTTACTGGGACACCACCCAGTCGACAACCAGGGCCGAGCTGCTAAAAAGGACTAAAAAAAGCATCTAATAAGTCACACTACTGACTTGCCAATTATGAACAATAAAGGGCTTCTAAATGATGTATTATTTAGTAATAATAACTGAGTCAACCAGTCATTTCTGCTTTGTTAACAAGGGTAAATAATTGTCTTGTTGCTAATAAATCAAATCTGAAACTCTTGTTTTATTACTGACATAAGTCAAACATGAGCTATACTTATTTATATATTTAATGAGTTGAAAGCAACATATTAAACCAGTGGTTGAGATGAGATATCAGCTTTTGTTTTAATTAGCATCATACTGTTGACTATTCACTGCGTTTGCATGCCTGCTGATTTGCTATAAGTTGCACTATTCACTTCTTTCCATCTGTATATACTAACTAACTTAAAAAGGACCTGCCACAGTCAGCAGATACATAAAAGTGAAATTAGCATCACCTTGTGTTCTCTTTTAGTATATCTCCACACCATCCTGAAGAACCACACGGCTCATGCTTGTGAAGGAGACACACTCGTCATCGAGTGTCCCTCCAGGACGTCTGTGACCGTCCTATCAGCTTTCTACGGACGACGTGTTCCTAATCAGCATTTGTGCCCCTCTGCAAACACAAATATAACTGTGGAGGAGGATAAAGAATGCACTTCCCCAGTTGCTATCGAGGTATATATGAAGCCACAGTGAGATGAATGTGAAATTATTCCATGTTTCAGTAAAGCACTCGGCCTTCCTCAAACGCTTTCATGACTCACGCAGCAGATTACAGTAGTCAACATGTTTTTCTCGCCCCTGCAGAAAGTGCTGTCAGAGTGTCAGGATTACCAGTCCTGTCACATCCCAGTCTTCAGTCCAGTGTTCGGGCAGGACCCCTGTCCTCTCACCAGCAAGTACCTTCTAGTCTACTACAAGTGCAGACCAGGTATGCTGCTAAGATTCTACACTTATTATGTGGACACTCATATGTTTAGAACAGTAGTGGTCAGGGTGCCAACATTTCATTCAGTTGGTTGTATTTTACTCATGTGGCTAAATTGAGAGTATTAAGCAACCAAACGTGTGTGTGTTGCATGTTTAAGCCTTTCACTGCAAACAATGTACTTTACATTAATGTCTACCATTTTCTGAAGGATTCCATAGTGAAGTATGGATGTTCATTTTTGACTTAGAAATAGCAGTTTGACAAAACAATCCTAACTCAAGGCCATCTCACTAGCTTTTTTTTCAGGGTTTCAAACCATATCACACATCAGCAGATGGAGTTTGCTCAGTTGTCATGGAGATCTGTTGTATCTGTTGACACGCAAGCTCAGTGGCTCTTATGATTTAATTCGTAGCACCTTTGGGACTTCTCGTCCGTGTTGACTTATAAGTTAACATGTCAACAAATGTATCTTAATGAAAATTGAGCAAACTCCATCTGCTACTGAAGGAAGTGTGATATCATTGCCATAGTTTTATTGAATGCATCCTTTTCAATCTTTCAGGCAGCCACTGGCTTCTGATCATTTCAGTATGAAAATCAACTTGTAGTGACTTGAAACCTGATTGAGATATAGGCGATCAATCACAGATAACCTCATCTATAGACATTTTTTTGTTAAAGTTACATTTCCATTGCAGGGTAATGCAGTTGAAAGTGTGGGCTGATTTGGAAAGTGTGCACTGCGTACCACCTAGTGATATACACACATACCAAAACAACAACAACATAAATTTAATTTAATTTAATTCCAAAATGACCTCTAAAGGCATATGGACATACTGTAGTAACACATGTAACTACATTCATAAAGTAAGTAGACAGCGACACTTGTTGCCCAGTTATTGAAATCAAACTAAGAGCAAATACAAAACAATAGAAGAAGAAAACGATAAGACCATAAATAATAAATATACAAATGAGCAAACAAGCACGCTTTGGTAAATATTCAAGTAGCATTATTTAAACAAACTTGACTTTGATTTTTTTTTTTTATATTGAAAACTGTGGGTTTAAACCATTAACTAATCTGTTTCACTCATTGTCAAAGCTTGAAAATGTTTATGATGATAGTGGCCGCCTTGATCTCCTTTCCAAACATAAAGCACATAGTCAAGTAAATATCTCTTCTTTGAAATATGCAGATTATGGCTACCACACTTACATTTGTTCTGCACAAAGGGCTCAGCAGAAAGAGATATTTTTCAACAACAGAATCAGTAATAAAAGTAGATGATGTCCACTGTGACGGATTACCTGTCGCAACCATTTTCATGTCTCTACATTTGATTTACAGACACAAATGAAACCGGTGGCTTGAAGGAAGCTCAGCATTAACATAAAATCTGTTATTCACAGTTATGAGCTAAAACATGCAACACTAGATGAAAAAACAAAATACTCCTTTCTGTAATTATGTGTGTGTGTACGTCTTGTCTGTTTCTTCAGAGCACCACCGCACAAGGCTGGTGTGTGAAAATGAGCGTCTGAGGCTGATGTGTAAAGATGAGACTGTCCTCGCCATCTACTCCGCCACGTTTGGACACCTGCTGCATGGCAGTCCTTACTGTCCTCAGGAACCTGGATCACATATTGACATGGGTCTGGAACAGGGCGCTTAAATGTCATCTAGTTGCAAAATAGTGGAACAAATATCAGTTCTACAGACACGGTGGAGAATAACTGGACTGTACACATTAACAAAACATGAGTTGAATTATGCACAGAAATGATCCGTTCACTGGTGCATCTTCAGTAAGACCAGGGTTGCCAACACACGCTTTCACGTTCAGTCTCACGCTCTCACGCTGCCCAAACAGTTCTCACGCCAAAACACTGCGACAGCAACAGAGATGAACCAGCTTACGTAGCTTTGGTTACGTGGCTCTTAAATTACTCTCTGTTTGGTCCGCGATATGTGCGCGATGCTTATCGCCGTGTTGACAGCTGTTATGGCAGAAAACCCCGCGCTGAAGCGCAGAAGGCGTTCACGCAAAGCTAGTGAGTGAGTGAGTGTGTGTGTGTGTGCGTGTGTGTGTGTGTATACATATTTGGCTGAGTGAGTGAAAGAGTGTGTGTTCATGTGTACATTTGTGTGCGTGTGTGTGTGTTCATGTATTGGTTATGTGTCGATAGTAGGATAGGTTCTTGTGTTCTTTTGTTTATTTTTGTTTATTTCTGGTTCTTGCTACTTGTGAACATTCAATAAAACGGTGTGGGTTTGATATTGGAAACAACACGTCTTTGACTTTCATTAGTGAATGAACCTGTGTGCCCATTTTAGGGTAAGTGTTTGTCTAATAATGTGAAATTGTGAGTATTTCCCAGGGTGGCGTAGTCAGGCTATATCCTTAAATCTTACAATATAAGGTCCCACTCTCGCCACGTGTAAGGTGCATACTTTTTTAAACCCTGATGTTGAATTGAGTCCATATGTGCACGTGATAAAGTGCGCGTGCGCGTATAACTGATTAATGGGCCATGGCATCAAAATCTCACTCCAGCCAGGTACCCAAAGATGGCAACCCTGGTAAGACTGTGTTTAATTACAATTGTAATGATGCTAATCAGAGCTGAGATTTGAGACCAGAGGATAATGGTACAATATTAAACTGATTAGTTACTAATTTTACTAAACTTAATTAATCTATTCCAGAGTGTTTGTCACCTTCGGCTCTGAGGAAGGTGTCACGCCGGTGTCACGGCAGAGCGAACTGCTCATTGCTGGCCGATACTCAAACCTTTGGGGACCCCTGCTTTCCCGGCACCAGGAAACACCTGCGGGTGTCCTTCACTTGCGGTACGTGACGAACCGGATGTTACTGCTTGTGGCTGACATGGTTTGCTGCATCATATAAAAATCTCTCATTTTCTCTTCAGTGCCTCGGTATCTCCTGGAAGACGTGGGTCGAGGGTCAACAGATCCCTTCCTGATCTCAGACTACACACATGGTGAGAGTAAGACTGAAAATTCACAGGTTTTGTTGCATGCAGCAGACTTTGACTGGCGTCTGAGCCCAGACCCCTCTTCACCTGCAGGTGGATGGTACACTGGCCCCACCTACAGGCCTCAAAACGTGCTCTTAACCAACTCTCTGGAGATCATTGAAAAAATATTGGGTATGTGCACTGATGCCTGTAGACCTCAGGCTAGGTTTGCATGTACATTTCTTATCATTGCTGTAGATCATATTTAAAGGGCCATACAGGTGTTTTAGCATGTTTTACTTCTACAAAATTGACACAGACACAGTGGAACAACTGGCTTCAGAAGTAGCACAAAGAAAAATTGAGGGGCGACGTTCGATAAAAAGATTAAAAAAATATTTTTTTATATGCTCAACCATATCACATTTACAGTACATCATTGCTAATTATGGAGTAGCTGACTGACCAAGCCTATTTGTGTTCCTTTTGCCTCTTTCTGCACAAACTGAGCATATTAAAAATATAATAACAGCTCCCCTCCATTTTTCTATGTAGTAATACAGAATTTGCATAAATACTTTGCATTACTGCTGACCATTTTCCAAAGAATATCATACCTTTTCATATTAATGGGTGTTTTTTTTCTTAATTTCAGCCAGCCATTTGTTCATTTTACAGTTTATTACAGAATATTAAAATCAACTCGCACATGTGAAAGCTGCTTAAGATAATGAAGAAATCAATCAGTAAACGTTTAATTGTCTTAAAGTTTTTTGTCAAGGTTACATTATAATTGAGTGGTAATACAGCTGAAAGCTTGGATTTCTTTTTCTTTCAAAATTCCCCTGGATGGTGCGTTTGTGTGCTGGTGGAAAACTCAAACCTCCACAAGCAACAGCCAATATGCCAAACTCATGGACAAAATGACTGTGAAATTTACATATTTGTTCAATAATGGTACTGATCCAGAGCCAACTCTGAAATCTTGGATGTTGAATATTTCTATTTTTAATAATCTCTGTGCTTTCAACTACATTACCAGGCAAAAATAAGAAAAAAGACAATTACGACAACTTAATGTTCCCAGTGATCAATTGACTATTTTGATTGAGTGTGAAGCCTTTTCATACAGTACTGACAGGAAATGAAGTTAATGGCCGCTTGGGAAAATAAAAGCACATTAAACAATGTAAAAACGTACAGCATTTTTTGATGAGTTTTTTGAACAGTAATGCAAAGTGTAAGCAATTTATAGTAAATTGGTTGACACATGTAAAAACACTATTAGAGTCCTTTAAGAGATAATTTGGTGCAGAACGGACACAACTGTAAATTTGCCAGCACATTTTGAATTTAGTTTGATCCATGATCATCACATACCTCTTCCAGGTCTCCCAGAGCGAGTGGCTCTGTACTTTGTCTCTGGCATCTGTGCTGGTCTGGTTTTCCTGCTCTGCCTGTTTGGTCTACGCTCCACACTAGTGAGGGATGTTAAAGATCTGGTTTCTGAGCTGAACGACGAGCTGAAAGCATCTCGCAGACAGCGCAAGGAGCTCATGGAGGACCTCTTCGACAATGACATCTCAGACACGTCGTCCTTCCATCGCCTCACACAATCCTACCGCACAACAGACATCTTCAGTCCTTCCACTTTGACAGTAGAGATGGTCGAGCGTGAGGTGGAACAGACGAGGGATCTGCCCAACGGAGACATTTGGCCACATCAAGACTCCAGCCCTTATGCCATTCACAAGATTAAAACCTACAACATCTGAGGGAAGTCTGAACTGAACTAAACTATACTGCTAAAGCAAACTTCTGCTATGAATTTTAATTTGTTGACTGAAATCACACACAGACATTTGTTTTACTTTTAAAACAATTTACCTGTTCCTCCTTATCCGTGTATTTTCATTCATGGACAAGTGACTCGAACAGTGGTGGAAGAAGTATTTAGATCCTTTTTACTTAAGTAAAAGTAACAATACAACACTGTAACTATACTCCACTACAGGCAAAGCAAGTTTATTTGTATAGCACATTTCAAAGTGCTTTACATAAAGCATAAATAGGCATAAACATATGAAACAAAACAAAAAATAAGACAATTTATAAAAGAAAGACTAAATAGAATGATTTAACGAAAACAGTAGAAATACTGTAGATTTAAAAGATTTAAGATGTGCAAAAGTATGAAAATGTAATATCTTGAAATGACATCTGGCAGTGGCAAACAGAAAAGTTTTAAGCCTTGAAAAAATACTCCACTGCAAGTAAAAGTCCTGCATTCAAAACCTTACCTAAGTAAAAGTATGTAAGTATTATCAGCAAAATCTACTTAAAGTATCAAAAGTAAAAGTACTCATTATGCAGAAAAATGGTCCCTGTCAGTGTTTTACTATTATATATGATGTTTCTGGATTAATATTACTGCTGCATTAATGTGAATGTTACATTTTACTGCTGTTGTTTAAGGTTGTGCTCATTTTAACTACTTTATATGCTGTTGGGTAGTTTCATCTAATGCAACATCTTCTATAAGGTCATATGTTTGTAGCGTCGCTGGTCTGTGAGAATCACGTATCTCTAAAAAGTCAAGAAAAACAGCCCTGTTTTCAGCTCTGTGACGATGCATTTTCCAGCAAATCCAGTTGGGGTTTTAAATAGTTTGTTTAGTTTAAGAAGTAAGAGAATTTTCTCAACTCATAAAGGAAAAACTTAATCCTTCAGTTTATCAGAAACATTCACATTAAAAATCCCCAAATTTGGAGAAACATTATAATCTGAAAAGTAACTAAAGCTGTCAGGCAAATGTAATGGAGTAAAAAGTGCAATATTTGCCTCTGAGGTGTAGTGGAGTAGAAGTATAAAGTTGCAAAAAAGGGTACCTTGAATTTGTACTTAAGTAGTCTACAGTAGGTTAATTGAATAAATGTACTTACATTCCACCACTGGACTCTAAATAATAAAGAGTGAAGTCTTAATGTCCTAGGTTAATTACAATCATATTAACATCAGATGATTTGTTCTTTAAATTGATTTTAAATGCTATAGTATTTTATAAAATAACAGAGAGGCCAAAGATTCAGCCTCAGTTAATTTAACTAATTTTCTGCCTTTATTTGTTTTGGTTCATGTCATGTAAAAGTGTTGAAACCAGGACATACTGTACATTACAAATCATGTCATTCTAGATAATAAAGACTGTGTTAGTGAGGTGAGAATTGTGGTCTGTTTACATTGATATCTCTGTTTAACGTTTCACAAATGGTACTTGAAAAGTTAAAGAACTAATTCACAGTGAATTAAACCTGTCAGATACCCACAGCATTAAATCTACAATACTTTAAATTGTGTTACAGGTGCACTGGAGTGTTATCCAGCAGTGTATGTTATACCTCCTTATGTACTGTAGGAACTGTACTAAGAGGAAATAAAAAAATGGCAAAATAAGCTCTGCAGAGAAAATTAGGTGATTTGGAGATGTATCATTGGGTGTAATTAAGTAGCCTATGATAAGCAAGGTAATCCCAAACTCCCAAAGAAGAGACACACGTGTTTTGAGCATGACACACCCTTGAGTGCCAGTTTGATATGAAAATAATTATGAATTTACCTCATGATGTTGCAGGTTTTCTTTGATGTTATTTGTCCACAGGGCTGAGAAAGCTGCTCTCAGCCTCCGGTCATTACTCCGCGGCAGAAGGTGGCGTTATGTGCCTCATACTTGTTGTCAACCGCCGACAAAAACCAAGAGGATGAAGCCGAATCTACGAATAACTAAGCAGGGAGAGGGGCAGAAGAAGGAGGGATAGCCACATAGCAAACTCTCTCCACTGTAACGTAACTCGCTAAATCTGCTACTAACTGCCTGTTATGTAGTCCGACCAGTCTGTTCCCTGAACAGAAGACAAGCCGGATATTTCAAGGTTTTTGACAGAATGGCGCACACTTACCGGGATACGTTGACTTATCGGCTCGGTTGAAAATTTGTGACCCCATCCAGCAACAACAACAACATCTGGCTAACAAGCTAACAAGCGGTTAGCATTAGCAGCAACCCGCTGAACAGCTGTCACCCGGAAGGCCGCCGCCGCCGCCGCACCGGGTGGGGGTTTAACTTTCTCTGTCCGTGTCTGGACTGATTCAATTCAAAGTCGCTAGCCAATGATACATCGCTATTTATTCTTTCTCGGTAAGAATGGAGTCCTCTTTGGGGATATGCGGCGAGGAGTGCCTGGCAATATCCTTTTTGAATTAAGTTACAACCTTTTTTTAGTGTGTGTGTGTGTTTTCTTCAGTTTGCTTTAGCTCGTTGGCTAACGTTAGCTGTACTGAATAATTTTACCAGGTAGCTAGCTAACGTCAGCTAACGTTAGCAAGTCGGCTGACTTGTAACTGTATTTTAGTAGCTAGCTGGTTAACTGGTGTGAGCTTATTTACCTGGTTCTTTTACAGCTACACTTGACTTTTAATTCAGTTTACTACTAACCATACCAACATGATCAGTCCCATCTAACTAACTAATTAAACCCTCTTGTTATTGAACAGAATAACGTTAGCCATGATTTAGTTTAAGTTACATTTGCTGCCGCTAACCGACTCAGCCACTTGCTTTCTCTATTTTTTCAGTGCCATATGACTTGTCATTTGTCACATTAATTTGCCTCCTAATAGGCATGGCTTCTTCTAACAGGGATCATAACTGTTGCGTACTTTCAGTCTAACCACACGCTTACTAACTTGCAAACTTAAAATGAAAGTGAGGCTCTGTCTGCGGTTACTTAAAATAACGACTCAGTGCTTGTGATGTCCAAGCGCCCTTCTCATCCTCAGGCAAAATAATTCCTTGATTGTGATGCTCACACTGTAAAAGGTCAGGAGCTGAGGGCTGGCCAGAAGGAGCCCAGACTACTGTCACTAATTGAGCGCAGTGGAGAGTTTATGTAAGTATCATAGAACCTGATGAATGAAAATGTATGCATTTTTTTGTCAGGTAGTAAGTATATCTAGTGAGATGTCACAGGTTATGTTTGAGTTTTGAAGCAGGTCTTGAACACCTTGAGATTGCAGCATCCAGCTCCTTTTTATTCTGATGAAGTGTTTGACAGCGTTTTCTGTGTTTTGAAGGTAGATACTTGCTGTGGTTCATCTGAAGTGTCTGGCCTACTCTTTTGGGCAGGTCTCTTTATTTGGGAACTGTTTTATATTTTCTGCTGCCTTTGATCGACATGCACTATATAGCTGTGCTGCTTTATAGGCCAGAAATGGCTTTTAACATGCAAATGAACCTATATCAAGATGGTTCAAAATACAATCCGTTGTATCAAAAAGGTGTGTACCATGATAGCATCACACTGAGTAATAAACAAGATGATTTAGATTGGACAGTTTGATTATTGTGTTTTAGGGTTGGTTGTCTTGTCTTGTCTTATCTAATGAATAGATTTTATAGCGAATGGCATTACATAAGCATTATATTGATGGAGGCAGTTTGTGTGGCTAAATCAAACAGGTCAGGTGTACTATAAGAAAACTGCAATATTTAGCATTTTCAGTTGAAAAGTCTTGGTTTTTCCTGTGTTGTGCAAAATGCCTGGCCAAACACAGCAACTGAGGATGTTATAGTCACAAAAACTTTCAGTGTCAGGTGTCATGCAGCTCAGCTGGAATAAGTTTGTGTAGCAAGGCTCACTGACTCTTCATTGATCTCCTCTTCAGAGGTACAGTGCTGCCCATGGAGCTGTAGTGTTTTGGTTCAGTGTTGCAGGATTTAAACCCGGGTCTTGGCAGCTTCAGCGTTTGTTTTGTGAAAGGGGATGTTGTGGGTGACGGCAGTGGGTGTGTTTAAACCATCAGTGTTGTTTGTGTTTGTAGCAGGTTGTGGCGTGCACTTTAGCAGCAAACCAATTAGCAGCCAGCTCACTGCCCATTATTCAGAATTCCTCCACTTAGTCCTGGACTGTAATGAGACTCACATGGGCACACAAGCTCCGTCCTCAGCTGACTGTGTTAAAGCCACACACACTAAACTCCACTCCTGACAAGGAGTCATGGAGACCAGGTGCTGTCAGGGTTTTAGTTGGTGCTGTACAGATATTATAACACAAACCTTTAAACCTATGAAAGTGACATCTGTTAATATTTTTGGAATAAGCAGGAATTGTACGGCTCAAGACCTTGTTATCACAGGGTGAACAAAATAACAGAAGAAGCACATTACAATGCAACAACCCTACAGTAAATACCAATGTGAATCTGACAATGTTTGGTTTTAGTTGAAACTGTCTAAAGTGTTTTTTTTGTAACTCGATGTTGCATTTTTGAGGCTGTATATTAGTGTTAATGAAACATCTTATTATGCGTCTTCTAGTCAGTGTTGGCGAGGATGTACTTGTGACCACCTGTCATCTTTGCCAATGCAGTCTTTCCGGTGTTTTGCATTTATTGTTGTGATTTTTTTAAACTAATGCACACTGATGCATCAATACCAATTTGCAGCTATAATAGAGGTGTAAAAACAGCTATTTTAAAGTTATTTTTAAAGGGGACATAAGGCGGCTTACAGAGGTTCAGAGAGGACAGATAATAGAAGTTGAAGCAACATGTCTGACAGTCTCAATTAAAACGGACATCATGAGGTTCACCACAACATCGTGTTTAATTCAGGGCTGTTGTATTGTAAGGTGTTGAGGGGATGTTGTCCGTTGTTGATTGTCATGTAGCTTATGACATCAGAGGGCCCCTTGCTGACTCAGGATAACTGCGAGTCCCTCTGACACATTTAGTCCAGCAGGGCTGAATCATTTTCCTCTCTTCAACAGTAATCAGACTTCTTGTGAAGTGGTGGGGGAGTGTGGGCAGTGCCCAGCATGTTGCTCTGACCCTGGCTGTTAGTCAGCCATTGTTCGAGAGTGAAATATGACCCCGCCTACATTAACCCACATCACAGATTTGAAACTGCTTATATTGACTATTTAGTGAGCCGCAGCTTTGCTCAGAACGCTTGTTAGTTGTTAGTTTGTGTCATTGTTTGCTTATTCAACTAAAGCAACTAGACTGCAAATTAGACTAAAGGAGACTTTTGCATGTGTGCATGTGCATTTCAGATTTTTGTAAATCTTAAATTCACATTTTAATCACTTGATAATTATAATCTAATCCTAATGATAAACTTACCCATATTGCATCTCTAATGTTCAGTCCTAATTTCTTCATAGTGAATGCTGTGCATGAAACACAATTTTAATTGCAAGAGAATGGCAGTTATGAGAGAAAAGAGAAATTACTGCAGCTTGTATGTACTTCTTTGTGCTTTAGGTGATTTTATTGAGAATCTTAAATGATATTAAAACATCACAGAACTGGTGTTAAGTTGGACTCTGTGCTGTTCTCATGCAGATTGGGTGTTTTGGCCACCCCTGATGCTGTGGTGTCTCGTCCAGTGGCTCAGCTGTCTATACCCATCAATGGTCATTTTGAAATTGTGCGGGGTATGTGGCTTTTTTTTGTCCTCAATGTCAAATTCACAGTATTAACTGTTTTGGGTATGCTAAGTATAATCAAATGCTTAGTATATTTTAAGTCGCCAACTGCTACAAGCTATTCTTAATTTATTTATTTAGTGTTCTTCTGTAATATGTTTGTGATTCCTATGCACAGTGGGTTAAAGACCTCACATTCTTTGACCCACTGTGCATAGTAGTGTTAATGTTTACACAGGATCACGTCACAGTGGTGTAAAAGTGGAAGTCCAGGGAGCATTTCCTTTGAAGACAAAATTTAAAAATCAACACACGACAACGAGAGCCTGTTGAAATAATTTATAGCACCACTGGTTTACTCCCACAACAGACCTTTGAACTGCATGGGCACTGTTTAAAGTCTCTTTCCTCTTTCATTTCAGAGGCTGAAGAGGCGCTTCTTATTAACTTCTCAGTAGATTGTAAGTACTTTTTTTTTTTTTACATCTCTCTTCAGGTTAAACTAATTCGTTTTTACTGCTTTGTTTTCAAACAGAGATTATGTAGAAAATATGTTGTTTTGGTCCTTCAAGCAAGCTGGAAAGAATAATTTATTGTGGGAACAAAGGAGCGCGAAAACATGGCATTTATTGCAACACAGCCCCTGTCCAGCCGTACTACATTTTTAGAGCATGCCTTCAGCTAAATGTCTACGTCCTTTATTTAGCAGCAGACGCTGGTCATGAGTTACCAGGGCTCTCTGAAAGAATGCTGAATTGTCTCACTATTAAATCACTTTGCTTTGTTTTCTAGACGGTCTGCATTTCTAATGTGTTTGCAAAGTCTCAAGGTGTCCAGCATGTGTGTAAGTGTGTGTGTTTTTTGTACCCCCTCTCAAGCCTGTGTTAGGATACGAATCAAAGGAGAAAAGGTCCCAGAGCTGCTGTTGGAACTTCAGGATGATGATCGAACTCAGACTTTCTTTGCCCAGGTGAAAAGTGCTCAGCAGCAAGGTAAGCCTCCACTGTCTCAGTAGTCTGAAGCAGTTGGATGATTCATTATTTAATCACTCATCTAACATTTATTCACTGAGGGTGGATTACACCGCTCGCTGATTTCCTGTGTATTCTTGCCACCCACACACCGGTGGAAAGACTCAGATCCACCAGCACACCTCTGTGAATGCAGCCAGAAAGGACTAAAGCTTACGTCATTACGCTTTCATTATTCCATTTATGTTTTAGCCATGTCACTCACACAGAGCAAACTTTCGTAACTTTTTTTATGAAAGTCAATCCCCCAAATTACAAGATATCAATGGCAGTGAGTGCAAGGACCAGTGTGCACTGACAAAATTCCTGCAAAGCAGTGGGAATTTCTTTTTGAGAGCATTTTGAGTTAGTTGAGGAAGTGAAATGTGATACACTGGGCAAGGATATTGCTTTCTTGTGTGTACTACCTATTCTTTTTTTAGGCATATTCTTTTGTATTGAAGATATTCTGTTGACCTTAAAAGCAATTGCATTGGAAAGTAGCAGGCTGGAATATGTGATCACTCATCTGCAGTGTAAAAGATGCCACCATTCAAAATAATATATATATTGTATATTGGAGAAGACTGGTGAGTTTTCAATTTATTTCAGTGGTCTTGCATTGCTTGTGCTCATACTGCTCTGCACCTGTGTGTGTGTGTGTGTGTGTGTGCATGTGTGTGCGCTGCCAGAAATAATAAATAGTTACATTTCTGCACAACCGCCTGTGGTTTATCACAGCTATAGGGAGATTTTCATTGGAGTTAAAGAATATGATATTGAGGTGCTACTTTTGGGAAACCTGATGTATGATGGTTCACCATGCGTTATTTTGCTGCAGCCCTGGAAACCTTTTGTCTGAGAACAGTGAGATGATTTTGTTAAAAGGCAACTCTTAGGGACTTCAGTGACCTTACAATGGAGATGTGTAAACTACTGCAGGGCTGTGTCTTTATCTGTGCTCTGATGAAAATACAAAGGATACTTGGTTAACTTTGAGCTGTGCAGACTACTTAGTTATAGCCAACCTGTTAGCTGTTGACAAAAGCAGACATTTGTATATCCATTTTGCGTTTGATGTTGAAAATTAGCACCACCTCAAATTATAGGATGGTGATGACATGTTTACAGCTGTTCTGTATCCTGTGGATGCCATTAGAGATGTCATTAGTAAAGTCATTTCTTGTGAGGCAAGGCGATCATGCATCACACATGCAGTTGTGGATGATTTGGTAAAAATCTCCTCTGGATTAATAATTACAGAGTGAGTTATCTTCTAGCTCCACAAAACAAATATGAAGACATTGTGAAGATGTAAGCTGTATGAAGACTGGTGTGTACTACACTTTAGAAGTACTCTACAAAGGTTCCTGTTATTATCTTTATTTCTATAATGAGTATATAAGGTCTAAAAAGTGTTTTGGTTGCCACTTCACTAACCAACAGCCTGGAGAAGGAATACATTAGATTTTAAGTGTGATCATGGCAGGGCAGTGAGTTGTATTTATCTTTATACTCAGAACATGTTCACTTAGTTTCAGTGCTACCACTATCATTTGCTTTCATTCACTAGTTAATAATTGTAACATCCTGTAGTAGTCAGTAGTACTACAGTGAAACTGTGCCCTCTTCAATCTTGTTATCAACAAGCCACTTGTTAGCTGCTGTCCTCTACTTCCTGTAATGCCAATGTTGATCTTCTGGGTGTTGGCTCATTTTTATGTGTTCATGTTTACACTCAGTGAGGTCAGTTGAAACAAGATGTGAATTTACTTTTAAGTCAAATGTTTAACAAGGCACATTGGCCTCTATCTTGAGCAAGCTGTAGCACTGTTTAATATTTACACAGCTTCCTGGAAAGATGTTCCTTCTGCTTGAGGAAGGTTGTGTTGAGTGTGGATCGTTGTGTGCTTCCTTCTCACAATGCTGTTTTATTTTTTTCAGTTGAATCCAAACTCACGAAACCCAAAGCGATGGAGCCACTTGCACCCTTGAGAGGTCCAGGCCCCATCCCACCGCAAAGAGCAAACAAGACCGCAAACTCTGTGGGCTCTGGAGTCAACCCCCCCAAATCTACCAGTGCACTGCCTCCCAACCTCAACAACAGCATGTCAACCAATCAGACTAACACAGGTAATAAACTGTGTATTTAGAAAAATCCCAACAGTTAAGAAAAAAAGATGCATAAATGGTAGCTACTTTAAAAACAACACAAAAATGAGTTTCTGTCGGTGTTAGATTGAATCATCTGTTTTTGAACTTACTGTTTCTGAAGGTCCAGTTCAATCGCTCGCCTCAGACTTTGGCTTTGAGGACACCTTCAACCACGCTCTCAGAGTGGAGGAAAAGAAGAACCACCAGAATCGCATAGTGGCCTGTAGGGAGCCTCCTCCTGTTCCCCCTTTGCCTCCTCGCAAAGCCTCCTACACTCCATCCAATCCTCTGCCTCCTCCACCACTCCCTAAAGACAGAGCTGTCTCTGTACAGGCCAAAGACAACTCCTTCATCACTAGCACCAAACCAGAGTAAGTTGACCTTTCATGACACCATGTCAGGTTTACTGGAAACACTGGCAACTTGTATTTCATGGCTGAATATACTGTTTATCTGTTCAATCGGTTTTGATTTTATAGCTGCAGTCCAGGAGGCTCAGTATCCCAAAGTGGAATCTGTCCAAAATATTGCTGGTGTTAAATAATACTTCCTTTTTCCATTCTAGTAGTTTTAGGTCAGGGTTTGACCGCATGGACAGGCCAGCGTCTTGGTGTGACAGCCCCACCACCAACAGCATGAGACAGGCCATGTTATCCAGCCAGGCAGGACAAAGAGAATACCTCATCAAACACCGCCTGGGTAAGAAGGAGAATGAGTATGTGGACATCGAGACCTTCAGGTGAGAGGAGCTTTTGTATTCTGTATGTCCTCAGTTTTGTTGTCTTGATATAGAAATTAAAAATTAAAAAATGCTGCTCCTGCACACATTAAAGGCACTGTGCATGAATTCGTGTTTCTGTAGGTTTTTCACAGGTACGTGGAATGTGAACGGCCAGTCTCCAGACAGCAGCCTTGAGCCGTGGCTCCGCTGTGACGCAGAAGCCCCTGATATTTATGCTCTGGGGTCAGTGAGAATTTATCATGCAGTTCTTTTCTGACCATGAAGTCATACACATCGTCCTCTGCTCTTGCTTCAATAACATCCAATATGGTGACTTGGTTTGTGGCTCTAGTTTTCAAGAATTGGACCTGAGCACTGAAGCTTTCTTCTACATGGACTCGTCCAAGGAGCAGCTGTGGGTGGAAGCTGTGGAGAAGAGCTTGCACCTAAAAGCCAAGTACAAGAGGGTGAGTAGAGACAAGACCTTCTGAAAGATGAATTGGGCGGCTGTGCCTCAGGAGGTAGAGTGGGGCGTCTATTAATCACATGGTTGGCGGTTCGATCCCCCAGCTCATCCTGTCCACATGTCTAAGTTTCCTTGGGAAAGACACTGAACCCCAATTACTCCTGATGGTCAGACCTATGTAAATGCAGCCATTTACCATGAATTAATACTGTCTTGGACAATTGGGTCCTGCCATGTTGATAAATCACTAAAGGTACTAACTTGCTTTTTTTTTTATGTCTACAGGTTCGGATTATACGACTAGTTGGAATGATGCTTGTGGTCTTTGTCAAAAAGTCACTCAAGCATCACATAAAAGAAGTGGCTGCAGAGCATGTGGGGACGGGAATCATGGGGAAAATGGTTTGTTGACACTAAACTCAGACCAACTGCCTCAAAATACACATAGTGATAGACAACTGTGGGTTAAATGTGCCATGTCTTTTTTTTTTTTTTCTTTTTCATTCATGAGAAATGCGTGTTCAGAAATACTGTATCGCTCAGTGTGAAGAAATACTTTTAAAGTTGCTGAATCTGCAACTGGATCTAGATCCACAGCAAACATGAATCACTTGTTCTTTGGTCTAACTCTCCACCAAATATCATTGAAATCTGCTAACTAACAAACAGGACTGAAAATAGTGTTTTACAGTTTTTACAATATACTGCACTTGGCTTCTGTTTGATTTATTTAATATTAAACATGTTACATAGACCTTATTCCTGCATGTGTTTGCCTAAATTAAGATAAAGGGCTGAAATGTCAAACTGACACCCAGATCTTTTAATGTTGAATTTGTTCTTGCAGGGGAACAAAGGAGGCGTGGCAGTGAGGTTTGTTTTCCACAACACTAGCTTCTGCATTGTCAACTCCCATCTAGCAGCACACGTGGAAGACTTTGAGCGCCGCAACCAGGACTATAAAGACATATGTGCCCGCATGACCTTCCACTTACTGGACTACCCCCCTCTCAGTATCGTCAAGCATGAGTGAGTTTCTCAGTCATGTTCAGAGTGAGAACATGGCTCCAAATTAATGTCTAATTTTACACTCATTGGTTATGTTTGTAACACTAGCTTGAGGTTTTGTTCAGCACTAGCTGTAACTGATTTTTGTTTTATTCTGTTTTATTGATTTTACATATAAAAATTTCCAGCATTCTACTAAATTTGTTCTATACTACAAAGCTCTTACTTCGTAAACTTAATCAGTGTCATTGTCTTAAGTAGCTTTACAAACATGAGCTACAGACTACAATTCTAGTGTCTGTGAGGATAATCATATTCATTACAAACTTGTTGCTGTAATTCTGTTGTTTTAAGCTGTCGCTGTCTCTTTTTGTGTTTCAGTGTAGTAATCTGGCTCGGGGATTTAAACTATCGTCTGTTCATGTACGATGCTGCTGAGGTCAAACAGCATATTGTTAAGAACGAGCTAAAAAAGCTTCAGGAGGTTGATCAGGTAAGAGACTGTTACCTGGCTCAGTGTTTTCTCTAAGCTTCATTGTTGTGCAGCTGGAAGAAAACCACTTTTACTTACTTTAAGCCTTTAAACACACAGTTACACGTTTTAGAAATAATTCTGATAATAATTAGGACTAGAAAAAATGCCCCATCACTGCTTCTGTTTCTATAATTAGCTACAGTTTCCCTCTTTAGCTGTTTTAAAGGTATTACTTGAATAATTTTGCACTTGGTTAAGCTGTAACTCTAGTGTTTCTGCTCAGTAGCCGACTGTGCTTGTGTTTTGCAACGTGCGTAAAAATCTGACAGTGTGACACAACTGAAACAGTACATCCTACATTTCTTGATAGGTAGAGGTTAGGCAAAGGAAGCTGTTTTGTAAAGACCATTATTACACAGGTCTTTGTGTGATAATAATTAAGGAATCTGTTTTGACTCTTTCACCATATAATACATTGAAATGTTGCCACTTTTCATTGTGTAGCTGAACATTCAGAGGCAGACGAAGAGAGCCTTCAC
This sequence comes from Macquaria ambigua, assembly GCA_008360985.2. Classification (NCBI taxonomy): domain Eukaryota; kingdom Metazoa; phylum Chordata; class Actinopteri; order Centrarchiformes; family Percichthyidae; genus Macquaria; species Macquaria ambigua. The sequence goes on along the minus strand of VMKM01001012.1, from coordinate 160,463 downwards.
AGACTTCATGGAGGGAGAGATCAACTTCATTCCCACATACAAGTACGACCCCAAAACAGATCGATGGGACTCAAGGTAAAAACATATCCCTCTGTTGTATCTATTGTATCTATTTTTAATGATTGAATGCACGAACTCACTCCAGGATTTGTATTGCTATTGCCAAGTTGTGCTCAGTTTCAGTTTTTCTTCTTTGGAATACTTATTGGATTTAATTAGAAGTGAAACCTTTTCCGGATTCATCATTACACTAACACAGAGTCAGCACTACTCTATGTGTGTCTGATGTCTGACCCTTAACTCTGCCTCTGAAACGGTGACTGTTTCCTGCAGTGGGAAGTGCCGTGTCCCGGCTTGGTGTGACAGAATCCTGTGGAGGGGCAACAATGTCAAGCAGCTCAAATACCGGAGTCACATGGAGCTGCAAACCAGTGACCACAAGCCTGTCAGCTCCCTCTTCAGTGTCGGTGTAAGAAGCTATGTTGTCAAATGAAAAAACCTAAGCTGACTGTTTTCTTTGGTTGAAACATGCAGGGTTCTGCTGTTTGACAATATGTATGACTTCGATGTAATAAATAGGACCTTTGTGTTTGTGTAACAGGTTAAAGTGGTAAATGAGGAGCGCCACAAAAAGGTGTTTGAGGAGATTGTTCGGGCGATGGACAGAATGGAGAATGATTTCCTTCCATCTGTATCTCTGAGCAGGAGAGAGGTAAAAATAAAGTCCTCGCGTGCACTCGTCATCTGTGTCTGTCTAATCTCACTAATAACCTTTAAAACAGAGTAGCCTGTTGTCATTTCTCCTAAGGTTCCTAGGATTCAGTTACTGGGAATCTGTGATTAACGTTTGCCTCTCTTTCCCTGTCCTGCAGTTTGCATTTGAGAATGTGAAATTCCGGCAGCTTCAAAAGGAGCGCTTCCTGATAACAAATGACGGGCAGGTCCCCTGTCACTTTGCCTTCATCCCCAAACTCAATGACTCACAGTATTGCAAGCCTTGGCTCCGTGCAGAGCCAAGTGATGGATTCTTGGAGCCAAGTAAGTCCTTTGTATCTTAATAACTTCCTTTTATTTTTGATTATTCTTAAGCTTGTTACCTCGGATTTTAGATCTGTGATCATGTGGTGTTTTGATTATTGATAATGAAATGTAAAAGGGAGATTATAAATTTAGTTACATCTCTTCAGGTCAACTTTGTACTGCTACATGTCCCATGTTTGCCGTTGTAATAGTGTCATTTCAAATATTTCACCCTCTTTTAATTGTTACATTTAAACCAGAAGTCGTTGCACTTTTTGGCTAATGCCTTCCTCAGTGTGCTAGTTTAGTGTCTTTCTCATGTGTTGCCCCCTTTTCTATGTACATGATTGAATGTTTAACAAGGCAGCTTGTAGGGAAAAGTGGACGATCAGTGCTCATAACAACTAATGTCCCTTTAGTTTACAATAAAATCAGCAATGCAGCGACAACTCCTCTGACAATGTTCTCATCAGAGTTCCTCAGAGAGTTACCCTGTGAACCTCTTCCTTATCTTCCTGAGCAGGTGAGACCCTGGAGATCTATCTGGAGGTGTATGTCAGTAAAGACTCCGTCACGCTGCTGAACTCTGGAGAGGACTCCATAGAGGACATTCTGGTGCTCCATCTGGACCGCGGCAAGGACTACTTCATTACCATCTCTGGCAACTACCTGCCCAGCTGCTTTGGCACCTCGCTGGAGACTCTGTGCCGCATGAAGAAGCCCATCAGAGAGATCCCCATCACCAAACTCATTGACCTGGTGAGGGGAAGCTAGTCCAGCGGTCATGAAAAGGGAAATCTAATCAGACCAGTTTAAAGTGATAGGATTAGTGAACAGAGACATATTTTGCTCAGATTAGTTGAAACTCTGATTGCGAAACTTAAACCTTCCTCTACACAGAGCAGTTTAGCTCAGATTGTAATCCGATGGCTGTTCCTCACTCTGTATCTATTCACTACCTGAAACCTGAGCGGGGTTGCGTGAGGGCTTGTTCACTCCCTCAGGGGAAACTCAGTCACACAGAGAGCCTATATTTGGAGAGCATAAAATGTCTCAACGTGTTTATTTCTGGCCAAAAGGGGCCAAAGGAACGAGGAAGTGGCAAAAACATAGGAAGGGAGCTCCTAAAGAACAGGGAAAACTGACTCAGGTTAGGCCCATATTAGTGCTTTATATAAATAGACTCTGGTCTTAACACGTTCACCTCTGTCTGTTTCCATAATGCTATTTTTGACTTTATCTGATTTGGCTTTGGGATATAGTTCTACTATCATTCATTGCTCCTTTTATTTCTATTTAAGCTATTCCATTTTCCTACTGACCTGGTGTATTTGATCAATGATTTATGCAAGAACAATCAATGATCTATCTGCTTTTCTGATTCTGTGTTTATGCCACTTCTATCTACTCTGTTCTTTCTTCTTTTGTTTCCCTTCATCGCCTCTTCTTGCCTTGATCATTCCTTTTCAACTCTCCACTTTGGTTGTGGGCTGACTTCTTGCTCAGGGAGAGGACAGCTACATGGAAAAGGTAAAATGTTAACACCGGCACTACTGATCAGACAAATCAGGGTCAATATCACCTTACAAGACCAAGTATCTGCTTTATGACACTTTATTGACCTTCCTCAATTGTTCATGTCATAAAGTGAAACTGGTTCAAGTATTGTTCGAATTAGTCATGTTGGGATATGATATCCCCATGAAAGCCCCAGTGTAGGCTACGCCCTGTTAATGTGTAATACTTTAGTAGAAATATATTTCAGATTTTATTTTATGCACAACAAAATTGTTATTCTGCTGTCCAACAAGCAGAAATGAAAGGAATAGTTTCACATTTTGAAAAATATCTGTATTCACTTTCTTTCTGAGAATAAGATGAGAAGTTTGATAGCAATTTCATATCAAGTATGGAGCTTGAGCTGGGAGGCAATTAGCCTAGCTTAGCTTAGCATAAAGACTGCAAGCAGAGGGAAGCAGCTAGACGTGTTTTCTCCTAATTTATCCTCTCATAAATATGCCTACAAGTGGCCCCGTGTTAAAACAATGCAGTTTGAGTAACAGATCCATGAGTTAGAAGACTTATCAGATGCCAAAACACTGCAACAACAATTATTAAGCTTTAGAGGTGCTGGTAGGTGTATTTCTGAACTTTGGAGAGAGCCAGGCTAGCTGTTTCCCCCTGCTTTCTGTCTTGATGCTAAACTAAGGTAATCGCCTCTTAGCTCTAGCTCCATAATTAATGCACAGACATAAGAGTGGTATTGAACCTCTCATCTATCTGACTGTCTCAAAGTAAGTAACAAAGCGTACTTCCTAAAATGTTGGACTGTTCCTTTTAACATGCAGTCCTATTTAGCTGCAATATGGTGCACTGACACTTACCTGCTGTTCACACCTCAGGTTGATTAAAAAGTGGCTGCACTAGCTAATCAGAAAATTGAATCAGTGCATATTCGCTCTACATTTCAGAAAGCTGACAAGGGCAGCAATAGGTAACCCACAGGCAATCACAGACCAGACCATGCCAGCTTAGTTATAATCTGTGTGTGTGGATCAGTCACCCGTTAAAGCTCCCCCTGGCCCACTGAGGACAGGGTACACCAGTCCAATGAAACTTAGACACACACAAGCACACAAATCTCATTTCACAGCAGGTCACCCTCACTGCACCGCTCCCTCATACACACAATTAAAGCTAATGAGAGGAAGTGTTAGGGTCTGTTCAGCTAAATTCAAACACTCCTACAGTATGAAGCCAAACGACAAGTCTCCTCTTCCATTTCATAACTTGTTACTGATCAGTGAAACTAAATAGCTGCATGAGTAAACAGATACCCACTTAGAATATAAATTAGGCCATTAGCAATTTATACATTTTATGTTAAAAGCTTTCGTGGTCTTGAATCCCCTCTGGAAGATGCACGGCACTGTAAATACCCCGAAGGTTCACAGTAGAAGCTTTGGGTGTTAAAACATTTTACAGAATATCACATTAGTTCTGCATGTTAGCGTCGTCCCCCATTAAAGGCCCTCTCCAGTTTCCCCTGCATTTATGTGCAGCCTCGCTAGCTGCGGTTATTTTTGGACGTCTCTCGTGAGTCTCAGGGATCCATTTGCAGACACAAAAAGAATGTGATATCCAGCCCTTGGTGCACATGGGAGAAGTTTGCCTTCAGGGCTTTCTGCCAGAAAGCCTTCTGCCTTTAGGAAGTCAGGTGACATAGTATAAAGAGTGACAAAGTCTGTGTAGCGAGGAGGTCAGTGTTGACTTATTATTTTAATCCAAACCATGATCTTTTCCTAAACCTAACCAAAACTTCTTGGCTAGGTTTAGGAAAAGATTATGGTTTGGGTTAAAATAATAAATCAATGTTTAACTACAGTACATACTTTTGGTGCCTAAACCTAACTAAATTGCGACCGTTTCACAACTTTAACCACGTGTTAGAAAGGCTTTCTGGCAGAAGGGCTTGAAGGCAAACTTCTATGTGCGCCCTTTTGTAAGATGGCTCCCCTTCAAGTTTCCAGATCCCAGAGATATGCCTGAGCTCACTGCTGCTCCTGCTCCATCACTAGTTGATCAGATGTATCATGTGCAGTCATTCTAGTAGTCTCTATGAATCACGTAGTTTGGGAATAATGTCATGAATTCCGATCATTTTTCCTGTACTGAATAAATGGGAAGATATTGGTGTATTACTCCAGGAAATAATCTAATGTCTCTGCTACGATTTGTCAGTGTAAAACATAGTGACTGTGTTATCTCTGATCAGGAAAAGTCAAAGGTGAGCTTCCTGATGGTGGATGGTGCGGGTACTGAGGACAAACCTCTAAAGATCCCCAAGGAAGTGTGGATTCTCGTCAACCATCTCTTCACCAAGTCCTGCGATCAGGTGAGAAGGCTACATCCGATAAAGTGCTCGCTACAACAAAGGATGTTCATCAGTGAGAAGTGATAAGACTGCTGAACTGTGAAAGTGAGGGATGTAGTTCATTGATTTTGTTTTATGTTGCAATGTTATGTCAGAATTTATAACTTTTAAGCAAGAGTTTCAGTACTTGTGTATGTGCTATCTAAAATGTTTTCTTCAGAGGAGCAATACATACAAACGCTGGGAAAACAGGTGGGTGGGTGATACTGACTAAATAGTATTTTTCAAAAAAGCACCTTCATATACATGATAAGATGATATTTTAAGGTTTGGCTATTGGTGCCTGAAAAGGCTTTTTACAAGCAAGTTCATTTTAAGAAATGAACATGAGCGATGTACATATGATGACCAAGCGCTTCTCACTTTCTGAGAATGGTCTAATAACTGTCTCAGTTTCATGTAATCCACCTTTAAAGACCAAGAAAAGACACTTAGGCTGTAAAATAACAGTATGATAGCCCAAAATCCCAGATAATATCTATTTTCAAATGACAATATACATGTTATATAGTGTTGCTGTCTTGTGAAACCATGTATCTCCAAAACTTTTCACAAGCTGGGAAACACAGCCTTGTTTTCAGTTTTGTGACAGTAGATTTTTCAGATCATTCAATTGGTTTTTCAATGGTTTATTTATTTTAGGAAGTTTTTTCTTTCTCTTTTTTTTCTCAACCCATAAAGGAACAACTTAATCCTTTTTAAGTTCAAAATCGCTAAATTTGGAGATTCATGGTTTTCACTGGATAGCGACAATAGATTGTACATATAATATGCATCTTCTCATTTATATCTTAAATGGGATGTTGGTTCATGTTCAGCCCTGGATTGGTGAGGTGAAATCTTTATTTTGAATGATTGATTCATTTTTTATTTTTCAAAACAGATTACAGTGTAACATTCATGATGCTCAGCACAAATTGTTCCTAATGTACAGAGAAAGATGGTCTGTTGATGTTCGGAACAAACCTAAATTAAGAACATATTGTCTGATAAAAAACAAGTACAGTGTAGAGCCTTATGTGAAGCAATCTCTGTGTGCACATTTACGTTTTGCTACATGAGCTGTAGAAACAGGCAGGGTTACTGGTCTCCCTGAAGAGAAAAGAGTTTGTTTCAGTGTTGTCCATTTCATGTTTTATTGCTCATTATATGATGATTTAAGGGCTACACTTTTCAGTAGTGTGTGAGGAGTTCTTCTGGATGAATGATTATAAGAAACTCGCATGACACAATAACAACTAACGAACTATAGCGATACTAATTGGACTTTGTGGTAACTGTTTTTAAATGTTTCATATTTGTCTCTAAATGTCTCCCAGGAGGACTTGTTCCAGACACCAGGCCTACAAGAGGAGCTGCAGAGCATCATCGACTGTCTGGACACCAGCATCCCGGAATCCATCTGTATCCTTGTCTATGAAACCAGTCCCACAAGCCCAGATCTCACCAGTTATCGTGATAATAATAGCAGTAATAATAGTAACCATGTGGCGTTAGGAAGTCAGAGTGAGAAGGGTTAATTTCGACCCTACCTCTCTCAGTGCTACTAAGTGCTAAAATCTAAGTGAGCTTGCTCACTGCGAATGTTTACAGATAATAACAAGAAGACATACAGGCAGAGACAGGGGTCCGAACGAAGTTTAATATGTTAATATGTACATGAATGAACGCTGGACTCCATATTTGCTTGTTCCTCCCTAACTGTTCATGCAGTTGGTTGTAACCACTCGGTAGCTGAGGCTCTGTTGATCTTCTTGGAGGCCTTGCCGGAGCCAGTGGTGTGTTATGAACTCTACCAACGGTGCCTAGACTGCGCTCATGACAGCCGCCTCTGCAAACAGGTGCAGTGACTACTACACTTAACATACCACGTAGTTATCTGTTTACTCTGCAATTTACTGTGTGATGTTTACCGACTAGGCATTGTTTTCTGTTTTTTATGCAGCCGTGTAGAAAAGAGTGCAGACAGTCTGTTTTAGCTCGGCATTATCCCAGGATTTTTCTGTCGTATATTGCATACAGTAATGCGTACGACTAATCTTTGTTTACTTTTGCCAATTGACAGTTGATCTCCCAGCTTCCCCGGGCTCACCGCAACGTGTTTCGCTACTTAATGGCCTTTCTGAAGGAACTTCTCAAGCACTCCCACAACAACAACCTAACAGCCAGCCTCATAGGTATGAAATTGATACCTCCTGTCTTAATGTTCACTATACTTTATAGCTCATTGAACAGATGGTTTAATGTTTATTACCCCAGTGTATCAGTCTCAATCAATTTGGACATTGTCTGAAGAAAAATAAGACCATCGTAGTGTAATTGGTTTGTTGTGTGTCTAGCTCTCGATGTGTTTGTGTTATTACGATCCCCATAAGCTACGGTGACAACAACAGACGCTACTCTTTTACAATACTTCTATAAAAATGGCAAACACAACATCTGACATCCACACTCACAACATGGTTCAACAATACTAATAAAACAACATAACGCTACACAGTGTTTACACTATTATTATTATTATTATTATTATTTCATAAAAACTTTTACACAAAATACTTCACTTAGATAATAATTAAATACATTTTGGTGCCAGTATTAAATTCAAGCTAGAATTATGATCCCTGAATGCCTCATAGACTCATATTCACATGTAATGACATGATGCTATTTTATTAACCAATTTTTAGAGCCAACAACTGAAACAAGCAGGTTGGGCTAATGTACTGTACCTCGTTTAAAGGCATTGTGGGTGATACACAGTAGCAGGGGAGAGCAATAATTATTTACTCTCTTCCATACCTTTTATATTTTCTGTCATTCAGTGATTTTACCCATCATCTTTATGGCAGCTGTTCTGCTAAATATCCTGACAAAATGTTGGCTACAGTGACGCAGATATCGTCTGATTATACAGAACATGTAAAATTGTTTTCTTTTATTTTACTTAAAAAAGAACAAGTTAGAATAAGTTAGTACATCAGTTTCTTCACCTCTTTGTCCTGTTCTTGTATTTCAGCTACGCTCTTTGGTAGCCTCCTTATCCGACCGCCTCCCAACCTGATGGGCAGGCAGACATCACACGACCGGCAGAAAGCCATCGACTTCATTCTGGGTTTCCTCATGGCAGGAGACGAGGAGTAACCGAGGTCGATCAGTCGGGTTTGGAGTCGATTCCCGACCTGGCTTACTGTTGACCAAGGACCTGGACCTGCAGGACACTGTGTAACACGATCCACTTGGTATTATATCATCTGTTGGAGACCAGTGCAGATGTTTTGCACCCCACCGTTCACAAACTCTCATTTTAGAGGAAGACGTCCATTAGAACTGTGATGACTTTACCAAGTGTCATATCTTCAGTTCATTCACAGTATGACTGCTCGCTGGGTTTGGAAGCACTTGGGAGAGCTTTGAACTGATGCCTGTGCACTTTGTGATGACCTGAAGGCCCTGTGCCTCCAGACTGGAGTTGTCCTCGTCCTCCGCTGACCCTTCTTATTGTAGGTGCTCATGCCAAAATAACCCTTGAACAATGAGCGGTATGAATGTGAAAACACTATGTATCCTTAGATGCTAAGCGTAAGACTCAATTACACTAAAGAAAAGGAAATTCCTGACGTTTTAAGAAGTAGACTGAATACTAGTAAACTGTTCAAAGCATTACATAGTTTGAAATGGGATAATTGTGGCATATATATATATATATATATATATATATATATATATATATATATATATAATATACACTAAGAATGTTTAAGCTTAAGATAAATCATGACAATCATTAATATTGCAGCATTTTAACTATGGGGACAATATTAAGATATCTGCGAGAATTATCTGTTACCATATCCGCTGTATTGTAACTGTTATTTATGTATATTTTTTCTTTTTAAGTTTGCACCATCGGAACAATTTTTGGTTACTACTACGGTATGGTTTATTTTCAGCTCTGCATTGGTGGTGAAATATTTCACTGGAAATATTAATCACCTGTTTGTATGGTCCAGTTACGGAAAACTCTTTGTCGTGAATGTTTTTGCTGTGTTTCTGTGTAACTTCAGCCGTGAGCCTTATGTCTCTTTTCTCCAGTTCCTCTTGAGTTACAAAACAACACACTAACTTCCTGGTCCACCGGAATCACCCTCTGTGGTTCTTGATGTCTTAAATTATGTAAATAGTGATTGTTTCCCTGTTTCATGGGTATTTGACTGTCAGTATGGTGGTGCAAGTCTGTGATGATGTCTATAGTTTGTCATGAAGGTGGTACTGTTAATGTCTGTTTGTTTACATGTCTTCTTCCTCACTTCTGCCACGTTTCAAAGCTCATCATTCGTTGTTTTAGGCCTGTGTGTTGCCAAGACACATCAGTTGTGTTCCTCATGGTAAATGCGGAGGAAGTAATAGTCTTTGTTTTAAGTGATGCAGCATTTTCTGGGTGCAAGTTTAGCAAGATTTAATGGCCCATTACTCTGCAGGATACAGCCTGTCTTTGTGCACCTTTCTCATTTGTGCCACAGAGGAAATGTTTTTCTGTAGGCACTATTGCAAAACATGTCATGGTTATTGAAAGAAGGAACTTCTATGCTGTGTATAACGAACACTGTTTCCTCTTTAACAGTTTTACCCAAGAGAGTCCCAGTCCCATTAGCTTTCACATTTATGACATTAATTTCCCCTCACTCAGCATCTCCTGTGAAGTAGTGATGCCAGAAAAAGCCCACGTTTTCTTCTCAGATGCTCCAGAAACTGCAGAAGATGTGAGCACATGATATAATGTGACAACACTGACAATCCTGGCACTTATAGAGATGTCTGTCAGGCTGAAGTTGCTCTATTCTCGCATAGTTTCTTTTCTACCTTATTGCCATCAACACTAGATCCTTCTGTTGGTCGTAATCAAGTCGAGCTTTGCCAAAAGGTGGCTTGGCCCTGCAGAAATAGTTCCTGGTGATTCAGATTTGGGAGAGCCATTTTATAATAGCCATTTATTTATTCTCTTTATTACTTTAGAAATGCTACCATCATCATGTCAAACAAAATCGATATAATCAATAACCTCTGATTTTAAGTGTTTATGTCTTATGCCACTGTACCAACTGATGTATTTGTATGTATTCATCATTGTGCTCTTTGTCTTCAGTTTTTGTCACAATCTGTTATAAAATTAAGGTACATTTAAAGGTACGCAAGGAAACACTCGCACCTGTTTTCAACTTTTCAGATTTTCTTTTGGTGCTTTTAATTTATTTAACAGAAATAAAAACTGTGTAAAGCTGTTTTGTTTTCCCATTCAACACCTCCTTTTTGAAAAATGTGTGTAAGTCTTGTTGACAGCTTCTTAATAAGATAAACAACAACTGTACACTGGTTTTTGGTGCTCACCCTTCATGTACGTGTGAAATCGTTACTGACTGATGTTCACGCTATACTTGGTCTGCTCAGTGGCCGGTGAGGCATCCTTCACCTCAGTGCTACATTCTCACTCCCTGTGAATATATAAAACTCCCGCCTCGGACCTGCTGCCACCATTTGCCTGTTGTGTTGTAGCCCAGTTTGAACCCATCCAAAGCCATGGCCATGCTCAGAGTGTCTTCTTACCGCAAGCTGTTTGAGGATAATAACTGGAGTCGAAATGGAGGGTTGAGTATGCAGTGTGCAGGGCAGTACCGGTCCTCCGTCAGGTCAGTGTGGGACTCTATAGGGCGGCTTCAGAATTCGGGCTGCACTTACCAATTTTAAGATATTAATATGTTAGTGACAGGATCAAGTGTTGTTCCACTTAAAGATATGTAGAATTTAAGATGTGTTTGACCAGAAGCAAATTAGTTAAAGAGTCTGGGTGGTGGTGTGCTTACAGTTTTTCCTGAATGCCTTTTGTGCTCATGGAAAAAATTACGTCATGGTCAATTATGTTCATTTACCGTAACGGGTAGGGCTGAAATGCACTGAAGCATTTAAAGAACGATGCTGTACTGTAGTCAAGCTTCTTTGTGTTTCTTGTCTCTAAATATGTCAAATGGGTGTATTACTGTATACTGTATGCATACTTGGTGAAAGTCATTAACTATCCCTGAAGGTGGTTCAGTTGATCTCCCCTAGGATCCTTCAAAGCTCAGTCCAGTCTTTGGTACATTGTGTCCTCCTCTCAGGGGTGCGGCCGTTGACAAGTGCGACTGTGACAAGTTAGACTTTGTAGCTGCCAAGGCGCTCAACAAGGAGGGTCTGAACCGGTTTGTCCAGGACCGCACCATCATCGCTGCCCTCAATGACCGCCTGGTCAGGCTTATTGAACTGGTGAGGACAAACACTATTACTGCTCCCAATGACACATCAGCACTTTATTTTCCCTCTGCTGTGTCATGCCTTTGTTCTTGGTAAATGAAGCAGTGAATCTATATATACAGAACGTACCTGTTCTGACTTTATCACTATTTAATCTGCCTCTGTGCCCTTTTAGGCCTGCTGGTTTGAGGAGGAGAACGAGTTCCTTGAATGCCAGATTGTTGAACTAGAGGAGAAGCTGAACAGTCGACAAGCCTCCTCCAGCATCACCTCCACTGTGGCTGTGTCTGACTACAGTCTGGATGCAGTGGTGGAAAGACTGCGCAGGGAGAGGGTATGGTGCTGCTGCTGCTGGGTGTGTCTGCTGCATGTTTCTCTCTGCGTGTGACATTCCTAAATTGGGTTTTCTCATAGGCGGCCCATTGCACTTCTCATTCCATCCCATCAATTTTACTTCAGTTTGTACAGTGACAGGCAGGCCTGATCTATAACCTTGTCGAGATCCATCAGTGTCTTCACTGCGTCTCCCTGCAGGATGAGATTCTGTGTGACACCGAGGAGCTGCAGAAAGAGCTTGAGCGTCTGATGAAAGAGTACGAGAAGGCGGCACAGCAGAGGGTCCTCTTCCAGCAGGAACGACGAGATGTTGCCGAGGTAATTGTTGTAAATATAACAGCAACCGCACGTGGCGCCTTGTTGGAAGACAGCTGACAAGTTAGTGGAAGACAGGGCCAGGATTTAGAAACACTGAGGTCCCCCCTACAAAAAATATAAAATTTACATCATACAGCTTGATTATACAACATAAATGACAAACCACAATGTAATATGTACAATAACTAAGGTTACATATGGTTTGATTTGCCAACTTTATTGGTACCACATACACTAAAGTGATATCCATAAAGGGTATCTAAATGAATTACAACTAATTTAAGTAATAAAACCATTACAATGCAGAAATAAAAAACCTTTGAGCCCATTTTTAGTTGAAGGTTCCCTTAAGTTGGAGTATATTCAGTCCAAGCTTGTGTTTACACTTTATTTTAAGAAATCAGCTCTATAAATTAACCTGGCCACCAAGATTCAAAGCCAACAAACTTACTAACATTTATAACTGCAGTTTTGATGTCTTATTGTAAAGTGAAAAACAAAGGCTGGGCGGGGTTTCAATATAAAATAAATGTTAACCCTGTAGTTGTAAATCATAGTTGGCACTTTTTTGGCCTGGATGCTCTTTCCTGTCCATAAAGTGTCCATGAAATTGAATTATGGATCCCACCGGCACTATGGGCGGAAGTGCTGCAATTGGCCCTCCAAACCAGAGGACTGGTTTAGTCATAAGAATAAAAATAGTTATGTTTAACCCTTTATACGGTCAAATTTAGAATGGTTATATTTAACATTAAGAGGTACTCCAGAAATGTATTATCGCACTTCCATGAAGTTGGGGGACTTGTGAGAGGCCAAAATTGAAGAAGCAGAGGCTGAAATACCCTGATTTTTAGTCCCTAGTATGGGTCAAGCTCCAAAACCACTTGATCCTACATTTCCCATAATGCAACCAGTAGCACCTTTCGTTACCATGCCTGGTAAATTCCCATGTCTTTCAAACTCCCAGTTGGTAATGTGGACTTTCTGTTACAAATCTGAAATCTCCAAGCTCAAGCTGAGACGACGTCATCGCTTAGATAAAGGATTGGTGTGATGGTAATAGTAATAAGAATGAAATTAATAATAAATCAATTAATGAATATTGAATTGAGTAATTTGTGACTATTGATAAAACATTTATAGGTATTCTTGTGCTGTACTACGTTATCAGACCTATGTTGTGATAATGTAGCTCCAGCACTAGATGGCAGTGTTGTTGAGCGTCTTGCTGCTCCTCCTCCCCTCGGCCTCCTGGTGAATCAGCTGAAACTCGCCACAGCTGCTCCTCTGTAGCCCTGTCCAATGGGTGTTGATCACCAGCAGTCACACAGTCTGGGCTGGTGGCCCACTGCAACCTGAGCCACCAACTTTTCCACCACCCCCTCCCTCACACATGCCAGAGCCCCCTCCCACCCCAGCTGTGCCAGATGCGATGGAGGCTTTAATTTCTCCCTTACAGATGTAATGCAGGCTGTAATACGGTGCTGTAATGTTCCTGCTGGCTCAGTTCTCTGTTTCTGAATTGGAAGCAGCTGCAGGGGGGACAAGACTTGGTGGGAAATCGGCAGGGAGGTAGAGGAAGAGCAGAGATGCGGAGGAGAGGAGCGAATACTACACAGCTCAACCCACAACTAGCTGCAGTTCTCTCAACATAATGGTAGACTGACAGTGATGAAACAAGGCACGTTTGCTTAGTTTTAAAGTGTACTACAACGCTATTGTGTTAAGTCTCTCTTGCCAATTCTGCTCCATTTTCAAGGCCCACAAATTTCCCCTCTTCATTTTCTCACAGACCGCCTAGTTGCGGTAAAACACAGTAGCAGAAGTGAAATTAGTTGAGCAATAATCACCACACTTAAAATACAAATACGAGGAAGTGGATGAATGAGGAGGGCAAGTGCTGTTTCATGTGTAGTTAGGTGCTGGGAACATTAAGGGACTCTTTAAGATGAAAGAAATGGTCACAGAAAAGAAAACAAGGAGATAAGTTGTATTAAAAGCCTTTATTTAGTCAGGCATATTGGTTAAAATGCCCACTGGTTTCGAACTCACAGGGTCCTCATCAGGGTGGAAATAGTAAAAAAAAAAACACTGGACTTGGAAACTTACAGGCCCTGAAAACTTATTTCATCAATCAGCTTCTTCCTGTGAGCGATGGGGTTCTAAACAAACGCACCATTTTCTACAAAAGTTGGAACTGTTTTGGTTATTTCACGAGACAGATTTCTGTATTTTTATGTTTCTGTATTTGTGTTTTTCTCTGTGCTCTTTTCTGTTGGTTTCAATGGGGCGGGGCTCCGTTGGAAAAAGGTGATGTCACATACTACTAAGCACCAATCAGGATTCAGCAACATTTTAATCAGAATCTGATGACGGTTGGTGGGTTTTTGCTGACCGTTAAACTCTTTATAGATAACACCTAACAATGTTTTTTTCTGAACTTTAACTTGGATTTTTGCAGTGTTGGTCATGAATATCTAAAGTTGTTTCTGCTGCCCCCAAGAAGCCAAAATAATAAGTTATTGCAGGTTCAAAGCTGCTTTGATCAGTATTTTTATATCAAACATTTATCAAATGAGCCTGTAAATGTGAAAGGTGTCACTCATAGTAACAAACCCACAGAGAATTATTACCAAATCTGTAGTTTCAGTGGCTTTCAGGTCATTGTTTCTGTTTTACAACCTGCAGCTTTAGTGTTTCGGTTCAGTCTCATCAGCGTCAGTCCCAGTAGGCTGCTGTTTTCAGCTAAAAGTTCTGATAAACCCACTGTATGCTACCTACAAACGGCAGACAGACACTGTTAGCAACTAGCTGGTGAACATAGAGGAGCATTAAGCAGCTAAAGAGACAGTTATATCTCTCAGGAGTTGGTGGAGACCAAAACAGAGCTAAAAGGAGAATAAATATTTGACTCGTCAGGTGGACAGTAACACAACTCCAAATGAATGCTAATGTTGCTCTCCTGGAAGCTAAAAATAGGCAACTGTTCCAATGTGTTTGACATATTAGCACCTTTATGAAGTTAATGTGTCAGTGTTGTGTTTACAGCTTGTCCTGCAGTGGCCAAAAATCAATCAAAACTGCTTTAAAGTTGCACAGAATGTGATTCACAACATGTTTCTCACCAGCTGCTGGCTGATATTTGAACACAGGCGGCGGCAGCAGCAGGACCAGACTACTTTTGCTTACTGCTGTCCATCAAGGACCCTGCCACCCTCCCAGCGAGGCTCCACAACTTCACCACCAAACCCTCTCTGCATGTCTCCAAATGTACACGCAGGCACCGACAGTAATTGCATCCAACACCAATTAATCTGGTTCTTTAAAAAGAGTAGATGAGCTGAGAACCCCTGCTGGCGAGTGGATTGGTGGACAGGGCTTTTGTGTCTAGTTAGCCTCCTTCTGATCTTCCTCCTCCTCCTCATCCTCCCCCTTCCTCTGCATTGCGGTGTACTTGCTGTTCAGTGAAACGTAAATGGTCTTAAAATAGTTGTTCAGGGTGGAAACAAAGGAAACACTTTTTGTACTTTTCTCCATCCTGTGGTGTGATTTAGTTCCCAGACTGCAGTGTTCCTCTCAGACACCTCCAGAAATTAAGTTGAACTTCTTTACTTTCAGCCTTGTTCTCTGTTAACTCGATTTTCTTTGCAGGAAGTGGATGCTGTGACAGCAGAGTGTTTGGCGCTGAGGGAGCAAGTGGCTATCTATGAGGAGCAGCTGGCCAACATGGAAGCCCAGCACAAGACGGTGAGGTGGAGAGAGGATACATCTTGTATAGCTGCAGTGTGATGAAACAGAAATGACTCGAAATGTAGCACTTAGGTCAGACAGGAGTGTTGGAGAAATGCCCGGACCTGTGGTGACAAACACAGCTGTGATGACCCCAGTCACCTTGCTGAAGCTCCAAAAACAGCTGTGTCAACAGAAACATATGGGGAGAGGATTAAAACACAAAATACGTAATATAGTGTGCTGGACTATTTCTTGGCAGCCTCCAGGAAGTAACCGCTTAATAGTCCGTCATGTAACCCACCACCAAACCACAATTTGACATTTTTACACTTTGGTTTTTGTACGGATTAAACAAATGAGATATAATGTGTTAATCAGTGAACTTTAGAGGTGCTGGTCGGTGGATTTTGTTATATTTGGACAGAGCTAGGCTAGCTGTTTCCCCCTGTTTCCAGTCTTTGTGCTAAGCTAAGATAGCTGTCTGCTGGCTGTAGCCTTAATGTGTGTTCAGACAGAATGCAAAGCAAATTTTAGTCGCAAATGTGTACAAATGCGAGTCAATGGAAAGACGTGAAATTGCGCAAAGATGTGTCCGCACAAGTTAAAATGTTTCGACTTTAGCAAAACATTTGCATGTATCCCAAGGCTTATTAAAACATACAGAGATGAAAGGAAAAGGGATGTATTATAACTGGAGGGAAATAACAGAACTGGAGTTTCTGTTGAGTTCTGAGATCAGTCAGAGTCTGAGCTGAACGCAAACACACAGACACACTCCCACAGACATGGTCGGGGTGTCTGTTGCTAGCTAGCTTACAGCTAACGTCTGTACAGCTGATATAGTGACGTGAAGCGAAAACTCTCTTTGCTTTCTGTCTGAACACCTTCATATTTATCTTCTCATGTAACTCTTGGCAAGAAAGCGAATAGGCGTGTCTTCCCAAAATGTCAAACTATTGCTTTAAAATAGGCACATGTTTCCAATGCACATCATTACCTATATCTCATCCATACACACCCTGCTCTCTCCTCCTTCTACAATATTCTCCACCTCGCCAGGAGATGACAGACGCGCCCCAGTATCAGATCTCGAGGCTGTAGGCAGAGAGAGAGGCAGCTGAAGCAGGACCAACTCCATCACACTGTGTTTTTCTCTGCAAAGCCGGGCTGCCCAGCGTTTAACACACTCCCTCTGGGACACGCTCGATAACTCACAGTCTGGGAAATGCGGCTGAATACCAAATGAAAACAGAAGTTCCCTTTGTTTTATTAACTGTTGTTATTATCAGCACTTCCAGATACCCCATATTCCCCTGACAAATCGGCAGCCATGTCGTTATTTAGTTGGAGGTAAAAGGAGAAAAATGTTAGACTGCCACTGCAGCTCTGTAACAGTTCATTTTCTCTGAAGACATACATGTTGAGGTCTTTGATGTATGTGTGAATGCATCAAAATGTACTGTGTGTGTTTGTATTTGCAGAGGTGGAATGTAACTAAGTACATTTACTCAAGTACTGTATTTTAGTACACATTTGAGGTACTTGTACTTGAGTATTTCCATTTCATGCCACTTTATACTTCTACTGCACTACAGTTCAGAGGCAAATATTGTACTTTTTACTCCACTACATTTATTTGACAGCTTTAGTTACTAGTTACGTTACAAATTAGGATTTTACATAGAAAACATATGATAAGCTAACAGCTAAAACCACTCAACAGTATATAAAATAGATCAAATTAGCACTATCTTGACCAGCTTCAACAGTAAAATGTTACTTACACTAATGCATTAGTAATAATAATTTAATAATGCAATATGTAGTAATATAACACTCACAGGGGCCATTTGTTTGCATAACAAGTAATTTTACTTTTGACACTTTAAGTACATATTGCAGATAATACTTACATACTTCAGTAACATATTCAGATGCTCTGCTTAAGTAAAAGTAGCAATACCACACTGTAAAAATACTCTATTACAAGTAAAAGTCCTGCATTTAAAATATTACTAAATATTATCACCAAAATGTTCCTAAAGTAAAAGTACTCTTTATGAATAATGGCCCTATTCATTGTTACATTATTATGTATTATTGATTAGTTATAAGCAGCAATTTAATGTTGTAGCTGGTCTAGGTGGAGCTAATTGGAACTACTTATTATAGTTTATTATAGTGTTGCGTAGTTTGATCAATAATAATGCATCATATTTTATAAAGTGAATTAAGTAAGTAACTCCAGCTGTCAAATAAATGTTGTGGAGTAAAAACTACAATATTTCCCTCTGAAATCTAGCAGAGTAGAATTATAAAGTAGCAAAAAATGGAAATATTTAAGTACAATACTTGAATACATGTACTTAGTTATACTTCACTGCTGAGTAAAGGATCTGTGTGTGCGTTTGTATATGTGGCATGTACGAGCAGGCAGTGGAGAGTCTGCTGGAGCCAGCTGAACGAACTACAGGAGCGGTGGCAGCTATTAAATTTGGCAGCCCTGACATCACTCCGGCCTTGGATGTAAGGGAGTACTACTGCCAGCTGGCTGAGAGCCTGCAGGTACAACACACTGTAGCATAAAACACATAAACATGTCATGAGGTGGAAGCCTTTCTGTGCCAAATGCTTTACAGTAGCATGCCTGTGTACATCACAATCCTATTTATGGCTTCTCATTGAGCTACGCTTACATGCACATGAATGGACTCATGTGCATGGGGCACTGGTGGAACGTAATTGAGTACATGGTTCAAGGTACTTGTACTGTACTTGAGTATTTTCCTTCCATGCTACTTTATACTTCTACACCACTACAGAGGGAAATATTGTATCTGTTATCTGACAGCTATAGATACTAGTTATACAAAATTTAACATTAAAAAAGACATGATACGCTTATAAAATACATTAAAACAGTGTTTCACAACCTTTTCGACTTGCACTTTACAAAAAAAGCATGTTGCATTTCAGATGTTTATAGTCAGGTATAGTCATAGCCAGCATTTCCACTTAGGTGTTTTTAATTTGCAAATTTAAAATGCATAAAAACTGGTGGATGGAAACGCACTATGATTTGTTAGTTGCACCAAAGAGAGAAAAAGACAATTTTAACTCTTCACATTGTTGCATAACTGTTAAAATTAGATTAGAGAAAAGTCCAAAAAAAAAAAAAAGAATAGAAACGTGTGTAGCAGAAGTTTTTTTTTTTCTTCTTCTTCTTCTTTCCTCTCCCATTAATCATCTCACGACCCCTCAGATTTATCTTGTGACCCTTTGGAGGGGACCTGACCCCTAGGTTGGGAAATACTGGACTAAACTACTTAACTGCATATAAAGAAACATTAGCTCCACCTCAACCAGCTACAACAGTAAAATGCCACTTAAACACTGATCAGTATTAAGAATCATATATGATAATATATCAGTACTTTTACATTTGATACTTTAAGTGCATTTTGTTGCTCATACTTGTGTAGTTTTATGTGAATTTTGAATGTAGGACTTTTATTTGGAGTATTTTGAAATTGCTGTATTGCTACTTTTATTTAATTAAAATGACTTGAGTACTTCTTCCACCAGCGATACACACTTTCAAGAAACCAGCTGCCATCCTCATCCTCCTACTGACCACTTGACCCCTCCTGTTTTCACCACATCACCTTCTCTCTCCCTCAGAAACGGCCCGGTCAGGTCCAGATGTAAATCTCAACTTTCACAAATCACACAGCGATACTCCCACTTGTTTTCTTTTTCCTCTTAACACAACACCAGGGAAGAACTTGAGAATCAGAGGTGCAGTTCTGGACCCGAACAGAATGCCTTTGTCTACCTGTGTGTGTGTGTGTGTGTGTGTAGTGCAAGAGAAGAGGGCCTGCATCGGGGTCAGACTATAGCTCCGGTGGGTCTGACCCCCTCTGGGGTGAGGATGTCTGCCCGGTTCAGAGGTCAGGGCTGTAATCAGACTGCTGGCCGCCTTCCCAGGCTCCTCAGCAGCACTGGTGTGGACGCTGGTGTGTGTGTGTCCTTCTTTTGGAGGCAAGACTGAAGGGTATCTGGCGTATTTATATATTTGTGTCTGTCTAAATGCGTAGGTGTGTTTCTTGTTCCCCCAAATCCCGTCTATTCACTCTCTCTCTCCCACTCGGTCTCTTCTCTCGCCAGCTGGACACCGTCCTGTCTGTGCCTGGCCTCGATTACGAGACGCAATTGTCTCGATGCTGAAATGATTGCTATTGGGTTTGAACAGTAATGGTGATTGCTGGCTGAGTCCCACACACCTGTGCACCCTCATGTTGCTCGTTTCGGGTGCATTTGTTCCATCTAATCAGGAATGTGGTGTACACAAGGAGAGGTTTAACCATCAGCCGGTATGAGAGGCTCTGATTGTTCTTTGCTCTCCTGTCAAAGTGCACTTAACTGCCCAAAAGAAAGCACTACCCTCCATGGTCTTGTGCATTTGCAGACTCAAAATGAAAGGTCAGATTTTTTATACCGACAAACATTCACAACTGCACTTATTCCTCATCTTCTGTCTTTGCAGTACGAGTGTGGTGCAGCCTCTTCTGCTGTGGTTCGCAGTGGTGATGGAAGACAACTGGAAGTGGGAGGAGCTGTAGGGTCAGGAGTCAAAGACTTGCCAAAGATAAAGGACATCAGTGAGATGAAGATGCTGGTGAGTGGACAGTTCACCCAAAGATCACTAATTAACACGTTATATGTCGTTTGTTTAATCCGTATAAAACCGAGATGTAAAAACAACAACTTGTGGTTTTACGAGGGCTTATGTGCTGGACTATTTCTTGGCTGGATCACTTTCTGAAATTTAGTTGTCACCCCAAGGTTGCCAGGCTAGCTATTTCCCTCTATTTGCTGTCTTTATGCTAAGCTAAGTTAGCCGGCTGCAGGCAGTAGCTTCATATTTACTGTACAGACATGAGAGTGGCATCGATCTTCTCATCTAACTCTACGCAAGAAAGCGAATCAGCATATTTCCCAAAATGTCAAACTATTGCTTTAAGGAATAGTCCCTATGAAAAATCATCCAGAGTTATGGGAACATTGTTTCTTGAAATAAATGTTGGCTGAATGATTTAAATGTAATTTTTCAATGCTATGAGCACTACTAACGAAATTCAATTGACTTCTGCCTCCACATCTGTTGGAGGTGTAAATCTCAGAAACTGGCATCTGTAAAACCAAAACTGTCTGCATGGCTAGTAAGTAAGAAAATATGTATTTTTTGGAGGTGAACTGACCCTTTTAGTCTCACGGTTACATGTCATTTAAATCCTTAAAGTTACTACCTACTGATTCAGATCTTCCCATAATACATTTCCCACCTCTTTACTGACAAAGAAAAGAGGGGTCTTACAAACCACAACTGGCTCTGCATCAGCCATCAGCTCCTAAATCAGACGTAATGGTGAAAATGAATGGTTTCCCACAGCAGGCGAAGGGAGTGGAGAGCAGCTGAGTGACAGCAGAGCAACAGTGTGGGAGATCCTGCTGACCAGAGTGTTTACTCTGCGGACACTTTCAGCAGGAGATGTGAAGGGCTCGGCTTCAGCTCAGACAGGATTTATTGCCCTCCGTGTCCTCAGTTATTAAGTACAGTCTTTCAGAGCTCCTGCAGTGTCATAAACGTCTTAAAACTTCACACACACACACACACAGTGACTGGAGACTGCCTCTGCAAATGGATGAGAGGACATAAATCTTCATGGGATGTTTCTCATCTCAGCCAGCAGAAAAATGCCAGAAAAGCAAAGGGGGTTTTGAATGAAATAGACATCAATAAAGAGACAAACCAGGAAACTCGGGTAAAATCACCAGGTGACTCCAGGAAACAGAAACTACCTACTCTAAGTTCACATTAGTCTCTTTAACATCCATCAGTGGTCAGACCACAGCTGACACAAACAAACATGGTGGTTTGGTTCTCATTACTGTGGCTGTAGCTCTACCTCCAGCTCTTTAAATAAACAGTGAGCCTCTGTAACCACAGCCGAACATCATCTACTTTTCTCTAATATGCAGCACACAGTCCCCAGCTCAGCTCAGTGCAGCCTGACGGCTGGACAGCACGGCTTGATCTGCTCTGTTTCCTCTCTCGCCTGTGATGGATGCCTCGGGTCTGGTTTCTCACGGAGACACAATATGGCCAAACAAACAGATTGCAGTGAAATCCGCCCTGACGCAGAAATGTATATAATAGAGCACTGAGGCACTGATGAGGGTTGTTCGCCACTACTCGCATACACAGGCGGCCAGACTTCACTTGTCATGCCAGGGAGAACGGAGGAGTGTGTGAGTAAGTGACTCGACCAGGTTGGGGAGTCATCATCAGTCTGTGAGTTGTAACCGGGGTCTTCCTCTGCTCACATGATCTCGCTGAAAGACGAGCGCGCCCGCCTGGATCCCCATCTGGCTGTGACAGCTAATTGTTGAACTTCTGTGATTGCTGTAATTACTCACGGCAGGACACCACAGCTTCAGACACGGGGGGGAGTGATGCTCCTGCATTAGTTTGTGGTATAAGTAAAGGAACCTTTTTTATCTGTGTAGGTCGAGTTGATTGACATACTTTTAGTTTAGTTAGAGCTGAATTTCTATCAATTTTATTTAAAAAATGGATCAAATGACTGTGTGATGTGAAAGGGGTTGCTTGTGGTGATGACCAACCCACAGAGAATTATCCCCTCTCTCTTTTAGCTCCTTGTTTTGGTTTCACGGCTCACAAATTCTGTTTCCAGCAACGGTAGGGAGCTGTTAGCAAACAAGAATCGGAGGCTGCAGCCATGCTAGCGGCTCTGTGCATGGATGTATAAAAAGAACTGGATACAGCGTCGGAGGCGGGGCCCCGTTCATACCTATGAAAGCTGCTCAGTGGCGCATGAAGCCGACTTGCCGGTTTTAAAATTACCCGGATGTTCGCGTTGTGTGGCCCATACAGCAAGCGCACTAGCGCTCATTAAACACAGAGGCTAGAGTCCCTGAATGCTCCACGGCTGAAGGGAACATCGAGATATATAACAAGATAATTAAGTAGAAATCTTTGAGTATATTTTGAAAGAATAACCATTGCTGTGTGTCTGTATTTCTGTAGATTTCAGAGCTACAAAAGGAGCTTGCTGAGCTCGAGAAGTGTAACGAGGAGCTGGAGGATGAGGTTGAGATGAAGAAGGCTGCGTACATGGACGAGATTGCTGAGCTGGAGGTCTGAGAGTGGACTGATTAAAGTAATCATAGGCTGTAAAGGACCAGTGGTTTGGACTAATTCTGTCATTTAATCTCACCCTCTAATCC
The DNA here is from genome assembly GCA_008360985.2 of Macquaria ambigua. NCBI lineage: Eukaryota > Metazoa > Chordata > Actinopteri > Centrarchiformes > Percichthyidae > Macquaria > Macquaria ambigua. The sequence goes on along the minus strand of VMKM01001012.1, from coordinate 137,524 downwards.
CACCACCCCGTGTGTGTGTGTGTGTGTGTGTGTGTGTGTGTGTGTGTGTGTGATATTCAGTGTACTATAGATGAAATGCGGCACCAGGAGGTCGACTTCCAAGTGCAGATGAAGGAGCAGTGTGAAGACTACAAGGAGCTGCTCAGTGAGAAGATGGCCAGAGACATGGAAATTGCTGCCTACAGGTCAGACAGTCTGGTGTCATAAATCTGTTATTTCTGTTTGTGTAAAACTGCTCTGAATAATAGTTATAATAATGTTCTGGCCTTCACAATTCAAGACAAAACAGAAAAAATCAGGTAAACGTGCAAACAAGAAACTGACTTGCAAATATTTTCCTGGGATTGTTTTAAATTGTTTATTACTTATTATATCCTCCGTTAGCTTCTAGTAATGATAGTCATCCTGGGGTTCATTGACACACACGAATAATATGAAACAAAAATCAAAACATTAACTAATATACAAAAATGAGAGCTAACCAGACTCAGATTCCTTGTATGTGTAAACATATTTGGCTAGTAAAACACAGGCTCAAGAGATTACAAATTTGGATTATTACATTAGTCCATATTACCTAGAATATATTGCATTTGAAATTTGATGCTCTTTGTATTAGTAATCTATTTGATGAGAGTTGGTAACAGATTACAATCTGACGAAGCTCTGTATGCAACAGTGTCTTTAAGATTGTTTGTTTTATGGGTGGGAAGATAAAATTGATCTTTCCTCCTGGGATTGACTTTACAAGCAATAATTACATTTAACTTAAACCCCTAATGTGCTATAAAGGTCCATAATGTGCTAGCGCTGACCCGTGTCTCTTTTGCACATTTTGTAATGACGAGCTGCCATAAATAAAGCACTCACAGTGGTCATCCATAATGTCACACCTCTCATTCCCCTCTTTAATAGAGCTGCAGGTTGTTATTCTTAAATGAGACGCCTACATTTTATGTCATGCATAAGACGTCTTTTGGACAGTGTGGTCTAACTGTTAGCGAGACTGTCCGTCAATAGGAAGACTTGAACCAGCACTCTGGGGGCAGGGATGGACAGCCATGTCTGCTGGAGAACATGGAGGTTTTCAGTCCAACAAAAACACTGCACCAGGTGGTTTCACTGATTAGTTTGTCTTCTCCTGTTAAAGGTATTCAAGTCATAAAGTCAACTGCTTTAGTTTCTGATTGCAATTAAAATCCACAGCCTCTGACAAGTAATGTAGATTCCCATCTCTGCGGTAGGGGGTCAAATGAAAACAGACGTCCCCTGTGGTGCCACACATTATTTAAACCTGTCCAGGAGAATGAGCTGTTAGGGGCAAAACACATAATGTTCCAGGGATGATTTCATTAGATTTTAGATTAACTCAATGCTCTGTTTACGTTTGACATTCGTAACGTACTGTATGAGCAAATCGCAAAGTACACGAGAAAAAAAACATGGAGAATGTGCAAAGACGTGTCCATTTTCATCATTTTTCCTCAACATCAACATAAGAATCACCGAGAATAATACAAGGAGTGTTTCCGCAGAAGATCCTGTGTATAAGTCCAATATTGTTCCAGCATCTCATATAGTGTCACCTGGACATCCGCAAACAAAGGGCCAGCTGGGGTCACAGGAAACGGCTCCTGAATATGATGCAGCTTCCTGTATGTGACCTTGAAGACGTTTCATGTCATTCCCTGCTTCCACTGAGGTTGTTTAACCATCTGCCATCCTGGTACGTGGAGTGACGCACTTCAGCCATCTCGTCTGCTGCCACGGACTTCCTCCTGGTCACCTCCATCGCCGATCCAACTGCATCTGACCCCCAGGGGGCCCTGCTGCGGACCTGAGCGCAGACCCTCAAAATACCTCATTAGAATGGGCAAAGAGGACCTCACACTGTCAGCGCCGTGCGCTGGACCACTGCCAGCTCTTCTCCACGCCAGCCTGTTAATGTCAGCCCTCCCCTTACACACATTTCCAAATTCGCCACAGTTTTAATTCCCCGTCGTTACCCAACAGACTGTCCCAAAGACATTTAAGGCACAGGAAAGGCACACAGTCGATGCCAACTTTTTCTTTTATTTACTGGATGTTTTGTCATCCGTGATTAAAACCATGAATAAGAAATGAAAATGGTGGTTGTTTATTCTCTCCGTGCCGTGGCAAACTGTCTGCACAACAGACCCTAATGACCCCAGGCTGCCATTACCGGGTGGCTTATCGCCTGTGAAAGCATCTCAGAGCAGTTTAGGCAGATGCTCACTGCCTTTGCTCGCTGCTAATGTGAACCATATTACACTGTAATTCATTCTGCTGTTCATTGTGGTCTGCTCACGCTGCTGCATGATACAGCAACAAGTAGCTCAACTAAGATCCTTTTTAGTTAAGTGCACATTTTGCAGTGGATGACTGTACTGTAAGTCCTATCTTAAAGCTGCTATAATCAATATTTTTACATTAACAATGAATCAAGTGACTTCCCTCAGCTCTACCGAGCTTCATAGCATCTTTCAGTTCATTGTTTTGGTTTTCCGGCCCACAGCTTTACTGTTTTGGTTCACTCTCACCGCTCTCATCACCAGCGTTTCCAGATGATCGGGCAGCTGTTTTCAAGCTGTTAAATACCTTAAAAAACCCACTGCACGCTACCTGCCCAGCACCAAACGGCAGACAGACACAGTTAGAGACTTGCTGGTAGACACAGATATTTCCCTCAGGAGTTTGTAGAGACCAAAAACAGAGTCAAAAAGAGGACTTACTTGCATCAGGTGGACACAAACACAACTCCAAATGAATGATAATGTTGCTCTGTATCTGCTGGATGTGTAAATGGGCAACTGTTTGCTAACAAGTTCGTCATATCAACTTTATAAATTGATATGTCAATGTTGGGTTTACAGCTTGTTTCTGCTGCCCCCAAGTGGCCAAAAAAATCAGTTATTACAGGTTTCAATATACATTTACTAATATATCATGATGAACATATTTATGATAATGTGAGCTAACGTTTTGTTCAATTAAGCAGCTGTTCTGAAGCTTTCAATCATATCACGGAAACTTGACACACCTGGGGCTTTAGGAAATTGTGCTGGGCATTTTCCACAATTTTCTCCAAATTTTATAGACCAAACTAAACTAAACTTATTAATTAATAAACCAACTGAGAGAATAATCTGCAGATGAATTGATAATGAAGATAACACTTAGTTGCAGTCTTTAAAATGGACCTTAAGGTGAGATAGTTTTGTCAAATGCTGTTTCCAAAGTCAAGAATGAACTTTGAGCCTCAATAAATTGCAATGTTCTGTCTTTCTGGTGAACTTAATTGAACTACATCTGATTAGCAGCACTTCCTGTGAGTACGTCACCTTGGTTACCTGCAGTTTTTGTGTTTGTGTATTTCTCTGGTTCAGGAGTCTGGTGGAGGAGGAGGAGGAGAGGCTGTGCAACCTGTGATTTGAGGCCCGGAGAGTCCGACTGGCTGCCTGGAGTGTGGCTGGATGCTCCCTCACACATGGATTAGAAAATAGACGTGAAAAACACCCAAATAAGCACTAGGATGAAGCTTTAAGGTACCAAAGCAGCACTTTAAGCAGATGTAAACTTATCATGACAGATTAATGCCGTCTGGAGGCCGGGCCAATGATAACAGGTCGCTGGCAGATGACCCCGAGACTTCAAGAAAGATGGAGCTGTCTAAAACTGGTGGGAGGATGCGCGGCTGTGCGATGAGTGTGTATCCATTCAGTGTCTGGAAGGGATATTTCCTTAAGTGGATTTTATCTTTACCAGCTCACTGATATGATTCATAAATGTTTTGTCCCCTCTTTGTTGAACAAGTCCCACACAAACAAATAGAAACACAGAAAACAAACACACACACACACACACACACACACACACACACACACACACATGCTAAACTGTGCGGCTCCATGGAGTCATCCCACCTCATCCATCACTCAAACTGTGTCTGATTACCAGCTCTTAACCTTTGACCCCTTCACTGTTAGCAAACGTATCGACAGCTCTCCCTTTGGTAACTAAAAGCATCTCAACCTTCCCTTTGCTTTTACAGTCATGCATTTATGTTGGGTTTTTTTTTTTTTTTTTTTTAACACACAACTGACGTTCGAGTATGCGGTGCACTGTTTGCTTTTCAAATGGTTCATGAAGTTGTTTTTCTGCAGCTCTTACAAAATGAGCACCTGGATCTTTCTACAAGAAAGGTCTGCGTGATTCATTATTCCTCCTTTGAAAAGCAATGTCCCAATTTTCTGTCGTTTCAGAAATAAGCATTTGGTAATACATTCCGCTGTAATCTTTTCCTTATTTTCTACGTGGCTTTCAAGCTGTCTGTGATAAATCATTTTTGGTTCCTGCTTCTTCTTCTGAATGTGCTTTAGATTTAAATTAAATAAAACTAGTTGCTTGAGAGATCACCTCATACTGGGTGATTTCTTTTGTTTCATGAGAACTGCTTGTGAATCCTTAAGACTTTCCCCGCACTATAAAACTATGCAGAGAGCAGAGTGATTTATGTTCAGTGATCCTTCTTTCATTCATCTTCATGCTTAACGTGAGATTTGAACATTCCCAGCTATTAACGAACTTAAAGGCTTGTTAGCTCTGCCATAAAGATGAAAAATGCTGCTAATAACGGATCAGATAAGATTAGCCACACTCGGTGAACTTGTGGTGATGAGGAGTTAGCCTCTGTAATAATTGAGTTCAGTGTCTGGAGAAAAGGGCTGGGGCTGGGTGGCACGGTGACTTGTTTAATTGTCCCGACATGGAACGTGGCCGGCTCAGGAGGAAGCTGCTGTGTCTGTTTTCTCAGAACCGCAGAGGAAAACTCTCTATCTCTCAAATACAAAGCCAACGAACCACCCAGTGCTCCTGATCTCGTGGGACTTCTCTGTCTTTGCCTTGTGGTAAATATGAAAATATCTAAGAAAATTGTCTTCTTCTTAAGAGGTGTCTTTTCCCACTTTTATCTTCTCTGCTGGGCCTCTTGGGGAAAGGTGGTGACTGTATGGAAATCACGGAAAAGCAGGAAATAGTCTGGACCGGAATAGTAAAATTTAGAGCCTCAGGAAATTCATCATCTATCCTGCTCTTGTAGATTAGCTTCTATACTGGAAAGGTGTGCAAGAGAATAAGTGATTAGTCCAGGTAGCAAAAGTCAACACCTGCACAGAACATCATCCAATCCTAGTGACCAAGCAATCAAATATAAAAAAAACCTATAATAATACCTGGAAAGGGGCACAGGAAGAAAAAAAAAAATAGGCCCATTCAGGTGTATTACTATGGGTAATGTTAACAGACCCCAAACAAGAACAAAATACATCAACAGCCTCAACAATAAACATCCAAAAACAACAAAAGATATTTTGTACACGTAAAGGGGTTAATTCTCACTCCACACAATGAATATAAAACAGCATAAATATACAAGAATAACTTTTTAAAAAACACACTAGAAGGCTCTGTGTGAGACTGTACTTGGGCACAGCTCTTGTGCTAAATGCTAACCGTAGCATGCTATAAATGACAATGTTAACATGCTGATGTTTACCAGGTGTAATATTTACCATGTTACCTGAGGCTGATGGGAATGTCATTAGTTTAGCAGGTGTTTGATCACAAACCAAAATATTGGAAAAATAAAAATGATGATGGCGCTAGATGAAAAGTGAAGGGAGCACTCTAGTTATTACAGTTCATTCTGAGTGGAACATGAATGTCTGAACCATCATATCATTGTGGAGACATTTCACTCAAAACCACAAATGTGAACCTCATGGTGGCGCTAGAGGAAAAGTCACGGGATCACCAAAATCATCAGGATTCATTCTCTGGGGATCATGAACGTGTGTACCAAATCAGTCTGATAGTTGTTGAGATATTTCAGTCTGAATCAAGATGGCTGACCAACTGATATTGCCATCCCTAGAATACAAAAATACAATACAATATTGCTCTGGAAACCACAGAATATCTAAAGAAAACATTAATTCTCATAATGACAATAAAAAGCTCAATAATAGTGAACGTCAACAATACATTATGAGAAAGAATTGCAAAAATAGAAAATGCTCTCTGGGTAAACCACAGGACTCTTAGAAAACCCTAAATACTATTTTTATTGGAGTACAAACACAAAATAAATAATAAAACAGGTTATAAACCTATGAAGTAAATCAGCAAACCAATGGAGAAGGTCTCGAGAGCAAGATGTTTCTACAAAAGCAAAATGTTAATGACTCGTGTTTGGATTTAGAAATTTGGTGATTCCAACAATTGCAGCTTCTTTTATAACGCAATTAAGCATTTCAAAGACTCTTGATATTTGTGAGTGTGGTGACCTCTGTGCTCCTCTGTTTTCCTTTGCCCCCATCACACGTCCTTGACAACTGAGAAAAATGCGCGTTAACCCCTCAAAGCTGGTCGGTGACACTGACTGGCCCGGGGCAGGGCTGTGGCACCTCTGCTCCTTGAAGCCGGACAATTTGATTTGAAGGCGGAGATTTTCAAAGCTGAGTCATGGATCAGTGGTCAGCCAGTGGCTTGGCCTTTTCATCCCTTTTTTTTTTTTCCTTTGAGAAAGCAGCAAAACCTACCAAACACCAACAAACAAAGAAGTCACTGCTGGGAATAAATGAGAGTTTGGTCCCTCTGGGTAACGTTTGCTGTGAGATTGAATGTTTCATGATGGTTTGCTCGTGCTGAAAGACACCATTTCACACAACATGTGCTGTGGACATAACATCCCATTAACTTCACATGGTGCAGGAATGTCTTTACATTAAGAGTGGCAGGGCAAGGCTGATAAATTATGACATCTGAGCTCATTGTGTCCGTCCACATATCTTCAATCTGCAGCAGAGGAATCTGATTAAGGCCTGAGGTAATGGTGATCGAGGTCAGCTTGTATGACTCAGCTCAGCTGTCACCTACACATAGGTATCCCCAAAATGCTCCTTTTCCCTTCAGGTTCACCCAGACAAATAAACACTGTCCTCACTGAGGACAAAAGTAATTTTTTAAAGTCTCTTCATGGCAGCTTGGACGTACTGAACCAAGCTGGTGTTTAGAAAGCAAATAAATAAGAGAGGACGGGGGTTGAATCAAGGAAGAAAATAAGAACAGTAAAAATATACAAAGGAGAAAGAGCTATTGAGAAAGTATTTCCTTAACAAGAGGGGAACAAATAATAAATTATGGGGCCCCTCTCCCTTGAGGCAGGACTGGCACGCCTGAGGGTAGCAGGAAGTGGGCATCCCTCTCTTTTTATAGGGGTTGTGGACAGGCTTCCACTGTGGGAGCATCGGAGCCAGAGTCCTGAGAGAAAACTCCTTAGAGGAATGTTTACACACAAACAGTCACACACACACACACACACACACAGCTCTTCACAGTTTATATGCCACGCTATGCTGAATGAAGATGGTGGTAGTGTGACTGTATAACCCTCGGATCCCCGAATCATGTCATCGCTGTAGTTTCTGCCCTCCTCATATCTGTACTCCCTCTTGGCCTGTGTAACTGAGAGACTGCTGACAGCCGTGGCCCCGCATTTACCCCACACTCCCCCTCATGCCTGTCCCAAAGCAGGTGGCAAACACCCCACCAACACCAGACTCTTCATCATGATCCGCCGTCTATGTGAAATTTTGACACCTTTTATTTCTTGGCAAACTCTTCAGTGCCTTGTCTTGTGATGGGGAGATAAAGCAAAGCAGCTTTTTTTTAAATTTCCCCAAACGCCACACAGAGGGTTAGTCACGGCCAAAGTTGATAAAAGTTTCCCTTTTGTCCCAAAGTGTTCAATTAATCAACTTCACAGGGCGTGCTGGATGGAAGCAGATAAAAGTCTGGGCTACAGGGAACACGAGAGAAAACAGCCAGGATTTGTATTCTGCTGCAGTGGCTTTCATACCCATTAAAGGATGTTAGCATCTTTTTAAGCGTAGTGACTTTATTGTCAGCTTAGGGCTTACACGGATCCAACCATTTGCTGTATTGGATTCTTGGCAGATGGCCTGCGTGGACCTTGGCCACCCTTGAATTTAGTTCTCATGTTAAGCTTCACCTTGTCAGTAAATGGGCTGCTCCCTGCACTTAGCCTACATATATGAACGTATGTCTTGGGTGTAATACTTTCTTATCAGTTAGAAAAAAAATCATATCACACAGTTGCTGCAAGAGGTCCTCCCACCTACTGTAGCACTTAAACTGATTATTTTTCTGGAGTTTCTGTGTTGATAGATGGCATACTGTGATATACAGAGAGGGTGCATGTAAATGCACTATAAGAATGAATTTGATTGAATTATATTGTATACAGTGATCTCTCTTATAGAGTATAAGAGAGTTAAGAACACATAAGTGGGTTTGCAGACCACCAGAAGGGTCTCACTTTCACATAATGTATTACAATCTACAGAATTTGGCCAAAACATTTATTTATTTCGTTTTTTTGGCCACTCAACAACCCGTAAACACAACACTAACATGTTATCAACAAAAGGTGTTTCCAGACGGCGAATGGTTGCCGCCGCTGCCTCCATTGTTGTCAATGTAAACATGACGGCGAGGACAGAGTGGCGGCTGCCGTCTGAGTTGATGATAGTTAAACATTTTCAAGTTTGCCGTGTAACCATGGCAACCACAGGAACCACACGGGGGAAACGTACAGGAGTTAATTTTACCAGTACCACTGGATTATACACCTCTTCACCAGCAGTGAACAAACATACACTAACAATGAAGAGAGACGGCCTTGGAGCAGCATCAGCTTCAAAGTCTGATTATCCAGCGTGGGACACTAAACAATGTTTATGATAGTTACCAAAACTTACCATATTAATCGCATCATATTGCTAACCATTGCTTCTATTTCAAGCTACAACTCGCTCTGTTTATCTACCAGGTGGATGGCAGCAGCCTGTGGTGTATGGTACAGGGGGTTAGTAGGATTGGATGTAGCCGGGAGCCACCATCACAGCGTTACGCCCTACTGGCGGCAGATGCAGCGGCGACCTCTTGCTGTCTAAAAGCACCTTTAATTGTTATCTTTGTGAACTTGTTGGCAAACTATTATTTACACATCCAGCAGTTACGGAGCAACATTATCATTCATTTTGAATCGTGTTTCTGGCCACCCAACGAATTTAAGTCTAATATTCACTCTTCTTTTAGCTTTGTTTTTTGGTCTCCAACTCCTGAGGAAAATATCATGTTCACCAGCCAGTCGCTAAATCTGGCTTTGACCAAAACAACAAACTGAAAGTTACAAAAACGTTCCCTAGAGCTGAGGGGAGCTGCAGAGAGATAACTTTCTGTGGGTTTGTCCCTACGAGCGAACCCTTTTACATTACACGTAGTGATTTGATCCATTGTTTATATAAAAATATTGATTAGTGCAGCTTTAAATCAATAAGAGGGTCTGTATTTCAAAATGCTTAGTTTTGCTTGTGAAATTTGAGTCAATGAAAGCATTTATTCCTGTTATCATCCACTGACTTATTTGAGCCCATAGCCAATTCCTCTTCCTGTGCCTTGGGGGACTTGGAGCCAGAGCACCAGTAGTCCAAACTATCATAATTTGGGCTGGGAGTAAGAAATCACATGTGTCACAGTTTAGGTCGGCAGTCGTAGCCTAGAGCAAACGCTGGTTTACAATTTGGAACAAGCTACGAAATCATTTTCTTTGCGCACCAGTCATTCATCTTTTTCCCAGACACCCAGACATCTTAGGCCTGCTTCCTCTCAAACTGACATGACCGGCAGGTAAGCAACATTTTCCGTTCTTGGATCACATGTAGGTTTTTTAAATTACAAATTAACATACATTAAAATGTAATCTGCGTGTAGCCTACGTTGACATGATTTCCACATCTTGAACTGGAATCTGTGTTTCATTTGACAGAAACCTTTCAGTGTCATGTAAAGGACAACAACATATGGACCAAACTGAGATTACGTTGTGGTGTTAAGTAGGTTATCCACCAATTAAATCTTGGAATTTTCTACTACATGATTTACAGTGGGTAGGACAGCTCAAATACAAATATATTTGTGGTACTCCAACTCTAAAGTAGGCTCTTTGTTCAGCTTGTCTCCTGAAACCTTTCTTCATAAGTGACCATTAAATGGTTGGTTGAGTGTTCAACCACCAGTGAGCCTCAGTAGAGCTGCTACAAGGCTATATTGCCCTTGTGCCGTTTCACCGTAGAGGCTCACCAGAGGACCTGTCAGGCCTGCGATGTTTTACAGCTCAGTTTGCAGACAAAACACCTCACAACCAAATCCCTTCAACAACATCTGCTGCCAATTTAGCCGAGGCATTCCTGCAGTCTGTGCTGTTTAATATTCACAGGGGTTAGGATCTGCCGGGACAGGGGTGGATGGGGACGGCGGGGAGGGGGAACCAGCTTCTACAATCCTTTGGTCCGTGGTCCAGACACGGTGAAAAATGAGGGGTTAACAAAGAGTGAGCTGGAGCAGGGGTGGGTTAACTGGACTAATTTGCAGGGATAATAATGGTGTTCAGGCAAGGCCTTTGGGGAGCAGCGGTGTGGAACACAGACCTGACGGTGCAACCACACAGGAAGTTTACAACATGGCCAAAAATGTATTTAATCATCAAACAAGCAGTGAGGAGCTGGCGGCATGGCCAGAGCCAGCAGCCATCCTGAAGAGGAAGACAAATGTTTGGCGAAGGGGGCCAGACAGAGCGCCACATCTACACCTCAAAGATTTCAGAGCGTTGAACCCCCTGATTTTATTGGCCAACTCTAAGCACAACATGTCAAAGGTGCATATTTTCCTCTACTTTTGCCAGTAGCCTTGAGCGTGATATTAACATCATATATGTTTTTAATTATTCTCATGTGAGTATCTAAAAAATATGTTGTTGTATCATGAAATGACCAATAAACTCGGATCCGTTGCAACTTTTATAGGAAATTACTTGTGAATGTTAGAACTAAAAAAAGTATTTTATTAGCTGTAATTAAAATATCCTGCATACATAACATCACATATGTGCTGCCTGGCTGAGTTAAGAGAGAGTAATAACCCAGTTAATTGATAATTAGACTCATGGCCTCCTTAAATATGGCCACACAACGTCCTTGTGAATTTTTATGGATATATTCCAGGCACTGCTAACTTTAGAAACAAAGGAATTTCAAACCAATTTCCTACTTTTAGTCCATGTTTATCTGTTTATGCTTATGTCTATGAGAAAATATATTTGGATATTATGTTTTAGGATATACAATACCTTGCAGAGAATGAAACCTTAACATGCAAGCAATAATACACAGAACCTAAAATACGGAAGTTCAGCTGTATTTGTTTCAGTGGGATGTAGTTCTCATGTGTGGGAATATTTACTTTTCATCATGTGCAGAAGCTATCAGTAACTCCCACGTTTTTTGGGGGGTGAAATGGCAATTTATGTAAAAATAAATTGTCCCTATATTTTGCAGTACATGTCCTCGTTCCCAAATGAAGGCGCCCACCCTGTTGAGAGGATGGTATTTCAGCGGTTGACACAACCGGGTCTGTCTAATGACTCTCTGAAAGGGTGATGTGGATCGTGCGACACCTCTGCTGCTCCCTCACTAAAGGACACCCCTTGCCATGGCAACTGCATAAACATCAGTCTCCCCATTCAAGGGAAGGTCTTGAGGGAATATACAGGGCTGCAATTTATTATATATAAGAAGGGACCCAGCCTGTGTGTACGGCCATATTGATGCTTAGTGGGCCGAGAGAGCTACATGTGATAATGAGGCCATCAGATTTCATATTTATACAAAGTGCAGTATGTCCTGTGCACAGTGTTGCACAACATGTGTGCAATCTGATTGCTGGCGGTAGGAACTGTACATAATGTGCTGTTAAAGGAAAAGTTCAACATTTTGGGAAATATGCGTATTTGCTAGATTAGCTTAGCATAAAGAATGGGAACAGGGAACAGCTAAAATACACTACATTTTTTTGTACAAATTAAACAAATGTATAATGAAATATATGAGAAACATTATAGTCATGTCATTCTTTTTGAACTTTAGAAAAAGCCAGGCTAGCTGTTTCCCCATGCTTCCAGTCTTCATGCTAAGCTAAGCTAGCCGGCTGCTGGCTGTAGCTTCATATTTACTGGACAGACATGAGAGAGTGATATCGATCTTCTCATCTAACTCTGTGCTAGACAGCAAATAAGTGTATTTCTATACTATTATTTTAATCCCATTCATTAAAATCAGCAGTTTACAAGGCACCCATTTTCATTTACTAATGCTTTATAGATAAGTTCTGTGTTGCCAGGTTGTTGCTGGTGTTTATCTTCCTCTGGCATCACACTTGGTTTGTCTTTTTAGCTTCATTCATCATGCAGAGACTTTCTGCTGCAGGACATCTTATTAACGTTTACAACTACAGACTTGGATTATACTAAGAATAGCTTATAAATGAGTTATTAACATTTACAACAGCACATAACTTACTAACTTTTGCTTTATTAGAAAGTGGGAAACACATTACTGAGTTTATAGTAAATACAGAACTGATGTTTATTACCCTTTATTAATGTCTTACTAACATCTATAACTGCAATCTTGATGGATTATTAGAAAGTGGGAAATATGTGACTCTTTATCAATGACTTATTAATGATATTTCATAATTGATCTATACAGATACAGTAACTGATTTATTAATAAAGCCATTAGTTACAACTTATAAACCTTTTATAAAGAGTGACTTATTAGAAACTGGTACCCTAAAATCAAGCAGATGTATGTTACTTTATATGAAATTCATCGTCTATATGTTGTCATGTTTTCATCCAGTGACCTGGAACTGAGGCGGTACAGACATTTCTCATTTCCAGCTTTATGTAACATTCAGGATTCTGTCTTTCCCTCATCATGTAGTCGTGTCCAAACACATTTCAGGGATGTGTTGATACATGGCATCCAAAAGCCATCCACACTCTTTAACATGTTTTACATTCCCACCTCATGCCTTGCATTACACAGAAGAGCAATTGGCCTGATGCTGACAGAGTCCCTAAACATTCATCGTATAAGGAACGGTTTGCTCGTGCTGAAAATGAAATGACCTCAGGGTGATGGAAATGCATGCAGTGGCCTCATTTTAAAAATGGTTTAAAAATAATTTATGACAATATGATTTATGGCCAAACACCATTAACTATGTAAGTAGTGCAATTGAGGGGCAGGGCTTTAAAATGTAGAGTATTTCTTGTTCTAAAAAAAAAACATTTCACACAAGTTCACTGTTTGTTGCACAGTAATACTGATGTACATAACTTTGTTCAAAAGAAATGTGCTGTAAATTCTTGTCAAGAGCAATGACCTTCCAAACACAATTCAATTGTTTTTGCTGGGCAGAGTTGAGGTAAAAGTCTTTTTGAACCATTCATAGATATTTTTGTGTTTCATAATCAAAGACACAATGGTCTGATAAATACATTAAGTATTTTTCTAACCCTAAACAGAAAGTAACTTTGAATGTCTGGTATAAAAACATTCAGAGAAGTTATAAGTGGCCATTAATAGGCTGAAAAACAAACACTGGTTGGTTAAAACCACAGCCAGGAGCAGAGATCTCTATCTCTAGGCCTCAGTTGCGGTTGGCTTGTGCTTTCATATATTGTCTGGACTGTAAGTGAAGCATATCTAATGGGATAATAACCTGTCAGATTTCCAGGTTGAGCACAGAGCTGCACTGTTTTCCAGGAGATGCTGACTGTGTCAAAGAGCCAGAGGTTTGTTCGGGTGTCCCTTTTGTTGCCTTTTGAGTTGTGTTGTTGGCACACGGTGAAAGGTCTGTGGAGAGAGCTGCCAGTGGCTGAGGTCATTATAGTGTGAGTTTCTGGTAAGCTGTGGCCACGAACGTACTTTCACTGAATCAGACACAGCAGACAAACAATGCAAACAGTCCTCTACTGTGGTTTGGACTGGAGTTACTGCAGCTTGAGAAGTGTCTCCGAATATATTTTGACAGAGCTATTAACAGCAGCTAAGAAAGATTGTCCTTTGAACCCAGATCCTTGGTCTTCTGTTCAAACCCCTGTCCCAGCAGACATGTGCCCTGCTGAGTACCTTTGAGCACCACACTGTCTTTTAGAAATTACCTTTATAAACTACTAATTTGCAACAGCTAATACATTTTAAGAGAAACGCAATGCCACCTGAATTATGGATGGTAATGTCAGCCTTTCATTCGTAAGGTCTGTGCACCACTTTGGTCCAAACAGAAAAACAACTATTGAGTGAGTTGCCATAAAATTTAGTCCAGACATTCATGTCCCCCTCAGGATTAATTGCAATCACTTTGATTATCCTATTACTTTTTACATAGCGACATCATCAGGTCCAAATTTCCTCAGGTGCACTTTGTGTTTGGTGTTAATTATGCTAACATGCTAAACTAAGATGGTGAACACACTAAATGTTATACCTGCTTTACATCAGCATGTTAGCATAAGTATTGTAACTGTGAGCATGTTAGCATGCTGACAGTAGTATTTAAGTACAAGCCCCCCAGAGCGGCTAGGATGACTGTAGACTCTTGATGTATCAGTATAATGAGGAAAACATTTATGCAAAGTCAAGAAATGATCGTACAGAACAAATCTAGAAATTTTCACTCACAGACAACATATTTCATTTTTTCCTCTACTATATCCACCTTTGAAATACAATATCTGCTCAAAGCAACAAAAGCATGATTAATGTTTTTTATGGTTATGAGTAGGCAGTCAGTTCTCAGGTTTAAGGTTAGAGAAAGATCATAGTGTTGGTTTAATATTGAAAAAGTTAACCACTTGAAGCATGAAACACTTTACTTTGTTAACATTTAACCCACAAACCACAATCTTTCCTTAACGTAACCTTAACCAAAGCGCTTTTGTTCCAAAAACCTAACTGTAGGACTCAAGATGCGCACCCCGGCCTCAAAGTCCTCTGCTTTCCACACACACCAGCCATCCCAACCACCTCTACATGACTTCTGTGCAATTCAAGAAAGTAATACTTCCTTGACTTCAGAATACTTTGCCAGTGATCATAATAATAAGGCAGCAATCAAGTTTCTTTCACAAACATATTTGGCAAAACAAAATAGTCGTATTTTTTTAGATGTTTTGAAATTTCAAACCTTTACTGTGGCAGCCTTGCTTGAAATTAACTGCTCTGCCACAGAACAATAATTCCCTGAATACGAAGACATGAATGTGACAATAAAGTTTGTAAGCTGACTTTGAGGGATTATTTCCTGGAGGCGAGACTGACAGTGAGAGGAGTATAATGCACACGCTGATATGAAGACAGTCAACTCATTCACAGTGGAATGAAATTAAACACAGACTTTGACAAAAACTAAGCTTTTTTTTCTGTGATGAATTACTGTGTTTGAGATATTTTGTCAGTGTCATGTCACTGTGATTTTTCATGCTGCACAGAAATGAACGATGACCGGTGTGCTCTTTTTAAGGTATGCTGACACCGGAAGGAATAATGTAAAGAGAGCCCAAACATCAGTATTATCCGCTCAGGAAACCTCTGCTTCACTAGATAGTACTCAGTGGAACATGACAGGAAATTCGGGAAGGAAACAGATGATGTCTAGCAGAGGTCATGAGCTGGTTTTGAACCTGTGATGACAGGAACACATGGTGTTCACCTCCCAGCCCGCTGAGCCACACAGACCAAGGATTTATCTTTAAGTTAAGAATGTGCCACTGAATTTCTCTCTATATCTCTGCTAAGCCATGTGTTTGGCGCACACATACTTGGGGATTTTCAAAGTCCCTGGTCTGGTTTTATAGCGAGTTCTCCTGGAATGAGTTTACTTTAAAAAAAATCAGGCTGTCGTTAGTCTAACAGAGGTCATGTTTACATGAGTGGAGTAGCTGTTGAAGGGATGGCCCCGTGTGGGCCAACTCTGAGCTACAAGGCTAGTCTGGACCTTTAATGGTCAACATGATGAACATTTGTTTTCATCACACCCACTGAGCTCATTGAATGTAACTCCCCTCTGTGTTTAAATTCAAATAATATTGAGTAATTACTGTGAAATTGCCTCATTTTTATATATAGTATAGCATGATATATGCGGAGATATCATAAGAGAGTCCTGAAATATACTTTGTGGTTTGTTTGTGGTTTTCCTCAGTGTTTGTGAATATAGCTAATGTGTGTTGATGCCCACACATCTGACCTTTTGAGATCTGAGTTATGTCAAATCATCCCTAATCCCAGTGTCGTCTTTATCAGTCCATGTGTACACTGGATACCACTGTGCATTCCCCCGCTGTGTTTCTCTGACGTGTGATTGGTTGGCTGAGGATTGATCAATGTGGTCTGTAATGTTTACCTGTTGCAGGCAGACGTTCTCCAGGAAAAGTAGGAACATGTCCTGGCTGGATGCCAGTGCTCTGTTTACCCAACACCCACAACCAATCATGTAGTCGACAGTAAACCTACCTAAACTACCTAAACCCAAGTCGTTAACAGTAAACAACAGCAAGTTTAAGTCAGTCTGTGGGTTGGTCAATTTGATTTTTCAACATTATTTAGCAGGCTAGAGGATTTATATGCAGGAGTCATATGTTCTTATAGCAGTTTGTTTAAGGCAGGCACTCACATTACGATTGTTGGGACTTCATAAATATGGTTTGGGTGCCATGATTGATGACCCCTTCAGGGTCAGTTGTTAACAGTGTTGCCAGGCGCACAATACTTATTATATTTGTACAACAATTTAGCCTTAAATGCATGATTCATTTAACATGTCATAGTTTCAGTTTTTTCCCATAGTGAAGTTGTATGGAGTCTGATTTGGAACCAGTCTGATTATTAATTGTACGTTAACTATGTCAATAACGCATTACAACCTCTTATAAACAGTCTGTGACAATTTACAACTTTAGTTTGTTATGTCAAACTATTTCATTTGGTATGCTTATCCTCATGATTGATTGGTATAGTTTATGGTACAAAAATGTTATTTGTAAACCATTTCCTTAAATGCAAGGATGGATAGTTTGTCCTATAGCCTGCATAATAAATGCTTGCCACTTGCCAGTAGTGCAGGTCATTTCAGTCAACTTAGCGAAACCATGGATGTATTTGAGAATCATTTACACTGCAAATCAGCCTGGATTTGAATGTCCAGTTTGGTTCAAAATATGTTTATTCTGGAGTACAATTATTTGGTTTTCGGCCTTTAGCCACCTGCTTAGTGTTTACAGTCGGCAGATAAAATCATACAGTGTGACGTACTGAAGGATACGAATCTTCTCTGGATCCAGTTGCTGCCTGTCATTCTCATTAAGATTATTTTAGACTTTCTTTATGACCAGGATCTTAACCATTGATGTCTTACACATGTCAAATGGTAAAATAGGTAAAACAATGTGGTGTGCTGTGATTAAGAATTATTTTATAATCCAATTGATCAGGTTTCAGTACAGAGCCACAGCTTCACCTGAGGTGCACCTCACTCTTTAATGAAGTTCACTTATCTCCAGCTCTATCTATAGTTTACAGTCTTCGTAATCCACGTCTTTCCATCTACCAATAATTAATGTTCTGGATTTCAGGGGTTGCCAAGCATCGCCACTAATCTTTAACTGTCGTCAAGTGTTTTGTCCTCAGTTGTTCAATATGTGCTCCTTTCTGTCAAGACCAAAAAGTCTGTGAATGTTGGTGGAAATAGTTGTAATATATCTAATCTTTGTAGGTTTAAATAATCTTTACCATTTATCCATTTACATAATGCTGTTACAGATTTTTAAGCTAGTATTTGGTTACATAATGCCAAAGAGTTACACATTACAGGTTATCACAAATTATATGGTTGTAAAACAAATAAACTAATTTTTTTTAAACAAATTAATATTTAATTAATGAGATTTATTTTATGTTGTGCTCTGCAATATTTTTATATAAAATTTCCACTTCATTGTTTTCAATATTGAAGGGTTTATGTGGGGAAGTTGTGAAAAGCCACATTAGCATAAAACGTCCCATAGCCTAACGGTTGTTGACTGTATTTCAAGAGCTAACACCTCTCTCTGCTGTGTAAAATAGGTAATCAGCTATACAGGATGGATCATGCTTGAATTATAGCTTTTAATTCCCGATTTTTAGTAACTCTACATCTGAGGGAGAACACAGACATGTCGGAATTCAGACAACCAACACAAACGGACGCCATCTTGTTAACCTGCTAACTGTTGAAGCTAACATTAGCATAGTTCAAGGACAAAGCCTATGGACAAAAAGGAATTACCTATCAAGGACTACCAGGACACTTAACTACTGAGTAAGTGTTTCAGTAACCCAATGTTGTCTTTATATTATCAATGTCTGTCACTTACAGTACCTGTTAAAAGTGTAGTTCTAGAGAAACATTAGCTATTAGAAACATTAACCAGTAGGTTAGCTAAGTGCTAATGGCTGGTTAGGGAACTCCTTTTTCTAAGTAGTTAAACCTTCCAAACAATAATAAATTCATTGTTTGTATATTTGTAACCAGATAGCACTTCTAAAGAAAAAAACATTTTATCAAGCTATACTCTGTGTATTTGTAGATTCTTTTGTCATTGTTGCAGGTTGTGTCTCTTATGTATTACAAATGTATTGGAGTCGCTCACAGAGCTAACTGTTTAGCATTTTGGTTTTCTAAAACACAAGACCAAGAAGGATGTTTAACAACTCTTACAGCTGTTTTAAAAGTTGTTCCAGAGTACTCAAAGACTCTTTTAACTATTAGGATAAAAGAAATATTCTATTAAATCTAAATATTAGATTTTTTAGCCCATTTCCCAAGTTTCTTAATCCAAACAAAAATGGTAGCCGGAAATGACATATCAAAGTTATGTATGACATGAACGAAAATTTATTTAGTTACATTTTTATTAGCAATGTTATATATTAATGTTATATTTATATACAGAGAAACACGTTCACAGAGATATATCATTTTTGGCCCTTTGGAAACTGTTTTTATCATGCAGTGGATGGATAATTGTTTTCTATCCAGATGGTTGGAAGAGTCTTTGAGTATTTTGGAATATATCCCATAAGTGTTGATAAATTACCCTCTAGGTTTATCAAAGTTTTTCAGAAAAATGAATGCCTAGCCCTGTGAATCAAACAGACTGATAATACATAAAAGGGGCAAACAGGCGCTAGACATCCACAATAAGTTGCATAAGACTAAGGTACAGTAGACATATGACATAATTATATGACATTACCTTCATTTAGCAGACACAATTACAATAAGTGCATTCAACCACCATCAAAAATGGTAATTGCACCTCATATAAAAGCAATGTGTGCTCTTTTCAGCATTAACCCGCTGGCCTGCGATTATTTTCTCCACCCTCCGGCCCTCCTGACTCATCTCCACTGTGTCTCCCTGTGGCACCCACGGTCAGTGTGCTTTGTATATTGCTGATGTCTGTGTTTACTAACCTTACACGCAGTGTTAGCCAGAGATGTCACCTATACCGACACACATACATAAAGTACCCAAGCACACACATACACATACAATTCACACAACTATTTATGCACACACGGAGATTTACACAGAAACACTGTGGCGGAGGAGAGGAAAGTCTTCAGGGTTTGTGTTTGATAAACAATTCAGTGGAGATAATTAGTTGATAAGACATCACTTTGATTTACTGTGGTAACTCGACTGCATCTATTGCCTGCAAGCAGAGCCTCACTCACAGACTTTGTATTACCATATGTTGAATTTTTAATCAATTAACGTCCTGAAGGAGAAATGGGAAAGTGCAGATTCGCTCCGGTGGGGATGTAGGGGCAAGGAAAATTCTCTGATATTTGCATATGGCTCATGCTCTCACTCTCGTGCACAGTTCTAATGTGTGCTCCTATATGGCTTGAGCAACTGTCGAAAACCTGCTGTCTGCCGCTTCTGAAGTAATTAGTAGCTCTGACCACTCAGACAGCTGGCCAATTAAATGCGCTCGTGGCTGCTGCTGCTGCTGCGTGATGTGTGTTGGGCTTCACACAGAGGTGTAGATGGGAGGACAAACTCATCTCTCCGTAGTGGGGGGAGAGATGCCAGGAAAGCTTGGCTGTGTCTGACGGTGCTGTGTCTGTGTGCTTCTCAACTGGCTGTGCGAGCAGATAAGAAAGGAAGGCGGAGGGAGAGCTGCTGATTCTGGGTTTATTCCACAAACCCCCTCCCTGCCTTCTCCTGGTCTGTCTTTCTCTGTGCAGCTGCAGGTCTGGGAGCTGACCTGCATTAAGACATCAGAAACTGCCTGACGGGCTAATAGGAACGGTTTTCTAGAACATCTTCAAAAGCTTGTTAAACTGTGGAGGTTTGGCAGTGATTTAAGGAAATCTGCTATTATGGTTTAAATAGAGTTCACCTAATCTATGTTGGCAGATTAGAAATGCCTGGACATCACCCAAATGCTTCCTCACTAACTGATGTCTCTATGTCCACACTAATGTATTTATTAGACATGTACAAACGCAGACCTTTTTCTGTGTTACTGAATGAATGAAACTAATGAGCCAACATTTCTTTAGCCCTATTACTTTTCATGCATTATGTTACTTTTCAAAGCACTCAATACTGTCATTATTGGAAAGTACAGTATTGTGCGAAGATAAAAAAAATAATTTCTCACTCTCACTCCTAATGCAGTTTGTTCTTTTGACTGTTGCACTTTCTGTTGAAACACGCCTTAGGGATTCGTTCTGTTTTATTGTCACCATTTTGCCTTTATTGTTTTCTGTAAACCCTCTGGTGCTGATGGGAAAATAGCTTTGGTTTGGAGTGGTCTAGCCAGTGGGCATCTGACAGTGATTTGCTGATCCTGTGCAATTGCATGATGGCTCTCATCCTCTAAGGCCACAGGGCCCTCAGAGCCAGCCAATCACTGCCCTTCACTACTCTGCTGTTGGCAATTATAGGTCAGTGTGTGTCACGACATCATTGTCTTCCCTTTGAATGGCTGAGTACCAGCTCCCGCTGCAATCAGTTATGTTTTTCTCTTTGCTATTTCAAGTGGAACAGAAATCCAGTAACAACATGACCACTGTTTTCTGAATCATTGTTGTTTGAGTTGTTTTGCCGAATTCCAAATGAGAGTGAAGGCAGTAATGAAACTTTCTGCTTTTAAAGATCACCCGTTCAGTCAAAATCACACATTCTTCCAGTATGAAGCTTCCAACACAAATAGATCTTCACCTTCATTAACTTGAGAATTGTTATGGGAAAAGACCTGAGACCTGTTGCACCAGCTGAACGTCAGTTGGATCGCAAGTATGAGTGTCAGTGTGACACTAACTGTTGTAACTACTTAGCTTAACTTAACTCACCACTTTGTTCATTTGCATCATCTATACTGAGCCATCATTTAACTAAGTAGACTTTAATCAAAAGAAATTGGAGTGAAAGCCACTACTAACTAGTGAGGGAGACCTACAGTACAATTGATTGTTTTATTGAAATAGGAAACTTGTGTATTACCCAACTATGTGTGCTTGTCCGTTACATCATTAATAATTCAATGTTCATTTATTGATCACTTTCGTTGTAGTTTGATGTTTTTTTAACTAATGTGCGGATGGCTGTGTCACATATAAATGAAAAAATAAATGATAAACAAACGTCCATCTTGGCGAAATTATTCTGCTGAGGTCAACACCTGAACAGTTAAAGTTTTTTTTTTTTTTTACAAGCAACCACGTGTTAACAGCATTAATTCCCAGTAAATGAAGCATAAAATCACACTGTGCCCTCATCTCTCATCATATGAAGTGATCATGTCAGTGTCATAAATGTAAAGAGATGTGGTCTGTCACAGTGCTCCCAGTTTAAATATCAGAGAAACGTTTCCTCTGGCTCCTTAGTCTCTCTCATCCTTCCTCCATTACAACAGTTAATAAGGGATGACTGTTTGGGGGAGGTGTAGCCTAAATTTTAAGAAATAACTTGTATGGTACAGCCCGTTATACCATATATATATGTTATAGTGTAACTCTCCTACTATGTTTAACCTAAGCTACATTTGAACTTACACATAGCTGGTGCAACAGTCTGCTGTATGGAACAAATTCACGGCTTTTTATGTTTTCACAATTGCATTTGTCTAATTTTGGCCTCTAAATAAATATACAAACACTGATTTGTTAACAGTGTTATTTACATAAATACTGGCTACTAAATAATAGCGTTCTAAATGTTGTAAGCAGGCTCAGACAAAAACATTTAGCAGGCTTGACTCCTTTGAGCTCTTGACAGATCAGGGAAATACCTTGAGGGTAGTGAAGTGACTCATGTTGTCATGTTGTTGTCTTTGTGTGTGTGTTTGTCTCCTTGAGTGTCCATGTGGCAAAGAGGTTTGGGCCGTTAACGCCTTTGTGGTCGCATGGCAGCCAACGGAGCAAAGTGACGCCTTCCTGACAGGGTCGGCTCAGCCCTCAGAGACATGGCCCCTTAACTGGCCCTAACAAGATAATAACACTGAACGGTTCCCCTGATCAGCAGCAAATTGTTTCTTTAAATGCTTCGGATTAGGGCAGAAGAGGAGTGGGCTTTACTGACGTGACCTTGAATGGATCTCTTCACTGATCTCTGTAAAGTCCAGGATGTGTTATCAGGTAATCTGTGCCATGCACACAGCTGATAAACATGTCGTTTTGGGTGACACCCGTACGATCTGCTCACTCACTTCCTGGCTCTGAGCACGCTATGCATACATGTGTATGTGTTGTGGTTAAAGATAGGGCTATCAAAGAAAACCTCAAGGACAACTGGACGCTTTAGATTTTATTTGAAGCTGTTTACATCCTGTGTTGTTAAAAATATAACTTGTAGGGAGGAATGAGGGAGTTAGAAGCATCCAAGCAATAGAAAAACATTCCTGTAGAGTTTCTGCTCAATAAAATGTTTTACCTCTTTATAACATGACAGCACAACACAATGCACAGCTTTACAATGCCACATAAATTCCCAGAGGGTTTCTTGTTTACCACTTCATACGTGACCGTAAAGATTTCACTTAGCTAGTATTCCCATACCTGTACATGGACAGCACACCTTCATGCTCGTGCAACCATGATTAGGAAAGAACGGCAGGGAGACGGGTGCCAACATTTCTCTGTGTAATAGGAAAGGAAGTGTCCTCTTGGCCCCAAAAGAGGACACTTGAGGAAGGGCTTAATGAAGTTAACAGTTTATATCCTAAGTCCATCCGTCATAAATGTGTAACGTTCTAATGATGGGAAAGTTATGACCCTGATTATATTAGCCTACGGGCCGGTGCACTCGCTTTGTTCCTGGCCTGTGAGCTAAAGCTAATGTGGCTAAGCTGCACAGTGTATAGAATAATCCTCAAGGAAGTCAAGGGACTCGAGTTCAGAGAAAGGTGCAAATTCACTATAGTCATGTTTTCCTTGTGGTGTTTGAAAAAAGCAGGGGAAGTTCAAAATTACACTTAACCCCAAACACATGTACAGTAGAGGGGAAACTCTTGGCAACTCATGCAGCCACTAGTTCCTTTTTCTATACCCACCCGCATCCCAGCTACCAGCTGCCCCTCGTCCTGTGTTTGTCCTGGCTTTGTTTTTACGACCACTCCAGTGATCCGTCGCCACTGCAGAGCTGCTAGTGTTAACACAGCTGAGGTGCATTACACAGACTGTTGTTCCTGCCTCTTACCTGGCTCCAGGCTCTGTTTGCAGTCAGGAGTTGTTTTGTGCTCACTTAAGAAGCAGATGCAGAGTTGTGCATGCACTTTCTCTCACACACACATACACAGGGTTTGAGCCAAAGTGCACCATTGTGACAATGACCCCCTTAAAACTTGACATGTCCCGTCACTACAGCCTCCCTGCGCCCAATTATCCACCACAAAATCAAGGGCAGGATCAATGCTCGGCCAAAGATGGTTCGTTAGAGAGAGAAACGCCACTCTGTGATATTTTGATATTTAAAAAGTTGGCGAGGATTGCTTCTTATTGGTGAAAAGGACCAACAGAGTGATGAGTCTCTAGCTCAATAAATGAGCTAGCGTTAGTTGACTTTACTCGCTGTTTTTCAGCCCTGTATGTTGTAGCTAAATAGCAGTCGAAAGCTGACCATTATAGTAAATAATAGCCGGAATCCCTCAGTTACAGTATACTTTTTACCAGCAGTTTGTCAGTATTACCACAAGTAGACAACTTTCTAGCAGTTGCCACTAAATATAAGTCCACTTTTGAATGTAATGATTGGAATAATGAAAAAGTGGGCTGCCCAGGTGGTCGACCATGAACCATAACATCCCCAGTTTGTGTGCGGCTGGGGACCTTTGTTGCATGTCATTCCCCATCTCTCTCTCTCCCCTCATTTCCTGTCATCTCTCTACTGTTGGCTATCTAATAAAGACATAAAATGGCCAAAAACTCTCTCTCTCTCTCACACACACACATATATATATGAGTTATTAATGAAAAAGTAATTTCACAGTAAAAATAATTATCAGTAATGTTATCACTGAATGTGAGCTACAGTAAATTGGGCTGGTTTCCTGACTCCAAGTAAAATTAAAGCTGAAATGATTAATTCATTTGTTGATTGACAGAAAATAAATTTTGATATTTGATTAATCGCAGTAAAAGTAATTTTTGGAGCAAAAATCCACTGGTATGATAGCAAATTGAATATTTTGTTTTTCTTTATAATTAGTTGGAGAAAACAATACATTTTAAGATGTCACCATTTTTCTTTGCTTTTTGCAGACACTATAGACCAAATGATTAATCAATTAATTGATATTGAAAATAACCGTTAGCAAAATACTGAATATATAAAATGTTTGCTGTGATTGCTGTGATTTTTCATCCATATGAATTTAAATTTTCCTAAAAATACTTATTCTGAATATTATTTTGTGGCAGTAAACTGGTGCACAGTTTTCACAGTATTGTTTTTATGTCCCCGTGGAAAGAGCAGTGAGTCTTGGCTCAAACACTGCATACACACATCCTTTGAATCATCTACTTGTTGCTACATAACTACAGGATAACATTGATAAAAATAATAAAAATGTAATCAAAACTTTGGCAACACCTGCTCGTTAAATGTGTGCTTAATTTGCAAACCCAGTCTGCACATTCTGTATAACTTGAGTCCATGGGGGCCAGGTGGTTGAGTGACAGCAGTGAGCTGGGTAATATCCATCATTGTGGGTTTGTCAGCGGTTCTGTGGGCTTTGTTGGTGGTATTGTGGGAGAGCCAACTGCAGTAAAGGTTTTTATGATGTGGCAGAAGTTGATTCTGGGACTCTGTGCCAAGAGCAATCCAGATGTTACTCCTACGGTCTGTTTCTGTGGTGTACATATATACATATGTTGAAGTACTGAAGGCACAGAGCACCACATACTTCCAATCCGTAAATCCCACTGCTCTTTCTCTTGCTGAAGGGATGTTGTCAATAATTTAAAGAACCTCACAAGAGCTGGCAACTGTGTCAGACACTCATTATCCACAGTACCTCACTCATCACCCTGAAAGTTTTATTTTTTTCTCATAACAAACCAAATATACCCAACGTCTCCTTCACCCACCCCCACTCTCCCAGCAGCGTACTGGTGGCTGGCAGGCAGTGACACACATTCCAGCAGTGACAGTGAACAGGGCTGGAGCCGCTCTCGCAGATGGACCTTGAACTCTTTAAAGGGACGTCTGGCCTTGCATTAATGCCCCACCGGCGGCCCTCGCTGCCCGACTACAAACTGTAACTCTATAGCCTCATTGTCACGCTCCATATCCTCCCGCTGACCCCGAGCCCAATTATACAGCTGACCCAGGCTTGATGATATAACCTTGGGCTTCTTTTGGGGGCTGCTGGGGCTCAGGGGTGCACCTCTTGTCTATCATGACATGTCAGCTTGGTGTGTTAACCAGACGCTTCCCTGAGTGGTCCCAGTGGGGGTTTGGGAGGAAGAGTGGCTCCCATGCAAGGCCCAGTGCATTTCAACACATTGCCTCACTGAGGCTCTCTTTTTAGATAAACAATATAATGAGAACGCATGCGTGATGTTGTCAAATGTATAATGTCTAGTGTAACTTCCTTAAAATGTTTCCGTAAATATTAAGCATGCACATCATATATTACATACACAATTTATAAAGGTAAACACATATTTAATAAAAAATGATAATTCTTTTCTGATTATCCAGCAGTAAGGACTGGAGGAGCCTCCACTGTATGTAGATATGACATGTGCATCTAGACATATCTATAGTCTCCATGCATGCTCAGCAGCTGTGATGCATTAATGTGCAGCATGCTTAGTATGCACTATAAGCTCTGGAAAGGCTACCTGTCACTGGTGAAGTGTTCCTTAATGGATGAGGAGTTGATTTACATTTCCAAAGGCAAGTGCATACTGCAGCGAATGAATTTCTACATAAGATTCAACTGAAGGTAAAGGTTAATGGCCGTGGCAGTCAGGTAAACATGTTGCTATTTTTGTCAATTTTTTGTAGAGCTTCAGGCCAGATTCAGCTACACAAAGGTAAAATACACAAACAGCTGGGCTGACTTAAAGTAAAATATGAAGAAAATGTGAGTAAATCTTAAGTAGCTGAATACTTCTGTTGAGTAATGAGGAGGCAGATTTTTTTCTGATTAGAGCATCCCATTTTAGTTGAATAATTGTGAGTTAGCTTGTTGGTGTCACAAGGCTGTGTCACTCCCTGCACTGAACAGAGACACAGTGCACTTTCACTAAATGTCAAGCTTACATTTCACTCCATTATAACAGTTATACTGTGCATTTAACTTCTGTCTGTTGTTTGGTTGGTCCCCCACTTTGGTCTAGATATATTTCAACTGTTGATATGAAATTTTGTACAGACATTCACGGTTCCCAGAGGATGCATCTTACAGATTTTGGTGAACCCCTGACATTTTCACTAACACCACCATGAGGTTCACACTTGTGGTTTTGAGTGAAATGTCTCTACAAGTATTGGATGGATTGACATGAAATTTGGTGCAGACATTCATGTCCCCCTCAGGATGAATTGTAATAACTTTGTAATAATCTCTTAACCTTTTATCTCGCACCATCATCAGGTCAATATACTTTTTTGTTTATTTTAGTGCTTATTGGCAAATATTAGCATGCTAACATGCTAAACTGAGACGTGACCATGACAAACATTACCTGCTAAACATTTGCATGTTAGCATTGTCAGTGACATTTAGCTCAAAGCACCGCTATGCCTTAGTACAGCCTCACACAGTCGCTAGCATGGATGTAGACTCTTACTTCATTTTTATTAATATCACCAAATTTCATTTGCCAAAAAATGACATGACACATTTTTTTTCTTAAAATAAGATTTTTAATATTACTTATTATCATAAAGATATATTTACACACTTTACAGAAATAGAAAATAAAAACACAAAGCTACGCATGAAAGGAAAAAATAAAATAAGTACTCCAAGAGCTAAAGCTTATCTTTTATAAATTAGAAACCAAAAGTTCAAATATGTACACAGTATTTCAACCATTTCTGATACACTTGTTTTATTTATTTATTTATGTCATTTATTTTGCCCAGTTCAACATCAAAACAGAGACAGGGACTGTACATTTGGCCTGGTGAGTAATATGAGCACACACCATAAACAGAATATAAGTTTCAGGAGTAATACATTGTCTTTTAAATGGTATCTGCTTGAGACCTAGTAACACTGTTGCGATGGCGTGTAAACCTACAGACTGCATCTCTCCTCAGATTGTTCTGAATGTAGCTGATCTCGGACACAGTGGTTACATAGATGGAGAATGTGTCACAATCAAGGCAGGAGGGGCCTGTGCTATTCTGGGTGTAGGAAGTCTCATTTTGAGGCTCCAAGATAATGACAGATCTTAGTCATTTCCCATGGGAGATAAAATCTAGTTATCCTTTGGATTGCCCAGCCGGTGGAAATGTGTGAATGCATTGGATTGAATATCAGCCACTTGATCTTGCAGACACCCACTCTGAAGGCCAACATGATACAGTTTGATGGGCTTAGAGATACACAAGGTAAAATCATGGAATGTGTTGCGTGCCAACTCTGTTTCCATTTCCACAATGAGTGAAATGTTTGGTTCAGTATGATTTTAAAGGAATTTTATCTGGTAGAGAACTGAGTATAGAATGACAAGAGGATTATTTCTGTCATCTTTTTGTGTGGGGGTTTGTCTATAGTTATTGAGAAACAGAGATCAATGGCTAAGCTAATATCTTTAAACCTGCTGCTAGCTTATTCTCGTCTCCACCAGTAACACAAATCTATCTCTCTGCTCATCCCCACTCCTTACACACTCGCAGCCAAATGCATATGGACAAAAAGAACTAAACAGCAAAGGGGCAAGTTCTCAGAACAAACATTTTTCTACCAGGAAAACATGCTAACAAGTGCATAGGAACATTACTCAGGCCTTGTGATGGTCACAGAGAAGAGGAACCGGAGAGGAAACATTGAGAGGGTAGGAATTGTTTCTCTTGTGTAAGCCTTGCTGGAAAAGACCATTAAGGAAAATGGTTTTGCTCCCCGAGCATAATGTATTGGTTTACCATTTCAGTTTGAGCCTGGACGTGCTTGTCCTTCCACACCACAAGGCCCATTAACCTGATGTGCAGGGGAGGACTGTGGGCTATCATCTACAAGAAAAGAACGCCTGAAAGCTTTCACGTGTCCACGACATATTGTGCTGCAGACTACTTTTCTATTTTGTTACATCCACAAAAGATACAGCTTTTTACACTGTATTCAAAAAGTAAGCTTTGGACAACCAGCTAGACAAGAATCAGACAAAAAAAATTGTCACAATACACTGGAAAACCATTCCATACCAAGAGACTCTTGTTTTCAGGGTGTATTTTTCCAGCAGCATAATGGAATTGCAAAAGTGCAGCCTTGCGAACCCATACAGAGAAGTTTTGGAGCAAAGCCACGTCTATTTGTTGGGGCTAGTTGACACCGGAGGCTTTGGATCAGTGGGATATTTGGCTTTTGATTTTTGGATTCAACTGATAACCAGACCAAGATTAAAAAGAGTACTTTACATAAACATTGGTTTGCTCTGGTCTCTGAAAGGGCAGCATGGCTGGTGCAGATGGTGAGGATACATTCATGAAGAACAGTGCGGATACAGACGTTGCTCGGCTCCGTAACAATAACTTCTGAGATGGGGAAATATTGATTTGAACCCCTTGTCATGACCCAGTCTACTTCCAGCATCCCAACTCCTGCGGCTTTGAACTTCTATCCCCAGCTCATATCTTCTTACTATCTTCCCCAATAATACATGAGACATCCTGAGCAAAGCTGTCTCACTCCCAAGGAGCATTAATGAAATCTACATCTCTGTCTGAGAGGGTATGAAAAAATAATGGTGGAACTGAAATTATTACTCTTCACAGTGCCCTAGGATTTAATACATTTTTAATCAAGGTGAGCTTGGCTGGGTGGATTACCACTGTGATTTTAGATGCTCTCTTAATAAAAGCTTCTCATGCTGGGACTGAGAAGACTCTGCATTTTATTATCATATTTGCATGAGACATGGTGAGAGGGAAAAGGTGTTGGGAATCTAGGTTAACCTGCCAGTTCCTTATGTGGTCAAAACTGACTTGAAATAGGGGTGTTTGCTGATTGAATCTCAGTGGATTGAAATCAGATTTTCACCTAAAATCCGAATGAAAAAAACAACTCTGCACACCTAATACACAATGAACGATTGCAAGGTGGCTGCTCTACAGGTTACAGTCCTAATATGTTACATGGTTACATACTGAATCAGCAGGGGTTTGAGGATTGGAAGGGGGGAAGGGTGTGGTTTCAGTCTAAGCCAATTTAACAATGAGCTCAGACTAAGTGGCCCCGGCCAGCCTTGGGGAGATCCATCTGAGAAAGATTAACTCTAGGATTTAATGAGCGTAATGATCAAAGCCACGACCACCTGTGCTGTGGAAGGGCAGACTAGAAAGGCAACTGTACCCAACATAATGTAGGGAAAGGATCATGACTAGAAATGACTGAATCTGGATACATGGCTATATTGGTGAATACATACAGGGAGAGTAAAGATACAGTATACGAAAATATGCTCATATAAGCTTTAAATGTACTGTATGTTTGTGTTTTGTTAAATAAATGCACAAAATAGACTGCTCTAGTACAAGCCTCTATCACAGCACCCTGAGAAAAAAGAAATAAAACTACTTAAACACAGAAATAAACATAAACAGTAATATATTCCAGTATGATGGAAAGGCATAGCATTTCGTTAGTGAAAGATATCGGTCAAAGGGTCAAACCAGCCTTATGCTGAATATTAAAACAGCCAGAGCACTAGTGGTAGGCTGATCATGGTGGCATATTAACTGAGCTGATATTTACTTTGAAGCTGTTTATTTCTTTTTTCTTTTTTTTTTTTGGTCTAATTTAAGTGTCTTAACATTT
Organism: Macquaria ambigua; assembly: GCA_008360985.2. Taxonomy (NCBI): domain Eukaryota; kingdom Metazoa; phylum Chordata; class Actinopteri; order Centrarchiformes; family Percichthyidae; genus Macquaria; species Macquaria ambigua. The sequence continues at coordinate 106,965 of VMKM01001012.1, read as the reverse complement.
TGTCACGTGGGATTTCTGTTTGCAGAAATTTAAAATGCATAATGTGTCAGTGTATCAAGACTTCAAACAAGAGGTAATGTGTTTCTCCCTAACCTTTCATTCCTTCGTTCCTGGCAGCATTGTGGAGAAGGTTATTATTTGGCACTTCATTAAAAGGCAAGGCAGCCTGTCGGTGGAGCAGACTGCCCCTGCCAGTTAACAGTCGTGTAGAGCAGCTGCGCAGGGCAGCAGTGTGGTGAGAAGGCTGGGGATTGGGAACAGGATTGGGATTGGGATTTGGGGTCAAAGGACTCATCCAAGGTGGGACATGTTACAGTAACCTTGAGCGTGTCAGTAAACCCCCACAAGGTGTTAATGAGTTCAGAAACACCAAAATAGCTTTGGATTAAAGAATCTCCTAAATGAAGGAAGTATTCTGTCACTTAAATAGATTGTTTTGACAATATGTGCTCTCTTTTCAGTCCAGCTTTACTTTGCATGTGGACATACTGTCATTAGGAGTTACAAAGCACCATTAATAATGATAATTAAGCGATGGTTATAATGTCGTTCAAATGTGACGCTCTTGCTCTTCCATTTTAAACAAGAAACCTTGAATTCCTTTTCGCAGCAGACATCCAGAATATCATAAGTGAACTTAATATTTGCCATTGTCAACTATTAAAACTGACACTGCCCTTCTGCATAATCAATGCCCTCTCCCGCTAGCAAAGCCGTTAAGTAGCTACACAACAATGAAATCAGCGGCTGCAGTAACCTTGGATCTGAGAGATGGGAATACCACACCGTGGAGAAGTGACAGATGCTTTAAGACTCAGATTGTTTTGACCGGGCTCCCTCTCCACCACATGTCATGCAAAGTGTGTGAGACACTCAGGGAGATCGCTATGTTTGGGCTCTATTAAGCAAATGATAGGAAAATTGAAAAAATAAAACACTTGGGAGAAGACAGAGATAGATAAGTAGTGAGGGAGTGAGAGAAAGAGAAAGAGAGAGACAGAGAAATAGAGTCTCGGGCTCCATACCCCCCACCCCCCCTTCCCTGCCCCCAATTCCTCCTAGAGCTGAGGGTGAGCGGCTTGTCCTGATTTTTTGTGGACAGAGTTGCTTGAAGAACCAGCAGGTGCTATGGACATCACTCTTCAGGCTGGGCAAGCGTAGGCCCTTCGTTGCAAGGCCCCCCAAGCCAAAGGAAGAGCATAGAAATCAGAACCTGGGGGAGGGCGCTCAAAGCAGTGCCTGCAAAACAGGAAAATAAAACAGAAAAAGTGCCATCAGCGTGTGTTTTTTTTTTTATTTCCTAAAAATCATTTCATGAGTCTTGCAGACATTTCAATTTCCTCTCCAATAAGGATGCCCCTCAGGGAGTTTCTGCTAGAGCTTTCTCTTTGTTGTATACTATGTTATCTTGCACTTGAACAACTACAAAACAGTGAAGAAAAGGTTCTCCCGGACATGTTCCAACCAGCTTTTATGGTCTTTGATAGAAAAGTGCGGCAGGGAGTAAGAACAACAATTGTATATCTTGCTGTGGAACACAAGCACAACATTATACTTCGCTCGGGGCACTGGATCACTCCTTAACAATGAGGGAATCTTTTATCTTCCCTCGCCTTTTATCTTCTCCTGTTCTGTGATAATTTCCCAAGATTTCAGACAAGTAGTGCATTAAGCTTTGTTGCATGACAACAAGGTTCATTCACTGATAAGAAGAGCCTGCTCTTGTTTCAAGATGGAATATTTCTGTGGTCATGTAATGCCCCAAGAACTGATGTACCGTATATCTAATCTCCGTTGAGTTGTATTGTTGTTTGTTGTCATCCTTTGTGCTTTTGGATCCGTGGGATGATCTCAGTGCAGCAGCCCCTTGAAGTCATACTAAATCACAGAGTAAGTGTACGGGATGAGTTGCAGACCTGCTCTACATTGTTTTGATGAAAAACCCAAGACCCATTCACTGAGCTTACTCACACTCAGGGTCTCAAGGGGTTTTCATAAATTGCCTGTGGCTTTAAATCTGTAATATCCTGTCGTCTTTTAGACTGTCACTGGCATGGCTTAGATCCAAGCACGTTTGGATCTGAGTCTACTCAGATGCTCAAAGAGGATGACCCGGGTCGCCATCTTTCTTCTCGCTCACATCTGGAATGTGTAATAATGAAAAGTCCAACTTTGCCTCACGTGTCTTAGGGAATAAAAGATAAGTTGTTTTTGACACTAAAATGGGGAGATGTTGCTAAATAGCATAGAGTTGGTGGATGGACACTGTCACGTCAATCATTGTTTTTAATCTCTACTTTCACAGCGCAGTAATTAAGTTCAGGCCAATAATGACATATCCACATACAGTCTGTCTGCCTCCAAGTCTCACCAGTCCTCAGCTGGATGTCTCCATTGAACTCTTAGCTTTGATCAAACAAAATGCATCTCCAGCTGCTTCCAGAGGTGTTTTTCCCATCATCAGCTCAAACCGAAGAAGAAAGCAGGACACATGAGGAACAACAGAGCCTTTCAAGGCTGTTAGAAGGCTGTTGGATGGATTGATGCTAGATATTGGGTCTTGTGAAGACTTAACTCCTCCAGTCAGAATACATCATGCTGAGACAAGAAGAACAAACTGGGGCTGAACTGTGAAGAAGTTCAGACTTTTAACTCCTTGTATCATTTACTCAGTGAAGGTTGGTAGCATTATCACTAAAATGCTGCTAATGGACAGCGTAATTCCCACTGTGGTCAAGTTGGGGTAAATTGGCACGGTATGTGAAGAAACCCCTGAATGAGATGAACTATGAACTTAACAAGAATGAGAGCAGCCGGAGTGGGAAGTGAACAAAAAAAGGAAATCTTCAGCGTGTTGTGGTTTAAGTGCCGTTTGCAGAGACAGCATTGTGACTCACTGAGCCGTTCACTTCACAACTTCCTGAAGCGGTCCGTATTGTGTGGCCAGCAATCTGGCACTGAACACAAGCTCTGACCACTCAACTCGCAGAGAGGATTCTCACATTTTATTGGCAGACCGAGGAAAGTTCTGCACAAGTTCTGCATCCTGGCTTGGTCTTTACTCATTGTTTTCACTTTTGTGCTGAGCCTCTAGAGTCCCGTATTGAAAGCAGGAGTGAGTTCAAAAGAAGTCTAACCCTTTCAAAAATACAAAAAAACAATAATGATCAATAATTTGCTATAGATTGTAAAACCTTTCCGGCTGCTTTAGAGAAAAGAGCGAAACTTCTATAGCTTTGATCCCTTTTCCTTAAAACTGACACCATGCTATGACACTCTCTGGCTGCAGCCTCCTCTCACTATGCCTTTAATTTATGGCGGGCCTCTGCAGGTCAGTGCTGTATATTTGGCACCTCCTGCAGGGATATTGTGTCTTGTCGAGTTTCCCTGTCTCTCACAGCGTCTGGGAGAGACATGTGAATGGGTCCAGTGCTTCTTAATGCAGGGACATAATTGTACTACCGTTGCCTTCCATTCACAGAGATGTGCTAACATTAGGAAGTGCAAAGAGAGTATTAATCTGTATATACTGTAAATTTGATCATGTTCTTTAATTAGTCGTAGTATGTTTTAGTTTCTCAATGAAGCTTGATCTGTTTTTAATGAAATACAGAGAGTTTTGGTTCAGAATAGAAAATCTAACTGCGAAAAGGAGCTAAGTAAAATATTATCTCTGATTTTGGATGAAAGTTTTCACACAAAGCCTTGTTTTACTTGACAGAAAGTTAAACATTCCTTCACGAGAAACGTGGTGCTGCTAGGAAACCCAACTCTACAAAGTATTATCTTTGGAAAAAGGGTTTTAATTGACCTAATCAGATGGAGAGATAGCATGACAGAGAAGATAGTTGAATTGACTCAAAGGTTAGGTTTCTAAGTATAACTGTCTCCCATATGAGGAAATAAATGACGTAGCCTTAAAAACAACCTCTGTCATACTACGAAGGCATGCAAGCTGGTAGGCTAAAGTCCAATAATCTGTTAAAACATGCACTTTTTTTCAGTGCCAACAATAACATCCTTGTGTTGGAGTTGAGTCTGGCTGCGGTGGACATTTACAGAGTTCCCAGTGTTACTGTAAGAGTTAGAGTTTCCCATTCGTCATCGAAAACATCCGAACTGATTCTGCCAACAAAGTATTTCAGGACTCAACATCATATTCCTCTTATAAACTCCTCTATGAAATTGTGTTTCCTCACTAGTCAGCAGTTATGATTTAATATATCGGGAAGTGCTTTTGCTCATATTCTCTCGAGAAACACGTAGTTCTGACTTGACAGAAAGTTGGACATAAAGTTGGTCTGATGTCTCTCTTTTTCACGAGAATACATGGAGGGTAGAAGCCTTTTACTGTGTGACTCTGACCGTTTTATTGCAGGTTTGATGGCATGCTCTGCCAAACAAAACCTAACGAGCGTCTTTTCACCCCTGACTGCTAGAAACTCACCTTGCTCTAGAACGGCATGGGCCCCTTGTGGGAAAGACGTGGCCGTGGGCGTCTCCTCTTCCAGCCGGCTGGTCTGTGGGTCTGACCGCCCCTCGCAGGGTTTTGCTGGACCATTTTTCTCACTGTAGCCGCCTCTTCCAGCTCTCTGCCATGCTCTGTGGAGGCCATGGGACCTGGAGGACACACATAGAGGAGACACCAATTAGATCTCCAAAAATGACCTCTCCAGTGAATGGTTTTTCACAGCCTCTTCTCACACAGAGTATCACATTTTGATTATGAGCTAAGTCCATCAGTGCCTACGCAAAATGTGCAGCAAGATCCAAAGAGGGAACACAGTGGTAATGGATGAGGAAACAAGAGACATGTATAGATAAGTGTGTGTGAGAGTGTGTGTGTGGGCCTTCCAGCCCACCCAGCATTGTAGTTCATCAAGTCAGTATGGTGGAACCAAAGCACTGCAGATAGACAAAGCCCTGGCTGAAGCGAGAAACCCAAACCTTCGTGTCTCATGTCTCTGTCACTCTCCTTCAAGATTACAAACACCGCACAGCACCAGACCTTGTGGAGGTGCATCCTGTCGCAGTGTTTGATCCAAGATTAGAGATGAGTTTAATAGCAGTGTGTCTCTCAGAGAATGTGTGTGAATGTCCTGGGTGTGTTTGAGAGTGATCCCAGATGTTCTCGGTCATCTCTTAATAAGTGTGGCCTGATCCCCTTAAGCCCCTCTTTTCCAAATGGTTTGGTCCACCTCAAGTGTCTCTATGACCTTTCAACCTATAGTAAACTGAAAGACCTCCTCCTGGAGATCCAGAGTTTATTTTTCAGAATGTTTTGAAGTAATATCTTTACTTGTAAAGGGATATTTAATGTGGGTGATCTTTCACACTATAGCCAGTAATTTAGTCCAATAAAATTTGAGAAAAACTAGAGCAGGACTTTTTATTTGGGTATGTCAAAGTGGTTAAATATCTCAGTGACGAGTCATTGTATGTATTACTTTTACAGTGAGGCATTTTTAATTTTAATAAACAATTAAATATACATAAACCTCCATTAATTAATCTCATAAAAATGTAGTATCTTACTTAAATGGAGCTGTGTAGATGTAATTAAAGGGGTACTCCAGTGATTTAGTAGTTCTCTTCCGTACAGTTTGGAGGACTCACAAGAGACAGATTAAAAAAATCTAAATTAAAGCAGCAGAGTCCAAGATATCGTGACATTTAGTCTATTGTATGGGTCAAACTTTAAAACACTGGATCCTACTTTTCTCATAAAGCAACTCAATAGCATCTTTCATTAGACCCCCGTGCCTCCTAAATAACCACTTCTTCCAAACCCCACAACCCCGATGACATTATCAGGGTTATTTTTTCAAACTTAAAAAAGCTCCTCCCAGAGCCACAGAAGATATTATACAACTGATTTCACAGGTCAAGTAAATGTACTTCATGGGTAAAATCGGTGAACTCACTTAACAGTGCACCTTTCTCATTTTTAAAAATTAATATTATGTTTTTTAACCCCTTCTGCATTTCTAAGACTTCTTTAGAGCCACATTAGCCCCTTTTCTCACAAGAAACTACAAAACCCCATTGGGTATTTCCCGTCAAAAAGCTGATTGACATCACTCACATGGGGTCATGACATTCCTGTCTCCTCTCCTCAGAGACACTGGCACCATTTTTAGAATTCCCAAGAGAATGACTTTCCTTGGGTTTACGAGGGCTCGGGTGAGGCCACAGCTTAAGATAAGTCAGCCAGTCGACTGCAGAGGTTTGGAAAAGCAGAAAGTATATACTGAGGACAGCAGTTGAGCAGCTTATAAAAGCCATGATGATACTAGGTTGCCTGATTCCTTATTCTTTTCATCAGTTAGTGTATTTAGTTGTGGCAGAGTGGCAATACCACAGGCTGTTATATGAACAAGGCACAGCTGTGCCCCTGTGGATGACGTCTGATTGAAACGTTGAAACTGTTCAAAACACTCTTCAATAGCCAATAGCCAAGATCAATTTGTTTGAATTGAGGCCAGCTTTCTTCACGAGCAGAATTCAAAGCGCCATTAGGAGGAAAAAATCACTCTGCAGCCTTTCTTAATTGTTGACCTTCAGCTGTGGCATATTGAAGACATTTTTAAAAGAACTTTGCATAGAAAAAAGAGGGAAAATAGAAGCTTTCAGGTTTAAATAATGGTGAACTGCACGACTGAGTGAGACAGTTTGTCGAATGTTTTCGATGTATATCCCTGAAACGCCAGACGTCTCAAGTTCCATTTCCACACTAATCTTCTTCCGCAAGCACATTACACAATATATTTGTGGGTGAACAGTGGGCTAATTCATTTGCAGCAGGGAAATTCTGTGTTGCATATTTCTGCATCTAAAGCCCATCTTTGCCCCTAGGAGCACTAATCTGCGCATTATCCTTTTGTTATTGTTCCAGATACACTGTGAATGACGGACGCTGACACATTCTGAAGGCATTCAGCTCATTTCTTTCAAATCCAGGGGATTTAATGTTAATACACTGTGTTTGAGTAGATTTTGTTTGGGGGGGCTGCCTCCTTTCACCCCTGAAAAACTATGTAGACGCATAACTCAAAGAAATACAAGGCTGCAGTCTTCGCTAAGGTGTCAGCATGCTCAAAACTAACTAGCTCGTGCAATGTTTCTTCTGACAATGTCTGAAGGCAGAACTTGTTTTTAGCTGTTTTGAAGTGAACAGTTGAAGGTGGGGTGAAAAGCCTGACATCATAGAGAGGGGGGAGACGCAACAATTGCTTAAACGGGGATAACGGTGCGCACTTTCGGTCAGAGTCTCCTCGAAGACACTCCTAGTGTAGCACTCGGTTGTACACATGAAAAAATGCCAGAAGTAATTGGGTGAAAAATGAAAAAAGAACTTGAGAGAGAAGTTAAAATCCTGCCTACTTTCTCACCTCTGCACACCCGACTGATTGCTGCATGCAGTGAGTGTGATTGTCAGAAAGTTACATAAACTGTCAGATGCAACCCCCCCCAACCCCAACATTAGAAAGGTGTTGAGGAGGGGGTTCAGACACTTAACTCTCACTTGGCCATTCGACAAGCACTTTGGTTAAAGCATACTGACACCTTAAATGTCTCACAGTGATACCTGCAGTAACTACAGTTCTACACAATGCCCAACTGCAGCTGATGTTTGAGTGATGTGCTACTTTAACAGGTGCTGCAAACACATGCGTGGAGTTGCACTCAGTCGCTATGCACACACACACACACACACACACACACACACTGCAATGCAAGATGGTAAAGTAATTGTACCTCGGCTCACACAACTCATCTGCCGTTCCTCTCCGGGTGGCTCAGGCTGTCATAACCCAGGTCCATAATGAGACAATTTAGATGTCTCCTGCCATAGCAAGCTGTCAGCCACTGCTCGGCACTGGGGTTTGAAGGGAGAACATCTCGTGATTCTCCTGACAAATCTCAACCCATCCAATCTGGCTATAGGATAGAAAAGTGTAATGAAAGCTGCTAAAAATAAGCCTTGCTGCCCAGTGATAACACTGGCAGTATAGATTAACTCTTGCAGCCTGTAGGGAAAACATCTCTGTGTGACAGACATGACATACAGCAACAGCTAGCTTTGTATCTCGACCCATCTGTAGTGGAACTCATATAGATTGAATGTGGCAGCATCTGTTTCCTTCGGATAAGACCTTTTGATTGTTTCCATGGCAGGTATATCATTGGATAATACATATTTCATCTCCATAAACAAAGATATATCAGCTATCTTATTGCTCTGAAATTGGATCCAGTCTCTGTAGTATCCCATTTGATCTTTTCCCATGAGAGATTCCCATGTTTACGTTCAGCTGGTTAAACATTAAAATGGCAGGATAACACATGTCTCACAATAATATAAGCGTCTTATCTCTACTTCTGATGACCTTGGAGCCCTGGTTTTGCCCTCTTTTCACCAAATCCCAACACGTCTTCCCCCACTTGGTAATTCCCTAATTAAAGTTTAATAAAGAGGGAATTTCAGGAATGCCTGGCTATTGCTTCTACTGCTGCTTGCGTCCCTGCTGCCTTCTTAAAAAGGAGAAGCGGAGGAGAGGGTAGAAGTTGTCAGCCAGAGAAGAGAATAGTTGACAGTGTCACAAACTGGCCAGTCTCCAGACTAATGATGAATAGCTGGTTGGCTGCTCCCTAATTCCCCGCCCTAGTTTCACCACCACCTCCTAAGGTGATATCTGTTATATTGTCTTTTTCAAATGGCTGGCTCTCCATCTTGTTATGGCCCAGCGGAAAGTTGAATACTGACAGCTTATCCCTGTTGATTCTGCAACAGTCCATCAGTGGAGCCTGGAGAGATATACATCTTCCAGCACTTGTCCATCCAGTCAGAGAAGACAAATGGCTGTCCTCTGGTTTAATGCCAAGTTCATCAACTGCCCTCACAGCTGGCAAGAGCAAACTGTATATCACAGCGCTGTGTGTCAATGCAGGAACACAGACAGCATGGCAAATGGGCCAGAGCTGCTTATTAATAGTTGTAAAGCTGATTTGTGTGTAACGCCTGCCAGAACGACCACATAACAAATGTCTGCACTTGTAAATGCAGCCACAGCATAATGGTTTTTCTGCCACTAGGACATAGGAGATTAAACTATACCAGCCTGTGAGTCTAACTATAGCAACAAGTAAGCACAGGGCCGTGTCCATGGTTTAAAAACTGTTGCACCAAATGTAAACATGCACAGTCAAGCATGGCCTCTAAAATGTAATCCTTGCTGTGTTTAATTTTCTCCATGTCACCGCAAATTGATTTCCTGTCCTCTTGAATCTTATCTGTTTGTTTACCCGTCTTGCTCATCACTCACAGTCACACTGATTATGAATCAATTGCGTGCAATCTCATTGATCCATTTTCTTGGTTGGCTGCGCGTCTCAAAAACATTTCATCTCTAATGTTTCTTTACTGTCTCTACATCACTTATCTGACACCTGCGCCATAAATCTTGCCCACTGCAGTCTGTACAGGTGTATCTTGATGTGTAAACAAACAGCTGGGAGAATGGGAAGGGGTGGTATTGAAATGAGAGGAGAGGAGTTAACCCTTTGTGCCCACAGTGTGATTCAACTTCATATTTTGGCATCAAAAACCTCATACATGATCAAAGCTGGATAAGTAGTTTCTTTCACAGGTGACTCTGATGTCTTTAGGCTTGCTAGCGGCATATATGTATGGATGGCAATGCCGGTCAGTCGCTCCACCACTTTGGTCCAGACTGAAACAGCTCAACAACTATTAGATGGATTTTGTACAGAGATTCATGGTCCCCAGAGGATGAATCCTAATGACTTTAGTGATCCCCTGGCTTTTCATCTAGCACCACCGTCTCACTATTTAATGGATTACCATGACATTTAGTACAGACCTTAATGCCCCTGTCAGGATGAATAGTAATAATTTTGGTGGTCCCTTAACATTTCATCTAGCACCATCATCAGGTCCAAAGTTTAATTTGTCCAACACTTTGCTTTATGACCAAATACTTGCTAAACCAACGATACATCCCCAGCTGTACTTTGTGTTCAGTGCTAATCAGCAAATGTTAGCCTGCTAACACGCTATACTAAGATGGTAAACATGGTAAACATTATACCTGCTAGACATCAGCATGTTAACATTATCATTGTGAGCTTGTTAGCATGCTCACATTAGCATTTATCTCAATGCTCTTAGTCTTGTTTCTATCTGAACTGAGATTCCCTTCCTATTAGCACTGTGACTGGACTAAATCTGAGACCCAGTTCAAGCTTGCCCTCTTTTCACAATCATATATTGACATACCATGAACACTGTTAATACTAAAGCATTCCTTCCAACAACATATTCCAACGTAATGGTGGATTGGGTTTCTATTGCAAAAATAAACCAAAGACTACCATTACAATATTTGCTACACATGCACAGTAATATAAAAATAACAGCATTATTTGTGTCTACATGGGAGGTAGTTGTAGCTTATTATGTGTGTGTGTAATCCTTATGGGTAAGAGAACAATGTTTGTGTTAGTGGGAGAGAGGAAGAACGAATACCCTGGTGTGTGTAGCCATGGTTATTACCATGACGTTGGAGGAGCAGTCCTGCTGTCTCCATTGTGTGCCTCCCTCCTTCATTCACTAAAAGTAGCTTTAGCTAATGAATCCCTCTATAGCATGCCATTACCACAGACATACTAACCCACACAGCCAGACAGAGACATGTCATGGGCAGAGATGCTTCCCACTGCATATGCACATTAGGGGATCAGGATTATTTAGCCAAGGATGAGATGTGTTAATTGTGCCAGATACAAGCCAAACATTCTTCTAACCTAGAATAAGCCACAGCACTGCTACAGCATCATACTGGGGATTTGCTAGCTGCCTGATAGCCTCCCCACACATTCATCCTGCACATATGGAATGGTGCCTAACTAAGGAGGCAGTCTCTTGTTGTTCAGCTTTCACAATCCAACGTTTAGTGTCGGAAATGCTGCTTATCGCATGCCTACCAGTAAGTCTGGGCCTTGGCAGAAACTGGTACCAATTGCTTGCCGACTTTCAGACCACGTTACCATGGCAGCCACCATGAAAGGCGCTCAGTTTGGAGAAAAAAGAATGACATTGTCAGCTGAAATCGAGCAGGTTCTCAATTTACAAATTTCACTGCACACAGTCTGAATCCGCTTTTAACCTCCTCTGTGGGCCACTGCACTTGGCCTCTGAGTGTTCCTCTCAGGGGGGTTTGTTTTGGTCGTGAGCACTTTCTTTTATTTCTGTCGGGGACTGTTTGATATGCAGCATTGTTGTACTGTGATAATGCTAGGCTTGTGGCTGAGTTGAAGGCTGGCTTTGTCTGTACAAACTCCAGTGAGGAAACCAAAGTGCATAAAAGTTGCTCCCGTTACCGCAGCTTTTAAATTTAACCCCTTGTCCACCCCCCACTCTCACTGAAGGTTCAGAGCAAATTAAAAACAAACTGTGCAGCCCTCTAGTTTCTGGCTTTCTGCGGATGTCCCTTTGAGTCAGTCAGCCGCCTGTGAAGTGTGGTGCTATATATGCTCCTGAATTAGAGTGTGTATGAAATGATGAGGTGTGAGACTGCGTACTCTGCTATGATCAGAGCGCTGTGAGTTCAAAGGGCCGGCAGCAACATTGAGCCAGCTAATGAAGCCACTGACTCCCCTCACCACTTGACTGCCTGTTGGTTTATTCACTATCCCACTCCAGTTGAAGGGGTGAATTTGTGGCTACAAGGTTACTGCAGGTTGGAGCCTATACTGAACATGAGCAGCCAGAGAAGCAAAAATCCAAGGGGAGATTTCTTTTCACAACTTTCCTCAAAGAGTGTCAAAGCAGCTGAGGGCAGGAGCAGGAGAGATGCTGGTGTTGCTGTTTCCGTTAACAGCAGCAGGCTAAATCTTTGCGCATGGCAGGTACAGTAGGTAGGTAAGGCTACCAACCGTTACCCTAATCTCCAGAGATTGCATGTCAAGGGCAAAGGGATCCTCCAACCATCCGTTTCCATGGGCACGCTAATCAGATGTGAAACACAGCCCCTCCCTTTCCTGTGTCATCACTCCCCCCATGCTGTGAACCTGCGTGCCTTCTCCCATTTGAGATGTGGGAGAAAGAAAGAGACAGAAAGAGGGAGAGAAACGTCACTGCGCAGGGTTTCACTGCAGCTTTTAATGCCTTCAGGGGACCATCGCTTCTCCCCATCGCATATACTATTAAAGGAAAATAGCAGCAACATTGCATCCGACCGTGCTACCTCTCAGCCAAACTAAAGAATACAAAACAATGACTCTGACACTTAGCTTAACTGGATAGATTAACCCAACACAAGGTATCATCACACATAGTCACTATTTGAGATATTGATATATATTGTGATATGGCAAATATATGCTAAAATAACAAAATTGATGTATAATGCAATAAACTGTGTTCCATTGTTATGCATTGCATCATACAAAACTCTTCAAATATGTAAAAAATAAAACTATTTTCTTAGTTTGTAATGACATTTTCTAAAACTATAACACAAAGTGACCACATCAACACAATACCTCTTAAAGTAGTTGAGTTATGGCCTTTATTGTTTTAAATTGCCAGTAATTCTTGCTGTTTGAATGGTGCAGTTGTATTGCTTTAACTTGTAGCACGTTTATAATGAAAAGTTTTGAATAAAACAGAGTTTTATTATTAATATACTGAGCATATGGTGTGCAGGAAAGAAGCGCCTTTGGCTAAAGGTTATGCAATGAAATGTAGTAAGCAATTCTGTCACACGGATTTTGTGAAGAAATAAAATTCATGAGGATTTTTACTGACAGGTTCAGCTGCTCTGCGCTGCAGGTGAGCTAAAGTTTAGTGTTTATTGGCCTTCTGCGTTCACGAGGTTTTCATCAGCTGTTAGGACGAACTGTTTGCCTGATGTGGATGTACGTTTTTGAATTCCATATATTGTTTTGCTCTTCTATTTTTACAAACATCTGTTCATGTTCAGGGGCCCTGAGATCAGGGCGGCCTCTCCTGAACAGTGTACGAGACAGAGGGACACAGCGAGGGGCCCTGTCCTGATCCAGGAAACAGTCCGTGGGGAGATCCACGCTATTAGTCAGTGGCAGATCATTTGATTAACCAACGTTTAAGCGTAGACCTGTATGTGTGAAATAGTCTCCCAGGGAAAATAACATTTGCGATCAAAGACAGAGCTATTGTGATGAATAATGCACGATTTCATAAATGAATGATTTCTGTGTTGTCACAGAAGGGCCCCAGTTGTGTGGAAGATGGAAGAGATCTTCCATTTTCAAGCATTTAATTTAAGGCGAGAACATGAGGTGCATGACAGTTTGAAACCACATGAGGTGCACCACAACATCCTATAATTCTCTGAGAATAAAGTGACATGCACATCCTGTTGCCTGAGGCTTGGAGTTTAGGCAGATCCCAGTGGGGGCGTCACTAAATGAACCCAAAATCTACCAAGTCCCTCTACATCATCCATAGCCCCAATCCACACTGCCATCTTCACAGCAATGAAATCCCTTGTCTGACTTAGAACAGCCTAACAACAGCCAGCTGTGCAGTGCTTTTAGCCATACATTATATGAAATCTCACTGATCCATGATGGCGCCTAAAGAGGTTTGACGTCAATGGTGACAATACCCTAAACCATATTTATTTGATTCTCCAAAGTAGTTCACTTCTACTCCTGCGTACCTTTTTAGCTGCTGGAGTATGGATTTCTACCACAAATGACATCTCTAAAGCAATATACAGAAGTCATATTTTTCCATTCTGGGTTCCTACAAATTGAGCATGAAAGTAATTAAAGCACCTGCATTCCTAAAGACCGCAATATTTATTCTGCGGTCTGGCAGCCCGTTAATAAAAATGTCCACTCAGATCTTGATCAGGAATCTGATCTGCCTGGACTTCTGCTATAAATGTAACACTTAATGTTCAAAAAGAGAGTAATAAATCACTTTAATATTGGATACTGGTGGAAAACAGAGCGGTTTTTGAAAATATCTGGCTCTAATTAAGTTGTAAGGAGCGCCCTGGGCCTGAGGATAGGGTCTGGTGATCACATGAGGTCTGGTTAACACAGGACCCCCCCTCACCCCAACACACACACACACCCCTACCACCCCTTGTCCAAATCTTTAGGTTGTGCCCTCTAAACTCAAAGGGGGGTCTGGACTGCAACAGACATAAGGAATCAGAATGGAGTCAGAATTTAATTTACAAGTAATTTAGCATATTTAGCTGAACAGACTTCGTCTTTACAGCCAAGAAATGTAATTATTCCACATATGAAATTTGTAAAGCCGGGTTAGATCACCAGCTGAGAGTTTTTAGAGCTGTGACTTCCTTCACTGTGGAAAGCTTACACAACCTCTCAGCTCCCAGATAGCCTCTCTTCCTGTCCGGCCTTTTATTTTTCTGTCCCTTGGCCCCGTCTTTTACTCCCCCTTTGCTTTTGTTTCCCCCCTTCACTGCATTTTGCTCTCAAGGGAAGATCTAAGTGAGCAGATTTATTCATTCAAAGAGTTCTGAATTACATTACAGCAGCCCAGCAGTCACATATGCCAAAGTCTTCAACAGCTGAGCTCTCCAGGGAGTGTTAGCCCAAAGGTTAGCCTTATATCCCTACCAAATGAGTTATGATTTTTCACTAAATCTCTTCCTCAACTCCCACCCACTCCAGAGCAATTGTGAGTGCCATTCACCAAGCGCATGCTGGGTGATATTATACAGATGTGAAGTGGTTTATCACAGAAAGCCTTTTTAAAAACAATCTCATTGTAACTCAGCTACACTGAGTTGCATATTATGAACCCTATAGGGGTGGGTGATATGGGTAAAATCTTCTTATAAGTATATTATTATACATATTTATATATAAATTATATATGTATATATAATTTTATAATATAATAAAGATATATTTTGATTGAGACATTGTTAATAGATAAAATAACCGCACAGGAATGTCTTTTTTTGGCTAATCCAATAATTTAAATACCTGACAAATCAAAGTACTTCAAAAATTGTATTACCATAAAGCAGTCCTGCTTATTCATTTATTACACTGACCACAATGGTCTAATGCCAGCAGAATGGGAAGAACTAAAAAAACCTCTCGTTATTCCGACCTGGGAGCGCATTATTCCAAGATGGCTACCCCCACTGCTAATCTTGTAGTCAACCATTTAAACAGCCTTAATTTGCTGCTTTTGCGGTGTTACGTATTTGTGTTGGTTCGTTAACAAGTGAAGGCAGATACAAACAATCAGTATAGCTGCTTTTCAAAATAGCTAAATTGATTGTATTAGTGTTATTATTGGATATTATTCAGATGTACTGCCTGTTACAGCCATTTTGTCAAAGGTTTGTTGACACTTCAGAAATTCCCAATATAATTCCCCCTTGGCTGAATATGGCATAATACATCCAGAAATATTAAAGAGTTAGCTACCACATTATAAATAGTATGGCAAGGTGACAAATCTATTTCATTTCACATTATATACTTTCAAACGCCCACCCCTAAACCCAAGCAACATGTGTATATACTGTCTGGATCATAACACCCTAGTTCTAATGCTACTATTTAAGCTCACAGAGACAAATCAACAAGAGGATAACAAATCACTCTTTACTCACATCCCAAACACAGCTCATGGAGTGTTTAGTGTGTGTGTGTGTGTGTGTCTTGTCTGCAGTAGATAAACTACACTGATGCTGCAGGCTGCTGGCTCTATTTTCTTATAATGCTGCATGAAGAGGAAATCCAGGTTCTTCGTGAAATGGATTTTATCTGACCCTGTGTGTGTGTGTGTGTGTGTGTGTGTGTGTGTGTGTGTGTGTGTGTGTGTGTGTGTGACATAAACCCAGCTGGTGCTCAGAAGCTCCTGTGCCTCAAAAAAAGAAAAACAAGAAGGAAAAGGCCCTGCGATTCTCCATAATCCCGTAATAACCTTTCCACTGCTCCCCCTTTGACACAAATGTTTGCACACAGTTATTATGTTATGCCTGGACATCTGGAAAAGTTTTGCTGCTTTTGTTCTCTCCACGGCCACCATAATCACGTCCACAGGCGCAAACACCTTCTTTACATTGGAAAACCTGGGATTATGATTTAAAGCTTCCTGGTTACGGTTGGTTTAGATCTATAGATGTTGTGAACAAAATAATCAGACCTAGCTAGGCGGCGTTTTATGCCTCAAGGTGCCTTAATGAGTGGCTGCATGTTCGGTAGCCCTCCTCTTTTTGGCTGTACTTTGACCCGTAACACTTGGTTGAGCATCTGAGTGAGGCAGGCTACAGTACAGTATGCATACATGATGGTGCCACAGAACAGCCAGCCCCAACAATACATCAAAGTTTAATACGGAATAATAGCACTGCTGACAGCTCTCATAAAATCGCCTCCCCTCTTCCCAAGCAGATGATTTCTCTGCCAGATAATGGCTCTGATCTGGGCCTCATGCCCCGCTCTCTCTCTCACACACACACACACACACACACACACACACACACACACACACAACTGGCTCACTTGTTCAACCCAGGCCTCACAATTACACCTTCTGTGTGTATGTCTATGTGTATGTGCGTGTGGGTAGGTGTATGTGCGTGTCTGAGCCAGCTGCTATTGTTTTTATGCTGTGTGTCCCTAGGTGAAGATTGGCAGGGTGTTTCCATGGTGGAGAAAAATGAAGCTTTGATATCCTCTAAGAGGCTGTGACAGAATGTTTTGAGAATAAGAACTGTTTATACACCAGTCTCAAGAGTTACACAGGGAGGAAGAGTGATCGGCCTCGGGATGAATTATGGATACCACATGTCTAAAGCTGGAGCCCACTCTTGAGCCAGAGTGCTTTTCAAGGATGGGTAATTGAAGTGCGCTGCTAAAGGATGCTAATATTACATAGAGAAAGCCACAGCAGCTCTTTTAGTGTACTGAATGAACATTGTAAGTAGCATTAGGTTGTTGAGGTGAATTGCCTGTTGCACTAGGAGTTCTTGATAATATGCAAATACATACATAAATACAGTCAAGACTCATGCACACTTCCCCACCCTACTGTATATCAGTCAGATTCAGTCCTGTATTCATTGCTTCCCGCAAGTGTGCACACACACACACACACACACACACACACACATGCTCTCTCTGTCTCACTCTCTGCATCTCTCTCTTCTTTCTCAGACACACATGTACACACACAGATGCCTGAGAGAGAGAGAGAGAGAGAGAGAGAGAAAGCCCACTGAACTGGAAAAGCGTTTGTCTCAAGATGAAAGGCTTTACACCCACTGCCTACATGCAGAGCCTCTTCCGACACCTTCCCGCGACAGCGCATACTGTAGCAGAGGCTTGTGCTACGCAGACACACTCCAGCTAGCATCCCTCCCCACACCCATCAACGCCGCAACACACTTGCATCCCCTCCTCTCTTTCACTCCCTTTCTCTCTCTGTCTCTCTGTCAATGGAGCTCTGATACTACAGTAGCAGCCAGGGGACAGAGAGGCACATAAGCGGCATGACTTGAACAACGTTGAGAAGGATAAGCTCCCATGAAAGCCCCGAGGCACAGCAGCCTTGTTTTCCCCGTCACTGGTGTAGCACAGTAGGCTCTCAGGCGTGGAACATGCTTAGCCACACGCAGGGCGTGAAAAACGACACTGACCATGATGCTAGATAATTGCTTCCCATTTACTCATGTGCTGAGAGACAAAAATAGCATGTCCCTGTAACGAACGTGCTGGGAAGCATGGGAACTGTGAGTGCTGTGGCCATGGATCGATACACAGAGTGGACAGCATCTTGCAAGCAGAAAGTCTACACAGCATCTTACAACCACAGTCTATACAGCACCTAGCAACATATAGCCTATACAGTACAGCATATATTCCTAGGCCTATATCTTCAAAGATGTTGTGTATACAGCATCTTCTAATCTATGCTACATCTTATATTATCTGTATCTTATATAGTCTACACAGCATCTTCCACATGGATTAAATATAAACACAGCTTCTGTCTGTGTGTCTTCTAAGCTAGTGTAGTTGGTGGGTAGGTGATAATCCCAAGAATGGTCCAGACATTTACACAGGCCTAACTGTTGTTTTTTCACACCACAATGTTACCTGCATCACATCTGCAGACTACCCATCGGTCTCCAAACTAACCCCCCAGCCACATTTCTCAGAACCCATTTACTCCCATGAGCCATCAGAGACAATATGCCCTGCCCCTGTAAAATTGTCCCAAGTCAATGTTTTTGTTCCAAATATTAGACATTTTAGGTCCACACTAGAATTGATATCTAGTCCAACAATGGCTCCAGAGACGCAGCAGCACTTTATGGAAATTTACTGTGACAAGGCATCAAGACTGAGCCCCTCAGGAGACGATCCATGCATCTGGGATCTGTGTTCCCCTCATTGATGCGTACAACAATTACAGTCCTCATTATCATCACCACAGGAGGCACGCACGCATATATAGGTGCTGTGTTGCCCTGCTGCACAATCACAGTCATGTAATAATCATATAGCACTTGGGTCAGATGGAATACATCAAGCCATAAATTAATCTGATTCACTCCACCTTACGGAACATGTGCCATACATATCTTACATTTCATAACAGCCACAACAGTCACCCATACACCCAGCATATCTATCACTCAGGAATAGCTCCACACATGAATGTCCATCAACAAAAACCTCTTAATATTTCATCTCCAAGTCTTACAAGCTTACATCAAGGTGAGGCAGGGAGGAGAATGATCAATCTAAGCTAGAAAACCACATTCAAGTTTACCATAAAAGCCACGACAGTACAATAGCAGACAGTATAACCACTGCAGTGCAGTACTGTATACAGCCAGGTGCTGATATTCCTGCCTTTTAGAGCCCACACAAGGCTAACCATGCTGGGTAACTGATCAACTACAGCTGCCTGCACGAGCCCAAGGCAAACAGAGAGAGAAATAGAAAGCAGAGGGAGACGACCGGCGACGAGGCTGGCCGCTCCTGTACTCACCAGCACTGGCAGAACACAGCAGAGACACCAAGAGCACAATCACCAGCGTCAGGATCTTCACATTCATTTCTGCACTCCCCTCTGGCTCTCCGCTAGTCACTCGCTGATATACTGTAGTGGTGTGTGTGTGTATGTGTGTGTGTGTGTGTGTGTGTGTGGATGGGAGGGAGAGAGAGAGAGAGAGAGAGAGAGAGGGAGAGGGGGAGAGAGAGAGCAGCTGAGCGAGCAAGAAAGAGAGAGAGAGACTGTTTGCTCCCCTGTGTGTGTGTGTATGTATGTGTGAGAAGTGAGTGTGTCAATTTGTGGGAATGTGTGTGTGTGTGTGTGTGTATGTGGCTCCCTGTGCCTGTGTATTTGTCTGAATGCGTATTTATATATCAGTGTGTGACAGCGCCACTCCAAGACTGAAGGCACGTCTTTATCTGAGCTCTCCCACGGAGGTGTGTGTGTGTGTGTGTGTGTGTGTGTGTGTGTGTGTGTCTCTTCTTTTCGTCTGTCAGAGAAACGGCAGCATGAGCCAAGTTCAGTGGAGCTGTGGATGTGCTGGAAGTCCGCTTGCAAGTCTGTCTGTCGGCGTGTGTGTGTATGAGTCGAGTAGTTGGTCATGTGGCTTATGTATCATTGACTCTGTGGGTCGCGGAAAAGCCCCCCTGCCCCACCATCACCCACCCTCTCCACCCCTTTTCCACAAACATGCAAGTGCACATGGCTGAGGAAAGAGAAGGAAAGAGGTAGCAAAGGGAGGGAGGAAAGGGGGAGTAGGGAGGTGAAGGGTGGGGGTGCATGCAGGTTTATGATAATACCCAAACAGATGCTCTTGTTGAAAACGCTTTGAATTGCAAACAGGGCAGCTTGCCAGGAATCCAGGAATCAAAATACCAGCTTATTAGGGGAAGTGGATGAAAGAAGGGAAGGTGTGAGATGAGGTTCATGCTTTCCTGCTTTTGTATCTACGCCAGCTGTATAGACCTTTCTTCCTCACACTATTCTTTACCCACAGTGGCGCTGAAGGTATGGCTTAAATCATTCGCGCCGTTTGAAGTTAGCATCCGTGACACTGGGAGTTAACCGCAGGAAAAAACTTATCAGACTCTGCCTGATCCCATCGCCCGCACTATTTGTTCCACTGCCCCTGAAGTCATTTGTTTTATTTTGTTACACAGATTATATTCTTTCCATGGACACAATAAACACACAATAAACAGGAAAGGTTGCATTTCTTGCTGTGAATTGTGAGAACTGTAATCAGGCACTAGAAGTACAACAAGTTTTCTTATCGCGTTTAGCCATAGAGCAACATCAATGAGACAAGTTTTCTACATCCCCTCTTGAGAAGAAAATCGTTCGGGAAGGACCATAAATTTTGTATGTTTGAAACTATGCATACAGATTGTGTAAAAGAAACATTGAACTCCACCCTATTACAACATTTTATACTCCACCCTATAACAAGTCTGCAGATCTGGTCCAACAACCCTCAGTAGAACTAATAAATGTGAAGAAAACTAATCACCACAGTGGTTAAATACTTGTAAGTGAATAAAAAAATGCTAACTTATAATTTAATAATCTTAAATATAGGTATTTTTATGAAATATTGTTGATCTGGCTTCAGTTCACTTTGAGCCCATATATCTGAGTCCCCAAAGGGCTGAAGTGACACATGATGGATGGACCGCCTTTGGTCACAACCTCCAGACACAAACCCCCCACCATAGTCTTCCACACAACCCCTTTTCTATGTGTTGTCACTAAACAGTCACTTTAGTGGTGTAGACCTGAGAAGAGGGGCCCTATGACCCTCAACTCTGCAGCTCCCGCTTCACACAGCCTGGCCATTGTCTCCCTAAGGCCCTGGGTCCCAGAGGGCAACATGTCTGTGCCACCCACTTGAGATCCAACAACAAGAGCACCTTCCATTTTTACATGCAGCACTTGAAGCCTTCACTTCATGTGAAGCAATCCTCTCACCTCAGGGGTGGCCAAGCCCCCGGGGGCTAAAGATGCTTATCCAAGCCTGTCCTTTTTTTAGCTGAAAGATAATTCGCCCAAGTGCCTTTAAAAGAATCTGTTCACAGCATTTTCTTAAAGGTGCTCACTGATCACTGACAGAAAGCATGACCAATTCCTTCCAATTGTACATAATGAGAGATAGTGGGGATTATAGCGCCATTACCAGCCCACTTAGTAGTTAGGAGTAGTTGGGAGTAATTCAAAATTCAATTTAGTTCAACATTCAGGAATCATTTTAGTGCAATGGGGGATAACTGCCTGCAGAGTTATTTCAAATTAACAGTTAATGTGGGTATCAAAACTGAAACGGAGGCAAATATCCAGAATGTGCTGAATCCAGGTGCTACCCCATGATAATTTATGACTGTGGATTTACCAGTCATTAAAATGTCCTTTGGATATGGATAAGTGTGAGGCATTGTAAAGTTGGCAGTGCAGGCTCAAACATTTGCACTCTATTAGCTTTAATTGTCTTAGCTTGAAGCAAAGCCTGCAATGAAAATGTAACAGATGGTGTTTCCTCAGAGTGTATCGCTGGACTGTGTGCCATGACGTGAGTGTAAGCCATGGGAGGATTGTCTTTTTTCATCCAGGGATGGGGAGCGAGACCTGGCAACACGACACGGGCAACAACAGTCAGAGGGCAGCAATACAGCCACATGTGCCTCAACACAGGAAACACTTGGCTGTTTACAGGAAGTGTTTGATGAAGGAATGCGGTGTATGTCTGGATTCGGTCACTGATGACGACTTTTCCTGATTTTGTAATAACAGGCAGACATTCGACAGATAAGTGTAACACAGATGATGGAAAAGGTATCTTTGCATTTCCTCTGAGCCACATTTTCTTTTCAAATATCAGTCAGACTGTACTGCAGAAATTGTCAACAGGTGGCCTCTCAGCTGTGGCTAAATCAGTCCACTGATCTCAGGAAAGATTTGCTGCATTATTTACTGTATTCACAATTAATGTGTTTCCTGTTTATCATCCGCCTCTATATAAAGCTCCTGATTTCTGAAATGCTAATGAAGTGTGCGGATGTTTGTTTGTATTGTTGTTTGATTGAATGAACAGTGGCAGGCCGCTCGTGTTGTTGTTATTGTTGTGCAAAAGTGAACTCTGCGCTTCCGCTTCCATTTTCAGAGCTTCCATCAGATACAGCGCACCTTTATTAAAATGGAAAACAAATCAAACCTCCATCAAGATAAGAGTCACAGTCAACAGCTTGAGTGGATGCAGAATGTCAATGTGAGATCAGGTCGTGGTTGCTAATTAGCTTCTCCGGAGAGATGAGCAATGAGAAAAGAAAGTGTGACATCTTCATTAGGACATTTCAAAGTCTGCATTTTTTATTTATTTTTTTGAAGATATGAGAGAATCTGAGCTGTGTTTTGCTCGTCTGAAGCTTTAAACACATGTGATTCTCCCCTCAGGCGGCCTGTGCTTCATATCATGAAATGTCAAGAATCAGAGGCTTGGTAGATTAACTTATCTGGCTTTAATCGTGACATTATCAGCAGCACTGAAAATTCAGCTGAGAAATGTTCTGGTCTCAAAGCCCCCTGGAAGATAGGGCAGCAATTTTCTGCCAGTCTGTGGTTCTCATTCTGTCGTATTGCCTCAGAGCAACCACACACATACACATTTTCTGTAATTTCATACTTGCTTGAATAGAGTTCCTAGTAATCGTTGAAAGACTATAAAGAACTGCTGTTGCCCTGAAATGCAGCAGTTAGCAATTATCTTAAACAGTTTCTTTTTTCATGCAGATAACATAGTGAATTATTATGTTGTTGTCTTTTTGGGAAGAAATTATGACAGACAGGAGGTCTGTTTATCCCTAAATTTGAACACCAGCTGGGGTTTATCTGCTCTAATGTTGGACAGGCTCTGAATTTAAGTCATGAACTGAGAATAATGACAAACGCTGCCAGTCCAGAGAGGAAAGCAATTTACACAACAGTAATCATATAAATACAAATTAACATCTCATCCTCCTCCCTTTTTACTTTGACAGATTCATCCTCAGTTGTGTAACTTCCAAAATCCCAAATAACCAATAGAAATTATTATATTTTTCATCATGAGCTTCCAAATCGTTTTCACTGCTGCTTTTTTCCTGAATCGGCCAGACAAATTATCCCCTGGGACCATATGCTGTGGTGTTGCGTGACTCTCATACAGTTGTGTCTATAATCAGTCCAACATGGCTCATCAGTCTTTGGAAACAAAGTGGCCTGCAGACTGGAGAAAGATGTGTTGTGAGATGACAATTCACTGTAACCGCCTAGATAAAAAGGCAACTTTTTATTTCCAGGGAGCTCTTTTCACCAGCAGTTTTATTAATCATAATATTCTTGTCAGGTGACTTCTATCTTAGCGGATTTGCAGGCACGGAGGGCAGATTTTTATCCTGTGATGTTGCACCTGCAGGACATGCGTTTTTAAAAAATCTATTCACATCACAGAGTAGGTCTCCAAATCATGAAACGGTCTCGTATTTTACCGTACATTTCTCACTCTGGTTTGCAGCAAGGGCGGGGTCAAACTCAAAGAGCATGTACAAAACACGCTTCGCACCCACATAAGCCTGTCAAACCCAGATTCTCTATAGATATTGTACAACAACAAATAAGGGAAGTCTTTTGAATCCGTCTGCACTCTCCGCCATCTAATCAGCAATAAAAATCTACTGAGGGTTTTCTCCAGGTGGCAGGTGATACCAACGCAGCTTCTGACATCACCCTCAGAGCTCTATGTTTCACTGCTAGTGTTGAATGCCTCTTCAATCCTCAGAAACTTTCTTAAGTTTGACTCCTCACCTTAAACTTTGCCGTACTCATTGATGTGTATTGGTATGTGCTGCAGAGAGGGGAATTGGTGGCGGCATGCCAGCTTTTCACACGCTCCCATGCACTTAAAAATGCCAATCTCCTGGTCCTTGAGTGCACTATTCTTCAGGAGTGTTGCAGAAGATATGATGATCATCCACCCTTCCTTTATTGTAACAGAGGATCAGAGTCAAAACAAGCTACAAGGAGGAGGTGTTGTATCCAGAGTGGGTAACTGCTCTCTTCCCCTCTAATATTATTGCAGTTATCAGTGGTTTAATCTGTCTGAACAGTGGCATGTAGTTTGGAAATGGCTGATGTGTTTCTTATGGACGCTGGTTTTTTAAGTGCTCGGGACAGAGCATGCCGCGGCTTGGTCTCGCTGACATACAGTGAGACAGAGAAATGTGACTTGACAGATGAAAGATAAGGAAATGTTTTTCTGGGGGAGAAGACAGACTCTGAAAACAGACATGAGGTGTCTTTGAAAGCTCACAAAGCCTGAGTCTGTACTGCAAAGTGAAGGAGCTGAAGATCAACGTCTGCCGGAACCCAGCTCACTGAACCTTTCACTAAAATCATTCATTTCTTCCGCCTTGATACAAGTTGTGGGGTGTTTTAAGAAGCAAGACAAGTGCTCCTTTGAAAACAGGTTTACAGTTGTTATAAAACTCTTATTTTTTACCTGTAACAGAAGAACCTGAACTCTTAAACCCCTTTGCTATAGAAGTATGTTTTCATTTGTGCACCTCACTGTTTAATTTTTCCTCTTGATTATTGTTTGCATATGTCGACACTTTCCTTAGAACACAATAACTCCAAAACAAAACATATCTCACACACACCTCAACTTCCACCTATAGAGAACATGATCTGATTACCTTTTGGAGCACAGTGTTGCATAGTTTGCATATTAATGGAGAAAATCTGATCTTTTTGAAAGGCTGGGGAAATTCTATATTTTTGTTAATGCCAAGAAATCTTGTCAGTGCGTTATTTTGCAAGATTTCCAACTTTCCCTGCCTGTCTCTGGCTCTCAGCCTCAAGCTTTTTTGTTTCTACTGAAGATGTAAATCTTTAAAAAACTTCTCACTAATATAAACTTTCCCTTTTTGCAAAAGGCTCAGTAAATTCATAAAACAGCTGGGCACTGTAGTTTTTAGTAAACGTTACTCAAATATGAGTAAATAGTGCATTTGTTGGGGACTATTTTCAGTAGCGGATTAATACACATTTGATGCACTAGTGAGTATTAATGGCAGAAGGACGGTCTATCTGGGATTTATTCAAAGTGAACGACAGTGGCCATGGTCATTGTAATGAAGAAACTTCAACGTTGTTGCTCATTGACGTCCATATCAGGCTTTGGCTACACAGGAAATAGTCTTTACTGTAGTAGGATCAATTCATTGTTGGTTTTAGTCTTTTCTTGAGATTTGTTTACAATAAGAAAATATAGAATATCACCAGGCTTAAGATCTGGTCACACCAGTGTTTAAAACAAAAATTTGCCACGAAATCAATTCATTCCGAAGGACTCTATGCTGTTAGTGGATTTGCTAGCGGTGTGACGTAAATCTGTGCAAATTGTTCACATTGAGTTGAAGGCTGGTGAATCTTGACTTGAAAATTCGACCAATAGCAAGCTGTCTTGGCAGTGCTGCTGACCTTTGAGAGATCGGAGGAAGCTTATTAGCTGTGTTGCACCATCCAGTTTTATTTAAACCTCCTCTGTCAGAGTATGGACTTCTCCACAAAAGAGCAATGGTATGCAGACAGAAGTTGATGTTAGTGTCCTTTTAGCCATTTTTATAGAATCCTGAGACCAAAATGCCAGAGGGAGCAAACAGGAAAGTACAGAGAAAATAGAAAGAAACTTAGGAGAGCTATTGTGACTTAATAGCAGTAGCCTGGCTGGCTAGTGTGTTGGCGATTAGCTCATTGGCTACAGTAGCTGACTAACTAGCCCTGTGAGTAGTTACTACATCACCAAGCTTCTAAAATCACATATTTTGCGAAGATGCAAGGATGAATTTCACTGTGCCACCTTCTAGTGGGACTGAGCCTTTATCCTTTCATGATACAGAATTAATCTTAATACTACCTATATGCTCAGAGAAGACGACTATGGCATTATTGCACTGGAATATCTGATTAAATCATGACACATCATTAGTATAATGGTTCAATATATTATGGTGATTATGGTGGGACATTAAGCAGCTCAAATGCCTCTTGTTCCTACTGTGATTGATTTTTTTCAGACTTGTAGACAGTGTAATGGTGTACTGCTTCTTAAGGCTGGAAGACTTTGAAATGCTGCTGGAAATAAATGGAGGAAAAGGAACTTTTTTTTATGACTGACTGTCAGTTGAACGTGAGCAAGCAAAGAAAAGTGAGGATAACTTAAAGAACAAAGTGGGGAAACTTTGGCAATGTTTTGAAGTCACTGTTCTTTTGTGTCTTATCTGTCTGTAAAATTTCTCTTTGATGTTTTGTCACCTTCCCCCATTATGAATTCTCTTTGCTCTTTCCAGAAAGAAAAACTCCACAATCCTTCATTTCAAAATTCCCCATTTTATTTTTCCGATATGTGCAATCAAAGTAAATTATTCATGGTCACACAGGCTATAAACTTTAAGCAGATCTGGTGACTATTTCCCCAGCTGCTATTGTTATGAACAAAAAGAGGAAAAGGGCACGAAAAGGCAACTTCATTAATGACACATTATGTTTTATGGTGTACTTGGAACTTCAAGTATCCTGAGCATAATTTGTTTCTGTTTTATGTGAGCAACCCTGGTCTCCACCTGCCTCGGGTTGGGGTAGATGAAGGGCATTTCTCGACATGAGCTTTGAGACCCATTAAACGGGCTTTTATATGCACCTCAATGAGATGCAGACGGAGAGCACCTGACAGTTGAATGAAACCTCATATTCCTTAAATTCTTTCCTCCACTGTTTGGTTTGCTTACTTGACAAATAGTGGGACACAATATTTATGGGTGGCATAGAAAATTAGATTGGAAAAGTGAAAGAGTTAGTGATGCTTCTTCGCCAACAAAGTCTACTTGTCATTAAAAAAAAAAGACAAAAAGAAATATGGTTGTTTCTTTGTGCTGTGACCATTTTAAAGAAGTTAAATACGACTGTGAAGAGTTTAAAAGAAGAAAAGAGACAAGAAAAACGAACAAAAAGGCAAATGGAGTCAGCGAAGGATATGCTGTCCTTTGTACTTTTGGCATGTTGGCAGCACTTGATGAATGGACGTCTCTGAAGGAACCGCGTCTCCTCACAGGGAGCGCCTGACCTCTCGCAGTTACGTAGCAACTAGACGTTTGGTGTTAGGAATTGTATTTCACATGATTTTTATCTATGAATGCACACAGCCATAAATCTAAAGCAAGACGTGTGTTCCATTAAAGAAGAAGGATAACGTTTTCTTAACTCGTTCTCTCTTAACTCTTGGGCTTATGTTTGGGGTCAATTGAACAGTTCCTGCTATTTGGTTTCACTAACTGCCAGACATTGTTTTTCTGGCATTAGATCTGACACAGCCCAACAAATGGCAAATGCCTCAGTATAAACTCTCCCCACCAACCCACAGAACACATATACACATACACTCTCACATATCAACACTGGGAGGCTGGAGTCTTTCACACCAGAGCTAAGTCTTTTAGTGCTACAATGTCAACACGTAGCTACATACAATTAACACATTTTCTCTGTAACAAATCACTAAAACATTTGTTGATGCTTTATTTTGAGAAGAAGGGAAAACGTCTAAAGTAAAGTCTACAAATGCCCGCAGATAAATTGCACATTTTTTCAAATCACTGACTTTGATTCAGTTGCTTCAGGGGACCTTCGAAAGTAATTATGAGAAAATGTTTTGTGGTTGTTGCACAGCACATTTCAGCCTCCCCACAGATTCGACCAGCTTTAGATCCCCTGTGTTCAGTCATTTTGTAGTACAGTAATCACGCTCTCCACTCCAAACAGCTTAACATTTTATAGGGAAAAAGTTTGATAAGAAAAAGAACAGATAAAAAAGGCATGAGGAGTGTACTTTTTTAAAAAGCACATTAAAGTTGTTTAGTCATATTTGCTGATTGGAGATCTAGAAGGAAAAGAAATCACTCAAAACAGGCAGCACTCAAACTAAAAGCACACTTCAAAAGTCTTCGTACTTCTAAGTTGGTCATTCGGCTCTTTGATGTTATAAAGTTATGAATGTGACACTGATGACCAGGCTGGTATTTGTACTTCGTGTTATGGATCTGGCTGTACTGTATGTTGGTGTCTGTTTCTCCTGCTTCGGGTTTCAGCTGTTGGAGACATTTAACATTCCTATCAAACCATTACAGCACACTATGAACTTGACAGATGAAGCCAAACACGCCTACCTCACCACCCTGATCACAGTCATTTCAGTCTGCAGTCTGGTTGGGCAGCCTGGTGTACCTAGGAATTACGTCCATATTGGATGTTCCTGCACCCCACAATTTATGTTTAATGCCAACGTTCAGTACCAGTGTAAGAAGCAGTGTACCCCATTTAAAGCGAAGAAAGTAACGGTGCGGAGGTTGCGGTGGTAGATGGGTGTTTAGCACGTCTGACTTTTGGTCAGGAGATGAGAGTTTGCATGCCACTACAGACCTGCAATAATGTTTTTTCTTTTTTTCTTACAGTTTATACTGGCCATTAGGATAACCCTTGCTAATGTGTTTCCAATGTAAGTGATGGGGGACAAAATTCACAGTCCTCTTTGAGTGAAAAAATGGATTCCAAAGTTTATCTGAAGTTAATATGAGATTTCAGCAGTCTGACTTAGTCAAACTGAGTTGGTATCTTCCAAAGTTATACAGCCAGTTTATATCTGTTGTTATCCACCGCAGCTCACCAAGGAATCACTGTTGGGGGAAACACAAAGAGGGAATTTTGTACTAAAAAGAGAGAATTCACACTTGATTTGTCTTAAACAGATCACTGAACCCACATATTAGCTTCTGATTAAGTCTGGAATAGATTTTTGCTGTGGATTTTGTCTCCCATCTCTTCCACTAGAAGCATGTTAGGAAGGTATCTCTTAATGGGCAGTATGAACAGGAGGAATGATTACAGCAAGTAAAAATTGTTTCAGCGTTCATATGGGCTCCTGACTATTGTTTTAAGACATACCTGAAAAATGGTGAAACTATCCTTTAACCCTGCTTTAGTTACCTAACCTTGATCTTTTGCTTCTTGCTACTTTAGCCATACTGGAGCTGCCATGTGCAGATATTGTAGAAATCAAGAAGTTTACTAGAACATGTCGTTACCGAACATCAATATTAACAATGATTTTCCTGTCTGGCGATAAGGTTAGAGTCGGACTGACGAATGAACATTATATCATAACATTCTGTTAAACAACTTGTATACATGATTTTCTGCATGCTCAAAGCAAATTGTTTAGCGTTTGTGTTAAATGTTATGTTTGGGTAACAGAGACAGTGTGGTTGAGTTTTTGGAAAAAGTCTTGATATTGGGTTACATTAGAAAAACCTTCACTCACAGTAAAAGTTTGTCATGGTTAAAGCTGGGAATTAAAGCCAGATCACTACAGCTGAAGACACCCAATACACCGTCACTTACAGTACATCACATTATTTCTACCACCTGTGTACCAACTGTTTTTAGTTCACATGATCTGTTTCCATTTAAATATTGTGCTCATTCCTAAAGAGACTGCCACACTGCAACACCAGATCTTGCTTTTGAAATGTGTTGTACGTTAAGTAAACACTCAGCTTTGCAGTACTTTTTTTCAGTGCATTTTTTCTGTCAACTCTTCTCTTTTAAAACTAACAAACAAACCAAAAAAATAAAAAATAAAAATCCTGAAATGATTTGGATACTTATGATCCCCCATATGTTCACCCTCATTCTGTAACTGATTTCTTTTTGGAGCACTGTTTGTGGCTGAGTGGTTCAGTATCTGCATGTCTGGATTTCAGCACCAGCACCAAAGCTTTCTGACAGCTCTAACTGAACCATCAGAGCGGTAGGGAGGTGGGAAAACAGCAGATGATGCTCGGTGGGCCGAGGCGTCCAACATGGCAGCACATTCCCCTCTCTGATCACTACTCCAACTGGTTTAAATGAGCGCAGGCAGGCTGAAGCATTTTGCCCTGCTTATCCTGATGTGTTTGTGATCAAATGAGTGGTCGGGCCCCTCGGTGCTCGCTCATTATCTGGACACTGAGCCTGCTCTGCGCTGTGGGAGGCTCTTCAGCTCAGATAAGGCTGGCATGCTTCATGTTAGATGTCACTTTAAAGCATACAGTGCAATAAAAGTGATGCTGCTGTTGTTTGAAGGCCTTGTTTCTCCACATTTTGTGAAACTATGCATGAAAAGTCAACATTTTGGGGATACGTGGTTTTCCCCTAGTGGTAAGTTTCCATATGTCTGAGTTATTTCTAATCAGTGAAGATTAATATTAAAGAGAAACAGCTGTGTGAGCAGAAGAATAAAAGGTATACTGAGATTTCCAGAAAAATGTCCCTAACCGATATCATTCGTGTGTGAAATAAGCTCTATTTTCTGGTTTTGTGATGTGTTTTCAACCCCATATAAAGTTGTTTTCACACTCTGTCTCCCTTGGCAGCATGTTGCAGTGCGCCTCTGTGGCTTACTGGAACGGTTTGTTTGTTGCACATGAAAGAAATGGGTCTGAGCTGTTTTCTGCAGATGTTTATTCACTGTGGCACCGCTTCAGAAAAAGTCAAAGAGAGACCGCTCTCTCTGCGGTTGGCAGTTTGTAAATTAATTGATTTATTTGGTTTGGGAAGATTGCACGCATCACATATTTGGAGCAATCAAATCAGCAATTATGGGGTTTCAAATTTCATGTTTGCGCCCAGCTGTGACAAGCTCAACTGTCCTCAGAGAAGTCTGGCTGGATTTAATGTCTGTTGAAAAAGGCTGATTGCCTGGCATCATGACTAAAAATAATGCAAAACAATAATTTGTTGACATGACAGAAACACATACGGTTGTTAATAAAATATAGTATAATCTTTCACGTATTTCATGATAAAATTCACATCTTTCATCAGTTAATCCATGATAATGTCATTCCTGTATATCTTTGGCAATTAAATGTCTCATACTCCTATTTCTCAGTTCTCCAGCTGGAGTCAAGAATGTACACTTTGGTGAAAACATTGAAGCACCAGTGAGGAGCAAATCAACAGAATAGCAGGAGATGTAATATTCTGTATTAGATTACGTGTAGGACTGGTACTCTATATTTTCGTTTTTGTACCACCTGTTCAGTTTTTCCTTAAACACATTCAGATGGTGAAAGCTTGCTGAGAAGAGAAATGATGAAATAGAATCTCTTTTCTAGTGTCTATTTTTACTGGGGGGAAGACTGGAAGTTTAATATTTAATGTTAAAGGTAACATGTCGACTTTTTGACCACCAGTGATGAAGATTTTGACCAGTGGACAACCAGGGTACTAATAAAAAAATCTCACTGGCCCAAAAAGCATTTCCCTATAGGCCACCATTATAAACAAGACATCTGTAAAACTGTTGACAGGACACCTCAAACTGCAAACACAAAGCTATTTTTATGTGCGGGACATCATCTCAATGTAAAGACTGGCGGAGACATTCTTTTGGCATATGCGCTGGGTGAGCAGTTTTCATTGGAATGAATGGGTGACATATTGGAGAGGAGAGGAGGAGGAGACTCTCATAAAATACATCTGTGAACATGATTCAGAGTAGAGTAACAGGGTTCATACAAAGTTAAGTTGCTTAATTTTAACTGTTAGGAATATCCTTGAATTCGAATACACTCCTTGACAAATGCTTGATTTTCAACATTATCTGGTGTTTTCATCATCTACACAATCACTCATGTAAAACAAAAATCTTTTAATATTTGAAATGAAATGATCTCATCATCATATTTGTTTGTTGTCTTCTCGCATTTATAGTAACAATTTACATGTGATGATAAAGGCTTTGAGAGAATTTTTGGTTTAGGTACCTTGAAAGTGCTTGAATTTTACTCTTAAAAAGCTGCACGAACCCTGGAGTAAGCTAATGCTTTCTTAACATCTTATCTTGAAACTTGGAAACATATTGGCAGCTACACCTGCATATCCAATCGGCCATTGTAATAGTAAACACAACTACCATTTACCTCAAAGACTGGTCATTCCTATCAAATGTAAGTGGGGCTTATATGACATCCCTCTGCAGTTTCAAAATGTATTAAAAAAACTTTGCAAGGAAATACATTTATTCACCATGTTTGTTTGCAGACATGTATGGTCTCAAGGATTAACACTGTCCCTATTTTGTTTGTATCCCATGCACACATGCATGATGCATGTATGCGAATACTGAGGCAACACATTCCTGACAACAGTCTCACACTATTCCACTGATCGACAGTTGCCAAGAAAACAATGAGGTTTCAAAATATATATATTAAAAAAATGTCTTTGCAAAAGGAATAAAATGCATTGAACACGTTTATTAGGCCTCAAGGATACATTGTGTTTTAGTGAGAAACATAACTGTGTTTGTTTACAACAAAACTCCACAGGGTTCCTTTAATTTAAAAATAACGATAAAGGTTATACATGTGCATGTTCATAGTAGTTCCAACTATGGTGATCATAGAAAATGCTACCTATAATGATCCATAAATCACATCTTTCACTGTTGATCAAAGCTAAGTAGAGGTTCCTGTTGTCTAATTCAAAATCTTCTGCTGCTTTAATGCTCTAGCAGGTACGGCATCGCATGCAATAGCCCAAGGGCAAACAACGATGGGGGTGGGTGGACAAAACTTTGGTGTAGGCCATCTGTGTGCTATTTAGTCCAGTCCCAGCAGTCATGGCTGCTTAATTCAAAAACTGTCAGGGAGTGTCAGGTGCAGCCATTTAAAAGCTTCAGATTTCATTAGCCACAGGAAGGGCCACATTACCCTCAGGATTAATGTCAGGTTTCGCGGTTCAGTGCTACCAGCAGTGGACTGCATTAATGTGACTGGGTTGACCCTCTTGTTTAAATACACCCCAACTCATTAAGCATTATGTAGACCAAGAGCAGCCCTTAAATAGCCCATGAATTATGGACATTTTGTACAAGCAACATTCTTTTTACACCTCAAAAATCTCAAAAATCGCCCACCACTTCCTGCACAGGCTAAGATTCAATCACAGAGCACTAAATCTTCAGCTGAGGGGAGTTATCTGCCAGTCCACAGCCAAATGTTTTGTTTATACTCTTTAAGGCAGCATTGCTCCCAGTGTTGCATCATCATGGCTGTTTCATAACAAGTTGTGCTCTACAGTGTCTTGATGATGTGGGGTGGGCGGTGTGCGTTGTAGAGGTGGCACCATACTGAACATGCCGGGAACTGTCCTGTCAGAAAGCCTGAGCCACGGGCTCACTATCTAGAGGAAGACATAGAGAGCTGAGTCACCGCGTAGTGAGCCCAGAAAATGATAACTCAGTGAGGATGAGCCGAGTCATCACTCTTCCTGTTTTAATTAGGCAACATGGGCCCTTCAGCAGCCAATCATCTCATCTGCTTCCTTCCCTCCAATGACTACAGACGGGGAGTTGTGTTAGTTAGAAAGTGTCTTGAATTTCAGCAGCCCGATTGCATTTTCTTGCAGGAGGTTTCAATATCATATGTAACCTCCTTGGCTTCATAGCGAACATGAAACTGTCAGCACTGGTGAAGCAAACAAGACTTAATCGAACAATGTGCTGTGCTCTCTGCAGTTTTGCTACATCATGTTGACGTCTTTCCAAGGCCGGAGGCTGTGAATGTAATACATTCTGTCCTCCTGAGGGGCGGCGTCACTGTTTGTTGGGGGGGTCACGGAGCCTCTGTGTTTCATCACTTACCCATTCATCACAATGTCACCCAAGAGCCTGCGTGTCAGGACTCTCAGCGTGCGTTAGTACCAGGTGTGAGAGGGGTCAGAATTTTTCGGGGCTCTTAATCAGGAAATGATCGCAACCGGCCATGATTCATGGTGTGATCTGGTTGTCATACTTTATATGTTGCACTCCAGAAGCAGCATCTTAAGGTTGAAATGTATACTCCCACTCCTGAGAGCTATACCTGCACCGATGGGATCTGTTTCCTCTGCAGAGTGGAGGCCTGAGCTCACTTTCCAGAGTTTTGACAGATCTCAAGAGGCAGAACAATATAAATGTTTGAAAGGCAGTTTGGACTCAATTCCCTTTCATCTTTTTTCCTTCACACGGAATCTGCAGACTGTTTTCTGTGTCAGCCAGAGGGGGTTAGACCTTTGTGGAGTAGCAGCAGTACTGCCATACCGCTGACTTGGCAGTGAATCCATTTTTTGCAATTAACACTTTGTTTATGCTCTCACTTTGGTGCCCAGTGGGCTCTGAGGTAAGCACATAATCTTTAAAGTGGGAGGGGGTATCGCTGTTTAATGCCTTTTATTACTCAAGTGCAGCTCAGTCAATATATCTGACAAAGCAGAGGATGTAAGACACACATGCAGTCAATGTGTTCAAGGTAGATCTTAAATACATTCCAGACTTAATGTCAACCATAGACTGTTACCACTGAAACCAACAGGATATTTAGCTCATTTGTTCTGTCATATTTGATGTAGTTTTAGTTCGTAATGTGGTGTTTTATTTCCTCATGTAAAACTAAAGGGTGGTTTTCTGTTTCTTCAGGGTTTACCTTAGGAAATTGGTTAGCGAGGTGGTAAGTGCTCTCACTGATTTTTGGTATTTTCAGCAACACTGTTTTGGAGCATGTCTTTGTAAATAAATCAGCACATGGCTTCAGTAACCGGGAGGAGATCGGTCCAGTTAGAGGTAGCATTAGCTGCTAGTAGTTAGCTTGCCTTGTGCTGACTGCTCCTCTTGGATAACTAAACTGTCAGCGCACACTTCCAACTTTGCCATTTGGACATTTTATGATATCATTTTGTGTTTTGAAGACTGCAAATGCAACATAAAGATTTCAGGCAGCATTGTATGTGGTAGTCCAACATCTCTCTCACTGTGGGAATGTTGTAAATGGCTTAAAGCAGGTGTGGGATTGGAGAACATAGCAAGCTAGCAGGAAAGGGGTTAGCACGCTGCAACACACACTGAGGTTTGAGAGTGAGAGTTACTTTAAAAAATCCTAATATTATATTTAATTAAAATGTAATAATTTCGTCTTGTTTGTGCTACTTCAGAAGACAAATCTCATTTAGTGTATATTCATAAGATATACACCTCATTCACCAATGAAACTCTATCCTGTGCTGACATAAACATGATCAATACAAGGCAAGTTCATTTTAATCATAGCTCCCTTGCTATTGCCATAAAAGTCAAAGTGGAATTAAATAGAACAGCATGAATAATGTGTTTTGTGTTCCAAACGATTGTGTTCTGCTCTTTGATGTACTTTGAATGTCTGTAACTGCTGATAGACTGGGAAAAGACAATGTTGTGAATGGAAAGGACCTTGACCCACTTTAAACAACAAAGCTGTGCCGTGGGAAATGAATGAAGGATAATTTAAAATAGAGGTGAGATGAAAGAAATACAGCCAAAAGCGAACAATGCTAGTATTTTCTTACTTTTGCGCGTTTGAAGGTGTTGCCAACAAGTAGTTTGCTGTTCACTACAGTGGAAAAATCCTAATGATGACGACACTTAAGTGTGAAGAGCTTATTGAGTTTTCCCTAGGAAGCCTCCCCAGTGCATCGTTTGGAGCTGTGCTGTAGGCAGTCACTGCAGAGACTCCAATTACTGACCAAGTCCCACTTGGCTGGCTTCTAACTGTGACCAGCAAATTAGAAAGAGAGAGAGAGAAAGGGGCAGAAAAAGCATTTGAAAGGCAAGACGAAAGTTTTGGTTGCAGTGTGATACTGGCCTACAGGATGCCAAAAAAGACAAACGTCAAGCAGAGTTTAACAAGTGCATTGCCCGAGCAGAGGGAGAGATAGGCAGCTCTTTGTTCATGAGTTGGACATGCTCCAAACGCCTGCTTCATAGGATGTTCTTCGATAATCCAGCAGTGAGCGGCTGATTTATGACCTGCATTAATGTTCTGACTGAATTTCCTGAACAGAATCTTTAACTATAAGCAAAGCACATGGATAGGGGGGAAAAATAACATCTCACAAAAATAGATGTCATTTTCTGGAAAAAAACATCACTGAGAATTGTGTGAGTATGTTGAGTAACACCTGTGGCATTAACGTCAAACTTTTGCTAAGAAATATGTATATATATCCATGGTCTAAAAGAAGCTACTGCTGCCTGCAGTAGTAATAACGGCAGGAGGTCAGTGTAAGATTTCACTCATAGAATACGTGCAGATAAGTGCATACTGTGGTGCTGGGCCAAAAGTGAGGAGTTAGTGAAATAATACTTCCCGTATTTGACGTCATATTTTTGCAACATGTAGGAGTCACAGAGTTGTAGTGAGGCATTAAGCCACAGTTGTAATAAAAAAATGCGATGAAAAAATGATTCAGCGCCTGCAAACAAAACCAATTACCTCAAGGATCACTGGGCCAAGAGCAGCTGCCTGTTGTAAAAGAAAACAGAGGACCGTCATCCTTTTTTTTTTTTTTTGTGTGTGTCACCAAGCACTTTCAAGGGATCCCAGGCACTTTCAGCCCATAACTTATTTCTGTTCTTCTACTGTTTTGACGTGATATCGTGTTTCCCAAGACAGGAGCTTGTACACTCGGGAGGGGAGATGGATAAGAGTGGATGTGCCACGTTTTGACATTGAAGTAAGATTACTCTGTTCCCTCCAAGCAGACACACATCAAACAAGTGGGAGATCAGGGAAGCAGAAAGGCAGATGAGAGGTAGCTGTGCGTGTGTGCACTTCCACATGGGGTTTAAGAGGCAGAAAGGACAGCTGGTTCACTCATCACTACTTTTCTGTGTCCTGGGCTTTCAAAATCCCTAGGGACATATTGTTTCTGCTGGAGAACTGAACAGTAACTGGTTAAAAATGGAGGATTTTCTAATGTAGCTCAAGGTGTTTTCTATTTCTGTACCATAATGGTGTAATCAACAATAGCCTGAAAAATAAAATCTTAATTGTTACTTTGTGGACTGTAGCTGTGGATGGACATTTTGTTGTGGTCTTTAGGATATTTTTATTTATTTAATAAACTTGGTCAAAAACATGAAATATAATGTTGCTTCCATTGAACAGTAATTGATTGATCGACATTTTTAAACAATGGTTCCTCGATTTCAGACAGAGGTAGAAAAGCTACCTGGAAACTGTTGATTTTGCAGCAGCATTATTCTTGTATTTCAGTGTGGAGCTAGCTGGTCCTATTTTAAGTATCATAACCCTGTTTGGCTTAGCCATAGCTTACAAACACATACTAGTTCATATTTTTAAAATACTATGTATTTACTATATGTATACTATGTAGAAAAGGCTTTTAAAATGAGGACTAAGTGATGTAGTCGGTAGTTAACATTGGCTGGAGTTTCTTGATTGTAAACTTCCCTAAATCCAATAAAGAGCAGAACAGAGCCGCTAACATTTCCTTACACTTTGATAGCATTCAGGACCGGCTTCCACACAGTTTATTTGCTGGTCTAATTAAATGCTCCTTGACCTTAGAAGCAATGCTGGGTTAGGTTACTACTGTAGCCGGACATGCTAACATTTGCAGCTGAAAAAAAACCCATTATCCTCTAAACTCTTTAGTGACAGAGTATGTGTATCCAAAGTTTGGCAGGCCTGCCGTGCATAGTTACGGTTGTTAAGCTATGTTTGGACAATCACTGTTCGCGGGAGGGATGTAGCGATCTTATAATACAAAAATAATGCATTTTTATTGCACGCACCTTGCTGTAAATAGGCAGATACTATAATAACAAGCGCACATAGACAAAGCTGTATCTTTTACTGGCTTAATAAAATAATGTATAAACACCATAATTGGTATTTTGTCCATGTTACATCCACATTTCAGCTTTTACCTCTGTCATTGGCATTTACGTCTGATTAATCAGCAGGCAAAGTTTCATGTAAGCAATGCTATCTCAAAAAAAGCAGTGAGTGTGAGCTATTTGTGGGAAGGATGACATAGTTTCTCCTGTTCAGACTGGATTCTTGCTCGCTTATCTTTGCTCGGTCCACATCCGCACCGTGCACAATACAAGAGCTGTAGTTTCTCACTCCCACATGATTTGTTGACACTTTGATGAATCTTTTGTCATCTTGCCGTAAATGTTTCGCTCTCCTTAAAAGGTTCCAACCGGTGTTTACCTTTTCTGTTGCAGCGAGGTCTCCAATTCCCATGTTTTCTTGTGGGAATGATATGTTAGAAAGAGCATCTTTGCTTTTATGACGTTAAAGGAGTAAAGTAAATTGATCTTGCTCCATGCCAGGTATGCGTTGAGAATATACTATAGGCTTGTAAAAAAAATCTCTCTAGGGTTTGTAACATGTTCAGCGCCTGATTTCAGGAGACACTGCACGTATAG
Source organism: Macquaria ambigua (assembly GCA_008360985.2). Taxonomy (NCBI): domain Eukaryota; kingdom Metazoa; phylum Chordata; class Actinopteri; order Centrarchiformes; family Percichthyidae; genus Macquaria; species Macquaria ambigua. The sequence goes on along the minus strand of VMKM01001012.1, from coordinate 68,515 downwards.
TAGATGAGTTTGACTGACCTGTTGAGGTTACCACTCTGTCTGTTGTCAGTGCACCTCTCCCAGAGATGAAAACATCCCATTGGCTCCTCATGCATGGCTAACTCAGACCCATCACAACAAATCTGTCTCTCTGGGCCTGCCAGACAATGTCTGTGTGTGTGTGTGTGTGTGTGTGTGTGTGTGTGTGTGAGATGGCGTGGCAGACGAGGGAGTGATGGACTAGAAGTGACATACGACCCCTGAAGCAGCCAAGGATTAATGGCCTCACTAGGCGAGCTCCTCTAGAAGGATGTGGACGGGTAATAAGGACTTCCACCAGCCACAGTGCATCCATCCATCTGCCCTTCCGGATCCACGTTCTCCTGCAGCTGGAGCTTCCAGATGTGGAGCCACCTGTGGAAAAAGGGACACTGGTTTCCTGCCACAGAGGCAGAGAAGATTCCTCCAAAAAATCACTCTCGAGTCGATATTCCCCTGATGTTTTGTGTACAGGGAACAACATTTTTGAGTCAAGGGCACCTTTGGTGGTCTGAGTTGGAGATGGTTTTCGGGTGAGGACGGCGTCACCGGTGGCGTGACAGTTTACATGGAAACTGGGGAGGCGAGAGATATAAGACACTGCAGGGACTCCAGTCAAGGTCCAGAGGAAAATGAAACATGGAAAATGTCACTGGGGTATTTTACATTTTGCACTTTGAGCGAGTCTGAAAAGGTTCAAACACCAACTGAGAAGTGAAAGCGGCAGCTATGAATATGAGTCACCTGCATGAGAAGACATGTTACACTCCTTTTAGCTCTTCTAGTTCAGAGGTGTTAATATATACATGGAAACTAATTTAAGAGGAATTTGTGTCGCCAGAAATGTTTTCATTTATTTTAACTGTTGAATAAAATTATCTTGGCTGGTGATGGGGGACTGAATGAAATCTGAGAAAATTAGGTTGTTTATAAACATGATTGCTATGTGGGGTTTTTTATTTTTTATTTTGACCAAAAAAAAGTGAAATGAGGGACTTTTGGAAAATCCCTCATTTCATAATGTGAGTCATTGCGCCCACATTGCGTGTACAGTGTCAGTCCATTAACCAGGGAACTTCTCAGCAATACTTTAAATTCTTTGTGTTGTATTTAAAGGGTTAGTTCAGACAAATCACAAAAAACACAAATGTTCCTGCTTACTCATAGTGGTTTGTACTCATGCTGATTTTATCTGCTGAGGTTTTCGGATGTTTGTTTCTGAGACATCTGCCATCAACCTAATGCAATTGAGGTAAAAGGAATTTAGTTTGTGCTGCTCAGAGCTTTGGAAAATGACATTTGAAAAAAGTCAGAAGCAATGAGCAGCATTCTTGACCTTATTGACTGTCAAAACAAGTCCACTTACTGGCTTTCGACCCCTGTTGTTGGCTTAAGCAACGTTTCCGTGTTACCAAATCTAATTACTTTGGTGAGTGCAATGTTATCATAACCGATAGAAATGAAGGACAGAATTACAAAAATATGACCCTAGTTGTGATAAACTGGAATTACCCCTTAATAAACCTGTTAGCTATAGCTTGAGGCTTTCCTGCCAATAAACCAGGCTTCCAGCAACAACAACACCCTGTCACTTTCTTCTTCAAAATGCTCTGTGTTTGCCTCTGTGGCCTCAGACAGAAATCACAGATGAAAGTGCTGCCATAAGACATCAAGAGAGCCAGGAGGCAAAACACCTGCTGTCACCGTCTCCCACTCTCAAAACCAGCATGAACACACAAGGTCAAATAGCGGCACTTCACGTCCCAATCTATTAGATTTTCAGATGCTCCGCTTTTCACCAAGATCAAATCACTTCCTGCCAACCAGATTAGAAGTGCTAGTGGGGGGGCGAGGAGAGGGCTAGCGGGCTGATATTAAAAAGGACCCATGCTGCTGACAAGTCTTTGAACAGGAGCGAGCTGCACATTCAGGAGAGACTGTTCCCCAAACCCGCTCTGAAGAAAATCTGACAGAGAAATTGTCCTTGTGACTTAAGTTAAAGTCTGTGTTGCTTCTCCTTGTTGTTTGATTGGTGCGCACATTTAGTGGCATGTCTGAGGTCATTTTAATTCTCTGTGGTCCAACACTCAATGTCAAAGTTTGTAGTCACATTAGGGAAAGTTGCAATATAGCCAATAGCTATCAAAGTTTAACCCTGAATATAACTACACTTAAAGAATGAGCTTGCCTTTGATTAAAATTTGATATTTAAATAATCAGGCTTTTTTAAGGCTTTGTCTATTCATGAGAGGTTTGTAACTATTGAATTTGTAATTTTTTTTCTAACATTAAGCATGAATCCTGCCAGCATGTTTTTGCATTAGCACAAAGGGGGAGAGTTTTAGAAAGAGGTGATTTGTCTTGCTCACATTTTTTTATGAATGACTTGATATGATACTCAAATCTACTCAAGGAAATAGGTGAATCAGAATCTGGGTTTGTAGTTTAATCTTAGAAGCACAGTATATCCAGATTAATTATTTTTTATTTAGGGAACTCACACCACATTTTATTTCCTGGTGTGAGAAGTGTTACAGAAGTGCAGTGAGTCATTCATCCCATCTGCCTAAAATGTTGAACGGGACGCACACATTTCCTTATGATCATTTTCTCCCCAAACACCTTCTTTTGGCCTAATTTCTTGTTTTATTTTCATAAAATCCTCTTCTTTAAACTTGCATTAACTGACTTTTGGCTACCTGGGGGCAGGAGAAACAAGCTGTAAACACAACACTGACATATTCTCACCTCATAAAGTTAATATTGCTGACCTTGTTAGCAAACAGTTGCCTATTTAAGCATCCAGCGACATGGAGCAACTTCAGCATTCATTTGTGGCTGTGATTCTGGCTACCTGATGAATCCAAGTCCAATATTACGTTTAATTTTAGCTCTGTTGTGGTTGTGTTTGGTGCTGGCAGGTAGTGTGTAGTGGTGGGTTTCTCAGAGCTTTTTCATTGAGAGCTTTTTTTCCACTGAAAATGATGCTGACGAGAGCTACTAATGAACCAGAACAGTAACGTTGTGGATCGTAAAACCAAAACAATGAGCTGAAAGATGCTAAAATGCACCATAGAGCTGAGAGCCAGGTGATAATTCTCTGTGGGTTCATCACATTACACGTCACCATTTGATCCATTTTTAATACAGAACATTGTGATAAGTGCAGTTTTAAGAAAAATCGTGATGCTGGTCATTGACTGTGTTTCGAGCAACTACATGTAATCAGTTGGTAACATTGTAAACCTTTAATAGCAATATTACAAATCCAACACATATATTAAATGTATTATAGAAAATAATAAAATAGATTATATAGAAAAATACCTTACATTTTATGTAATAAGCTTGCCAGCCTTCGCTACTGTTTTGACCCTGAACTGTAGCTTCATTATCAAATGTCAGCTTTGCGTTGGTGTAAGGGGGCTTATCAATATTAGAACATTATGTTCCCTTTGTAATCTTTTTCTAATCTAAAGTATTTCAGCGTTTCCAATTGGTTGTAATCCTAGGACCAATTGATCCCTCTTAACTAGTTAATTGTCTAATTGTTTAAATCCAGACATCAAATAAAGAGACTTGTCTTCCTACTCCAGCTCTTGAAGAGCTCATGTGGGGGCTGGCTCACTGGTCATCTGTCCCGTTGCCCTAAACCCAAAACAACACCCACCCATCAGACCCGCCTGGGCCACTTAAACAACCTCAAGCAAATGGACCCATTATAAAATGGAAGCGTATGTTTGGCTAATGGGGCTCAGCTGTCCAGTCAGTTTCACTCATGTATATCTCCTAATCTGGTGGTGGCTCTGTGAGGATAAAGGGGGGATTTCAGAGGCGATACAAACAGACAGATAGCAAAGTGCGTGGCGGAGGCCTGGCCCAGGATGTCAGTGTTCAGGGTGGGTGACAGTGTTATTCCCTGCCATCTGTTTCCCAGGCGGCGGTCCAGCAGTGCTATGTTGAATGCACAGGCATGAGGGAGTAAGGAGCATCCCACCATGCCACACTATTGGCATTGCAGTATTTTATATTAACATAGCCGTGTGGCCGGCCTCCCATGCCTGTTTGTAGGGGCGAAATGGGTTCAGTTCAGGCTACACACAGATATATAAAAAAAGCTCTCTTACACTCAGACTGCCCATCTGTCTATCGTCTGTCTGTTTTTCATGTCTGTGGCACTCTCTCAACTCAAAGAAAAAGGACTGGCACAGTCACAGTTTGCTCCACATTGCTGAGCTATAAAGTTACAGAATGCAGAAAAGGGAGATTATTGAATTAGCGCAAGTACAACTCATTGTTTTCTCCCTGAATTTCAGCTTAAAGCCGTCGGCCCGTCTGAATTTCCCATGAAAAGCCACTTCTGCTCTCTTTTATGAAGATGAGCAGGACGGTAAGTGGCGTCAGTGTTTGGTGACGCGACACAAATGCCCTAAATGGCATATCATTTTCTGTTTGGGTATGTTACCCAAACAACAAAGGAATGTTATGAGAGCAGTGGGGTCTCATCGCTCAACCTTTTATGAGAAGAACTCACAAAGGCCTGAATCACTCTTCCTCTCTGTCTCTGCTGTCACCCTCAGGAAAAGTGAGCACGCCGTAAATCACCTCGGCAGCTCTGTGTTTTGAAGCGGCAGACTTCCCATAGCCAGTGTCATTTTATAGGTTGTTATTTCATTCCATGTTGTAGAGAGGAGGGCTATAAAATCATGTTGCTTTAAATGCTGATGTGTTTGCTTGTGAAGTGGTGAATCAAAATAGGGATGAATGGAGGGACATCTACAAAAAGACGGCCCAAAGTGCACGGGGGGAACCTCAATCCAACCTTTGTCCAGAAAATGAACCTCAAGGAATTCAGCTAATTCTTTTAGTATGGAAAGTGGAAGCTTTATTGCATTCTTTGAGGATGTGAACCTGAACGTATAAGTGTTAACTTGCATTAACATGTGCGCTTCATATACAATGAATTACTTTGTGTGAGGGCTCGTGGGAGAGGTTTAGAGAGAAAACCATTGAGGGGTTTGGTTTGGACCATTCCTGCAGAGATCTGGGCCGTGTTCTGGGTGTCAAAGTGCAACGATAAAGAAACTGAAAATAATTACCTCACTTATTTCTCTATTCTTTCACATGTGCATGTTAAGCTTTTCTGTTTGATTTTGTCCCAAAACATTTAGACACCAAGGTAACGTGTCAATAGTGCATTCATGCTTGCATGCATAAGTCTGCACAAATCCCAAAACAGGCTGTTCATAAGCTCCAGAGAGAGAGAGAGAGAGAGAGCTGGATTATTTCTCCCTGATGCCCTTTGTTTGAAGAAAGAGGTGTTGACTGACAGCCGAGCTCCTGGACCCTGCTCAGCCAGGGTTCAATGCGGATGCCTGGCTAATGAGGTCGACTACAGGGATTATAATCAGACAGGGAATATTAGCGTTCTCGTGTGTCAGTCAAGATGGGAAAACCTCCCAGTGTTGCAATGTCAAAGTGAGCTTTTCAGCTTCCGATTGGTTCATATTTACCATACAACAACACAGAGCCATGTCACAGCGTCCCCAGGGCGGCTTTAAGACGTCTCAAGGCTGTGACAGTTAATGGGAGAAGGAGTTATGGTGGGAAATCTCACCATGGGTCCAATTCCAAGGCCCTGGTGGACACTGAGGGCACTCCAAAACGTACAAATTATCTCCTGTCGGCTTTTTGGCAGTAAAATGTGGTCATTTTAACCTCGCAGTCTTTGACCTCTCAATAGTCATTCAGCGAAAGGTAGACTTCAAGCTGGGACTGAATCCCCGCTTTGCGCTGAAACGTATTAATGGGCATCACGTTTGACCCTCTCAAACCTCAGGCCAGGCCATTTTAAAGAGCGAAACAGAGAAAGAGATGAGAGATGGAAAGAAAAACATTGTAAAAAAAAGCACCGACTCACACGCGCGATGTGACATATGGAAGCCATCACAGGCCTGGACTCCCATCTGTGTCGGCAGTCGTGGCCTGCTGGCACCCACTAGTCACTGCGCAGGATGGGAATAATCCAGGACAGAGGAATTGTGATAAGAGGAGTCCGAATCCCTTGAGGGCAAGATTTCAGCGTTGGGGGAGGGAAGGGATGGGCTGAGGGTGTTATTGTGAGGTACAAAAGCTTGCTGGCGTTTGCAGAAAACAGGTGCCCGACAGCTCAGTGGGGTTCAGCTGGGTTTAGTAGGGCTCAGTTTCTCACGTTTCTGCTAGCAACAAATACCCTATACACGACTGAAACTGCAACGCTCCCACTTCTTTGTTTCACGTCAGCCTGTAAGAAACTGTAAATGTAAGCGACACATTCCTTTGCTGTGGAATTTAAACAGTTTGTAGTCTGTAGCAAATATGCGTTTCCTGCCCTGCTGTCGTCGAGATACATTTGATTTATTTCTGTTTGATTTCTGTTTGGATTGCAGCGGCAGTTTTTTGGCAAACATAACGAGCTGGAATAAAACTAGATGAAAGGCATAATTGGAAAAGGAAATTGGCGTCTCATCTTAATTTACATGTTTGCATTGTTGAATTTGCCTAAAGGAGTGAATTTCAAGTGTGTTATTATAAGCCTCAGAGTTGAACGGAGAGGTAATTTAGGAGTCTCCTGACCACATTCGTTCAAGCTTCATATCCTGGTTCACTGCAGATCTAATCAGCAAGTTGAATGATATTTGCTCCCTCCAGTCATGTTCTATTTTGTTCTTGCTCTAAAAATGGCAACATATACAAAGAATAGGAGCTCTTTAATCAATCAAAGTAAGATAAAAGTTTATTTAGGTAGCAGATAATATTCAATTAAGCATCAACAGATGTTGTTTTTAAGGTAATGAGGTGATTGTTTTTGAGGTTTTATAAATCCTCTTGACCCGAACTTCTTCTCCTTTGCTAGACGTTACTAACTGGCACAGTCCAAGTTTTTTGTCAGTGAAAAATTTATTGTAAAGCAGTAAATTTTTTATCACCCCTTTTCAGAGGACCCCTGATGGTAGGCTGTGGAGCTTTATCAATCTGAGAGTGAATGCCCCTCAGCATTTTCATGGGCATGCATCTCGGGACACACACAAACACACTCACATGCTGAATTTACACACTTCACAAGATTCAAGGAACTACAAAGACCAGCATGTTGTGTACCAGTGAAACGTATCTTTCAGTAAAACAAATGAGCCCCATACTTTGAATTTCAAGCAACAGAATAAATGCAACATCTGATCTTGTGTGACAGTGCGGTCAGGTCTCTTGGGTCCTCCACCCTGTACAGCTCAGCGCTGCCCCGAGGCCACAGAGGGCAGGACCCTTCAGATTTAACACCTCACAGACAAGGACACCTGGGATTTATTAGTGATCGAGCCCATGCAGGCTGCATGCAGACAAAAAGTCTCAGCCTTTGTCTCGAACAGAGGAGAAAAGTTGTAACTTTCAGTCTGTTTTCTTTTTTTTTCTTCTTTACCTGCATTTCATCTGCCTCCCTGTTGCTCGTCCATCTTCAGTGGTCTTGTGGGAAGCAGGGGGAGGCTTTTCAAGTGTGACTAATGTGGTTCAGATAGCGTGCAGGATGACGATGGGGGAGCACCTCGATCTGGGCCATACCTTGTTTGTTGTGGCAGCTTTACCTCAGCCGAGTCTACTCTCCTTTTTTCCCTCCTCGCCGCTGCTCTGCTTCAGCGATTCAGTCAAATGAAAGAACAGCAGCCTGACCTCTTTTCAGCCTGGCTGCTGTGGTCTGGATCCTCAGGACAGAGCGTCATGTCGAGGCCATCTCCAACAGGATGTAGGCCTCATCATCACTGCGGTCACCAGCACTTGCCTCATCTCCCGGCCCGCTCGTTGTAATCAAGCGCTTCTGTTATCATAAGGAAGTATTTCTGCAGGAGCTTTTTTTTGTTTGTTTGTTGTTTTTAAACATATTTATTTCCTCCAGTGTAAACAATAAGACAACATCCTCGGATGGGGAGGGGAGCGTGCCAGTGCTGCGTGCAGCTGGAGGTGACACAGCATGCTGTGGTACAGTAATGGAGTCATCCATCAACAGGCCCCATTAAAACACCTTGACAAGCCAGCTGAGGCCACTCCAGTGGCCATGGTGACCAGTCTAAAGGTTGATGTTTGTTCTCAAACAGTGGCTGCAGAAATACTCAGTGTAAAGACAACAACACTTAAATGGATCTGTTCATTTGTTTGCAGTTTATTATAGTGTTCATATTTATGTTCTATAAATAATCTGCTCATGTAGCTACAATATAAGCAAGTGAATTCACAAACCAAGTGTGAAGTAGATTATGACGTGAGCTTGCAGATTATTTCATTTTGTATGTTTACATACACAGAAATAATTTTATCACCAAGATTAAGCTAATAATTCACTGTCACTGATATAACTAAACTACTGATCAGCTACCCAGCCTTGCTTTCTGTTATAAACTTTTTTCTCCATGTGTGTATCACAAATTTTTAGTTGTAGAACAATGTTTGTTATCAAAAGCAATTTAGTGGTCCTTTCTTATTCTGTTATTTCCATCAATGAATGGGAGGGTTGGATAAGTGTTCTGGTAGAATTAATTTGACATGCAGGTGTAGCCATGTTTCTCTTAATCGTTACTGTTATGACCCGGCTCGAAGACCATAACAAATAAGGAAGCACAGGCAGGGAGGTACTAAAAGAAAGGAATTTTATTTAACAAAGACGCATCTAACTTAACCAATATAACCAAAGTAACAGTTCTAACAAACCAAAACCGGACTGACAGAAAAACATACTCCCGGGTAAACTTAAGCTTAATGCCAACAGAACCAAAAACACAACATGGTGCAAGGGGGAGAAACCAAGAGATTCTGCAAACAGGAAGGGGCGGTTTTATACATCCGGAAGACAGTGGCCAGCTGCCTCCAATTCCTTGACGGCTTTAGCTCCCTCCAACCAGGACCAACACTGAAAGACAAAACACAACACCACAACACACCCTAGCCCTGGCAGAGGCCCTGGGCTGTCACATTACAAACATGACTCATATGACAGTTTTATGATCTGCCACCTCAATTGGTGTGGCCTGGTTGAGTTTTGGCAACTAAAACTAGTTGGTATTAGATAGGGAAAGATCACGGCTGTGGTTAAGGTTAGGAAACATTATCATAATGGTTAGAAAAGACAGACATTGACTGTTGGTAAAAGACGGGACTCAAATTGCAGTCTGATATTCATTCATTCCAACCTCATCTCTTAGAGGTTTTGCGGTATAACAACACACTATTTCTCCCTTTGGTACTAGTTATTATTTACATGAGTCTCAAATAACAACCTTTATTATTTGTTACTGTATCACTGACACCGATACCTTTCCTAATTAAAGCAGTATAAGTTTTATATGGTGTGACTGTTTAGTTGTTGAGCTAATGTATCAGCAACATGGACATCCCCCTTCGAGTCCAATATTCATTCACCTTTTAGCTCTGGTTTGGTCGACTCCTGAAAAATATCTTGGTCTTTCAGTTTGCTAAATGTTCAGACACCAGCTACTTCTTTACTTTGTGTCTCCTCCATGTTGCACTGGGCAGGTAGTGTACGTCACAATAATGAGCTCGTATTAACAGCTGCCTGTGGTTTTATACGAGCTACAATGTTGTGGTCTGAGGGTCCAGCATTAAACAGTGCAGTCTCCCCAAAATAAATACTGAGAATCAGTCAGACAAATTTGGATTGTCCATACTGTTTGACCTTGCATCTGATAAAAACAGAGATATTTGTTTAGTCTTTATTTACAGACCAACAGGTCAACAATCCTTTGTCTTACTGTGAGAAATAACATCATAAACCAAATGATTATATTTTAAGAACTCACATGTGTTGTTGGCCAAAATGGCTTTTTTTTCTGGCCTTGTTCTTCATTGTTTGTTCCCTGCACTTTAAGCCCTCTGAAAATTCACTCAAGCTGAGATAGAGCAATTATGTGCAATTTCAGCTCTCAAGCCCATCTCCAGCAATCACCATGGAGATATTTAAAATGTGGTTAGAGTCAGACGGCAGACACAGAAAGTGGTAATATGTTCCCTTTTCAGCTGACTGCTCTTTGTTCTCTTGAAGTTTAACCAATTTATAAACAAACATCCTTCTTCAAATCCTTTTCACTGATTTGAATGAATTTTTCACCACATAGACAAATTGAGAAACAGTTACGACCGGATGGCTTTAAATTATTGTATTGTCTGTTTGGGACAAACATTAAATCCCTAAAGCCCTGTAGAGGGGTGTTATTCCCGCAGTTTTCAGCTTTTATTTATATTAGAGACCAGCTGAAAAAGTCCCAGCGAGCCCCCAGTGTGTAAACTATCTTTGACCAGTGATCAGGCTCCTATTCAGAGGACCGTATCTCCTCCATCTGCGGCGTGTCGACAGGCATCCTCCTGCATTCCAGTCCTTTTGTTTGCAGAGGTAGGGGAAGGACATTAATGAGTCTTCCATTGACTTTACATCCTTGGAAAGTCCGCCTTGGCCTCACACCTGCTGCCTATAAGCCGCTGGAATCTCTGCTCCATCACTGTTGAGGATGTGCTGCCTGGAAAATATGCGGGCTCCTCAAGGCTCCTCAAGGTAGCGCAGCATGCGTCGAGGAAACGGTGAAGAATGTCAACCTGGACATCCACCAGGACAGCCAAGAATGCAGTCATTGTTTAATGAAAACAGGCTCTTCATCACTGATATTGAGCACCTGTAGACTTCATATACTTTTAAGCTCCATTGTGTTGTTGTTGTCTTTGTTTTGACTGGGCCATGGAGGCAAAGGTGAAGAAGTTGTTGTGTAATGACAGAGGTGTGATTGATTGTGGTTGTTTATTAACACAATGAAAAATTATGTGTCGGTAAAGTTTGCCAACACAAACATTCAATCAACTGTGAGAAGCAGTACTGTGAGAGTTTGAGCACAGTGGCTACAAAACAAATGCACACAACCCCCCATGAAACCACAACTTGTTGTTCTCACACTTCGGTTTTTGTACGGATTAAACAAACAAGATACAGCATGTTCATTTGTGCGCTTTAGAGATGCTGGTGGATGGATTTTGTTGCCTTTGGGCAGATCTGTTTCCCCATGTTTCCAGTCTTTATGCTAAGCTAAGCTAACCGGCTGCTGGCTGTAGCTTTGTATTTACGGTACAGACATGAGAGTGGTATTATTGATCTTTCATCTAACCCTTGGCAAGAAAGTGCCTTTCCCATAATGTAATCCAAACTTAGTCAAAGGTAGTTGCCCGCGTAACGATAACTAAAGTTAGTGGAGAGAATCTAAGCTCAAAGGTCCACTTACTAATGATTCATAGCTCTCAGTCACTTCTGTCATTAAGGTCATGTGACGGCACCTGAGCCTCTTTCATTGGCTGAATGAAGACTGTGATTTTATGTGACAAGTTTACATTCTCTTCACCATACAGTATAATGTTCCCAAAAGCCAAGATTGAAATTGAAGTTGTTTTACGGGCTTAAAGAGGAAATCCAGAAATTTAGTATTGCACTTCCATAAAGTTGGGTGACTCACAAGAGAATCGAAGCAGCAGAGCTATGAGAGATATGACGATGAAAGCCAGATGATGCCCAACTGTATTTTACTTTGATATTTGATGGCACCGTTTCTGAGCCCCGCATCACAGCTAGCATTTTATCCTAGCCATAAAAGCTGCTGCTGTACATCTGATCATCACTGTTACTGATCTACTTAGTGCCGGAGGAACAAGCTTAAAAAAACATTAAAAAGACTCTATTGAAGTAAAGTGAAGCATCAAATCTTGAGCTATCAGCACTTAAATCTGTCAAAAGAGTTATTCAATATGACAAATGTACAGGACTCACTACCTGTTTAACTGCGGGTCCCCACACCAATGTATAAAAAATTACAATATGGTTTAAATGGCTGTAACGGCTCCACAGACACCTGTGTGTTCTGTGTATCTGGAACCGGTTTATGTTACGAGTCCTAACAGAAACATAAGCCTCTCTTTGACAGCTCTGCAAAGCTTAGGACAAGGCTATTGCCTGCAAACAGTGCCCAGAAATATGTGTTTTTACCACATGCAGAACAAGACAGACAGAGACTTTTTAAGGTCATGGGTTATTCAAAATAAAGTGGTATCACTTTCTATGAGAACATATCTTTCCTTCACTTTGAACTGCACTGTCTGTAACATGGCAGACATGCACTCCCCAGGCAAAAAGCATGTTACGCACTGCAGGCCGTCGCCAAAATTGCTGAAAGGTTAGACATACAATCAGGAAATTCTCCATGATGGGTTGCAGCAGCTCAGCAGGAGTTCAGAGTCCCTGCTGTTACAGTGTGTCATGACTTTCCCTTTCCTCCATGACCCCCAGATACCACACTGCTGCGCTGCAGCGATGGCCTGGAGGATCTCAGAGGGACCTCTGGTAGATTTATGAGCACCATGCTTTTGTTTAGCCAAGGCGTCCTGCTTATTTTTGCTTCACTGTTAGAGACTACTAGGTTGAGATAATGAATCAAGGCCTGAGGTTACGGATCCACAGAGAGCTGCTCCTCACTGGTCACCTGGTTTGACCATTTTGTTCAGTTACAGTTGTTGTTGTCGCTTTGCTTCAATTTAGAAAGAATGGCCGTGTAGATAAGACTCAAATACATTAATATAAATATACTCAAAAGGCTTTTGAGACTGTAATCATAAACAAACTACATGATTTAGTACTTTGGTAATAATGTAAATGGAAAATATCCATCTGGATCCAACAGCACTGCTAGATTTATTCATTTGAATATACTCACTTTAGAAATTACAACTTGTGCATTTGCAACCAATGCAAACTATATGGAGTCAGTTTCATTATTTGTGTCATCTCTATAAATTTGCTGTCAGAACTACTTAATTCAGGTTTTCTCAGGTTTCAGCCATTCTAGCATCATGCCTTTAGGGACGGCAATGCCGGTCGGTCCACCACTTTAGTCCAGAATAAAATATCTCAACAACTATTGCATGGATTGCCATTAAATTTTATACAGACCTTCATGGTCCCCAGACGATGAATTCTACTGACTCTGTTAATTTCCTGACTTTTCCTCTAGCACCAATAGCAGATTCACATTGAGTGGAATATCTTAAAAACTATTGGATGGATTGCCAAGAAATTTGGTTCAGACATTCACGTTCCCCTCAGCAAATGTTACCATGCTAACATGCTAAACTAAGATTGTAAACATGGTAAACATTATATCTGTAAACATCAGTATGTTAGCATTGTCATTTTTAGCATGTTAGCATGCTGACGTTCGCATTTAGCTCAAAACACTGCTGTGCAAATTACATATTGCCAAACTGAGTGTTAATACGCACATACTTTATATACTGTAGGGGGGTTTGCTCAGTTGCACTGCTGATGTCCATGCAAAGTCAGTTATTTTTAAATTCAAATCACATTGACTCTGAAAATACAGCACAATTACACCCTGTGCATACAGCAATGACTCAGTGCACCATTATTTCTGCCTATTTTTCACCTCAACCTCTGAAATCCTGTTGCTGCAGCATCCATGAAATGTATCATGACCACAATGCTTTCCCTGTTCTTTCTTTGTCAATGATATATTCAGTGATATGCTTGGTTTGTCAAGCTGTCAGGGGTTGGCAGTTTCTAAAGGCTAAAATAACATTTGTTCACAGTGATAGAGCCTGGAAATGGGGGCTGCTTTAATTACTTTAAATTGTAGATAAGAGTACGGTGAAAGGTGCAGCTCAGTTATAACACAGCTAAAATGTGCTATAAATAGCATTTGTCATCAGAGCTGGGAGAAGAAGGTGTTTGAGCTAACAGGCTGACTGGATGATATGTCGACCGAGGTCAGCGTGTGCGTGCCGACTGCAGCGGCTCCATTTTTCCATTGGTCACTGCTAACAACCATAAAAGTCCTGCACATGCCGGGGTTGCAGCAGCATGGTCTCATCGCCCAGAGGTTTGCTTTTATTCTCCCTCAAAGAGAGGCTTTAAAGTCAGTGCTGCAAGCTGAATTTCACATAAATTGTATTGTTCTGTCATACTCAAGTGACAAGTATAGCCAACTAAAAGTGTTTTTTTGATTGTAGTTTTTAATAGTGTACAGTATATGTCATTCAGTATCAGATTTGTGGATGGTGGAATGATTTATAGCATTCACATTCATATTAAACATCCAACACATTTGTTCTTTTCTGTCTCCATTTTATTCATAAATAAATAGCAGAGGTGCTTTCATTCCCTCCAGAACAATGACTCATCACTAATATTAAGATTTCATCCTCATATGAGCTGTTGTGGCTTCCTCACCAAGTTTGTCTCCAAGTTTCCTCATTATCTTTTTCTTGTTACATGGCACTTTCCATGGAGGATAATAATGAGATTTTACACCCTAACAAGCAAAAAAGAAAATAATTTACAGTGTTTTTCCTCCTCAAGTCTTCCCCTGCTTTCCAAATATGCCGTATCTGCATCAAAAAAGCGGCTCATGGGCTTAAAGCTGCCTCTGACAGCAGCCTCAGCTCCGTTTCACTGTTTGCCGGAGCACAGCTTAACCCCCGAACCAACGCGTATAATGGGCCAACTTGACTGGCCAAGTTTGACATGCAGTCCTCCCTTTGTAATGGGGGTCACAGCCTGCTATGGTGGAGCAGTTTACAAGGGGAAGAGGGGAAGAGGAATTTATGGGGACAAGACAAAAGCCCCTGAAGCTGAGAGTTTTTCCTCAGCGGCTGTCAGTTCGCAGTAGTGCAGAGGCCTAATTCTGAAAGGTCAGGAGGTCAAGTTAGGGACCACGCTAATCCCTTCACAAGCTTATTGTGAGCTCCTGAATGTGCGGACACGAGTAGTGCAATACTTTAAGTCGTAAGTCGAGCAAAAGCTCTTGACATATTCTCATTGTTTCACCATCAATATGTGAAACTTGAAGAACCCTTGTTTTCCGTTTAGTTAAGCCAAGTTCTTTGTGTTGTGTATTTAAACCTGCAACAACTGATTTTTTTTATTAGCCATGCTAGCGGCACTGATGAGAGCGGTGAGAGTGAACCAAAACAGTAAAGCTATGGGCCTCAAAACCAAAACAATGAGCTGAACGACGCTGAAAAGCTCCATAGAGCTGAGAGGAGCTGCAGAGTCTGGTGCTAACTCTGTGGGTTTATGAGTGACCCATTTAACATTACACAGCCATTTGATCCATTGTTATTATAAATCTATTGATTATAGCCGCTTCAAGCTGAATTGTGGCTCATTAACCTGGCAGACAGCAAATGCTTCCAATGATTTCTCATTCGATTTTTCCTCATTTGCTCTCAACCTGCTGTCCCTAATTTACTTAAAACTCATCCATGATTAGGGATTAGTGGAAAAGAAGAATATCCACTTCTAATCAAGCTGCAGGAATTGAGCCACGTAATGTCTGTGAGGGCTCCGGGAGCACACGTGTTTGTGTATGATCACTTGGTCATGCATGGAGATTAGCGAGCACAATGGCATTCCTCCATATACAGTAACATCCTACGCAATTAAAATGGAGCAAATTCCAAAGTGCAATTAATGATACCAATTATAGAGACCGTTGAACAAACAAGCTGACATAATGAAAGATACACTGACTCTCTCACACACACACAGGATATCCGAAAGTAAGGAAACACTGTGTGTCAATAGGAAACAACACAGCGTGAGCCGGAGTGCGTCCCGTGTCCCTGAAGGCACCGTGCACTTGAGCCAGGTGCCTTCCTCTGTGTGTTTTCCTGTTTACTGACTCGCCTGCCTGCTTGTTTGGGTGTTTTCTTTTGGTCCCTTAAGTCAATACCTTCCTGTGGACCGTGTAGCTCTTGCCTGACTTCACTGCTCTTTTCTGGCCGCCGGACGTCATTAAAAAGGCTCAGAATATCAGCCAAGGGAAGTCTGATGGAGTCCAGTGTGCGGTGCATTGTTTTGAAACCATGCTGGTTTGGGCTTTAGCTATTTCTGGAGCCACAGAGCTGCCTCCTGCACATCAACTGTAAGAAGTAGTTATTTTCCGCCTACACCGTCATTGCCAAATAAAACAATGCCATTTCCAAGGACTTCCTTTAAGTATACATTTATTTCCTCTCTCCGGAGTGACTATTTTTTCAGTGACTCAAACACTGGAATGTTTTTCAAACTGTTGTGTGCGTTAGTTAGATTTAATCATCACAAAAACATACCAAGTTTTCATATGTTGGTTATCAGAATTATTGATGCATTTCATGCTGTATTCTGACAAATAAATGATTTTATCAGTGCAAAAATGGCCATCTCTCCATGTTTTTAGCCACGTTGGTGGAGTGTGTTTAGGGATGGTTGGTCAACCAGTTTGGTCCGCACTGAAATACCTCAACAACTATTGGATGGATTGCTATGAAATTTGGTATACACATTTGTGTCCCCCACAGGATGAATTGTAATAAGTTTGGTAATCCCTTGACGTTTTATATGGCCCCATCATCAGGTTACAATTTGAATACTACGAATCTAAATAAAGTTGTTCAATAATACTATACTACAATAAACTGATGACATTCCCATCAGCCTCAGCTGTACTTTGTGTTCTGTACTACTTTTCAACTAAGATGGTGAACATGGTAAACATAACACGTGCTGAACATTAGCATTTTTAGTCATTGTGAGCATGTTAGCATGCTGTTGATAGCAATTAGCACAAAGCACTGCTGTGTGTAAGTGTAGCTTCACAGAGCCACAAGCATGGCTGTAGATTCTTAGGTCATGTTCAGACCGACTTAAGCCCTGCATGAAAAAAATGCAGGGTCGGGCAAATTCTGGGTGGATTACTTTGTAACGAGAACGTGGTATTTCTACCGTTTACCTGCCGATCGTTGCGTCGAAAGATAAAATAATTGCCGCTGTGATAACTGTACAGAGTTGTAAAATCCTGTCTCAGAGTTTTATAAACCGTTTTTCCATCTGAGAAACCTTCAAATTCACGGATCTGTTACTCAAACTGGATTCCTGAAGGTACCTGAAGCAACACACCCCCACCAATGTCGGGGCCCTTGCATACAGTGCTGTTTTTGGTCTCAATGCCCGCATAGTCTTGTTCTGGTATGTCCACCCTTTGTCTTCAGTGCAGCAATCTAGCTCTCAGATTTGAGAGTACACTAAATCCTCCAAATATTCCTGATGGCTTTTTTGACCTCAGGTTGTGATATCGCTCAGATTTGGTTCTCTCACACTCAGTATCTAGGTTAATGATTGGGCCTTTATAGTGTGACCTTTGTGTTATCTGACACACCATAGACACCAGACTGCACAAATCACATGCCCCGCACACAAATACACACCACTCTATCTGTGTTTGCTTACATACCCCAAAGCTTTGGTGCTTTCATCCCGACCAAGACAAACTCAGATAACGAAGGATTAGTCGGACTTGTTCAGAATTGCTCGGCTGACTCTTAACATATCATACACTCACTCCAGCCTTTATCAGGCCTTTATCAATTGAAACCTGCTACACTAACACTCATCTACTGTACTCTCCACTGATATGTCCCTGCCCTCGCCTGCAACAAGTCGGGTTATTCCCTCAGCGGTTTGGAATTTGACAGTCTGAGAGACAAATGGAAGTCTCCCTGGTGAGGATCCAGAGCTCCGCAATATTGGAACAAGACCCTGTCACCTCACACCAAGCACACACTGTTAGCATCCTGCACTCTGCCAAACATGCCACCACCACCTCACCAACTGCACTTCGACCAGCCAGCGTTTTAAGCCTCCCAGAATGACAGCAGCCTGTGCCCTTGACAGAACCACAGAATGAGCCACTAGCTTGTTTAAAAAAAGTAGAATCAAGTACAGAAAAACTACTCGAGTCAAACTTCAGGAGAGAAACTGGCACTGGTAATTGTACACTTGCCTCGGTTTCAGTCAAACCAAAGTCGATCACATTTCCCAAAATCAGTCTTTGAATGTGGGCATGATTTCTGTCAACCAAACCTAAAATATTGTATTTTCAACCTCAGCTAACCATGAGATTTAACACAGAAGAAGCCTTAAGCTGAAATGGTGTCTGTGGTCAGTATTCCTTTGATATTTCATCGCTGAAGCTGAGCTGTTAGTGGGCAGCAATTTTGGGGTTATTCCAGGCTTGTTTTAGTTTTTCAAGGTTATCCCAGGCTTCACTGATTTGAGGTGGATTCACCAAACTAAACACTTTTAAGTTATTAATTCTGTTCACAAAACCTCTTAAAGGATCACGGATCCCTTCACCAAATACCTTCTGACATATTACACCACCATGCTTCTTCTCAACAGTACAGTATTTACACAGTAGGTATTCATGAGGGTCTATGGTCTGTGGAAAGTAGCAGATTGCATGTGATGGTCTTGTTAAGGAACATAACTCAACCGTGCCACAAAGTTCTGCAAATTGCCTTAACCATGCTATCTCATAACCTAAAAGTCGATTACATTATTGAAGACAGACTTGAGGAATTGCAGACTCCAGCCATTTGTTCCCCAGAGCCCCACACGCTGCTTTACTGTAAAATGCGATACCTCTTCATTAATCCTGCTGATTGGAGCGCAGCCCAGTAGGATGTATGCAGTTTGAGAGCTGACTGCATGGCTGAAGTTTGTGTGCTTGGGTGTGCACGCTCGTACGCACATATCTGTTTTATTGTGAGCAAGTGTGCATGTGCATTTACACCTGAACATGTGTGTGTGTGTGTGTCTGTGCATCGTAAGTGAAGCACTGGCGCCTCGGGACTCAAACCCCCTCCACCTCTGAGTGTGTGTATGTGTGTGTGATTTGAGCGCCAAAGGAGAAGTCTTGCATCCATCTCATCTGACACCCCCCGACCTTCCAGTAATCCCAGTATTTCTCACTATCTCACTCCCCATTACCTCACACATACATACACATACACAGGGACAGCAGGCATGTGACCTGCCGCAGCATCAAAGCCATCCAGTTCATTCATCTGCGGCTGAATCGACAGGCAATCGCACCCAGGACTCCATCATCAGCTACTGGCCAAAATCTGTTGTCATTCTATCTGCATTCCTGCTTTAAAGTGAAAAGTCCTCCAGTCCACGTTATATCATCTCCTCAGCCTGACTTGGTGTTGAATTTCATTTGTCTTCAATCGCTGGAGAAATGAGAGACTCCACTATAATCGCATTTTGTTGGATAAAATTTCTCCAGTGATTTTCCTTTTTATTAGCCATGCTAGCGGCGTAGCTCTAGGGATGGCTATGTTAGTCGGTCCACCACTTTGTTCCAGATTGAATATATCAACAAATATCAGAAGGATTGTTATGATACTTTCTACAAACATTCATGGCGCATAGAGGATAAATCCTAATGAATTTTGTGATCTCCTGACTTTTATTCTAGCGCCACCAACAGGTCAAAGTTTTCACTTATTCAGTGAAATATCTCAACATCTACTACTTGGATTGGCATTACATTTTGTACAGATACTCGTGGTTCCCAGACGATGTAACCTAATTACTTGCCACCATGAGGTTGACATTTGTGGTTTTTAGTGAAATGTCTTGACAACTATTGGATGCATTGCCATGAAATGTGGTACAGACATTTATGATGAATTAGTGTGAATGCTGACTCATTATAATTGTTATCCCTTAACCTCTTCTCTAGCGCCATCATCAGGTAAAAGTTGCAATTTTCCCAATGCTTTGGTTTTTGACCAAACACCTGGAAAACTGACATTCCATTTACACTTTAATGTTAGTGTGTTACAAACAATTCATTAAATGTTTCTATACTGCTTATAAATGCTAAATAGGGGGGGTTATAATAAAGTGTTACCGACATTCCCATCAGTCTCAGCTGTACTTTGGGTTTAGCCCAAATTAGAAAATGTTAGCATGCTAACATGTCAAACTAAGATGTTGAACATAAACATTATACCTGCTAAACATCAGCATGTTAGCATTATCATTGTGGACATGTTAGCATGCTGATGTTAGTATTTAGCTCAAAGCACCGCTGTTTCTAAGCGCAGCCTCACAGAGCCGCTGGAGTGGCTGTCGACTCTCAGTCTTGAATGTCATGATCACAGTAGCATATGTACAGAAACGTATCCTGGGAGTGGTATATGGCGGTGCAATGAAAGCGTCAGCACAAACATTATACAGAATGGATTTTTACAGAAGCTTTAACTCTCCTGGTTGTTGCTACCGCAGAAAGGTGTTACTCCTTTTCTATATGTGAATCTCTGGCTGCAAACCTCTGTCCCCCCAACAGCGTCTGATTTACTGCCTGTTATCTTCTGCTTCCTCTATCTCTCTGAACAATCTGGTTTCACTTGGGCTCCCAGCTCTATTTAAGAGCACTTTGTCATCACAATGAGAGGAGGAGATATTCCTCCCTGCCAGAGCACCCCAAATTATGTATTGTGTCGTAAAGAAAAAAAAAAAGGGAAGACCTGTTTTATATGGCTTATGCTGAAATCTCCTAATTTCTTCAAGATGTTGGAGTTCTTTATGGCACAGATGAAAAGAAGTTGCTTTATTTAATTTTTTTTATTTTTACCAAAATATGCATATGTATTTGTGATCGCTGCTTATCTCAAATAAAATCTGCTAAAAAAAATAAAACAGCTTGCATTGTGTTTAACTTGGTACAGAAACTGTACAATAATAATGGTAAATATCAGTCAAAAAGGTTAAAAATAATCTTGACAAATTTGGGTTATAATATTTATAATACGGAATACATAAAATTTCAGGTTAACCTGACTCAAAGATCTGGATCTTCAGGATTGGCTTAATGAGGTTTATGATAACCCTATTGGCCTAATAACTATTGGCTTTTTAAGACCAACTTGCTAGTCATAATCTGTCATAAACAGTGACTATATTCCAAGACTGTGCAGTGTATGTAGTGTAGTGTATCATGTATATTAGATTGTCCTAGCTTTGTCGATGAGAGAAATTAGTTAAAGAAGCTAAAAATCAACATTTTTTTACTAACAATGGATCACATTTCAGCAAAAAAAAGCTCTGATAAACCCACTGTACGCTACCTGCTCAGCACCTCGCAGCACACAGACACAGTTAGCAACTAGCTGGTGAACATAGTGGAGCATTTAGCAGCTGAAGAGCCAGAAATTCTTCCTGTCTGCTGAATGTGTAAATACTGTAGATAGCTGTTTGCTTAGAAGTTGGCCACATCAACCTTATAAAATGATAATATGTCAATGTTGTGTTAATAGCATGTTTCCGCTCCCCCGAAATGCCCCCAAAAAAAGTTATTGCAGGTTTAAACAATACTGTAAGAATAACCTAAGCACTGTTAAATATGAAAACTTATTCAGCGCTGCCTTTGTTACAATAATAATAAACAGCTATTGAATATTTACCAGATTGTGTTTTTTTTCTCATTTGTATTTGTTATTCATAATTTTCTTCTTCATTGTATTGTATTTGCCCATTACTGGGGAACAAGAGTCCCTGTCCACTTGATTGCTGTTTCTTCTTTTTTGTTTCCATGTGTAACTTTGTCCACACACCTCCTAGAGGGGTCATGGTGGAATAAAGAAAAAGTCTACAAAGTATAATTTTGTACTTGTGTCATAAAAAAGAAAAACCCTCCCAGCTTTTTTTTTTCTTTTTTTAGCAAATATGAAGTTATAAAATCTGCCTCGAGCAGTGCAAAAATATTTATGTGTTATGTAGCTGTAATCCTTGGGGAAGTGGCAAGATTTGTAATCAGCTTCCCCGGGCCTCTGCAGTGGCACAGCAAACAAAGGCAGCTCGAAGATTGGAAGAGAGTGACCCTAACATGGCCAGTTGTTGTTTACTTTATACAGAGACTGACGGCTGCATACAGGACTGCACTGTGTATACGTGACTGAAGCCACAAAACGCTCAATACGACTGACAGATCTGCAACTAATTAACTGTTTTTGCTTCTGCATATTTATGGACTTTCTCTTTCTCAATTTGTCTTCAAGATTCCTCATTATCTTTCACTCTATACAACCTTTTGTCCCATTGTAGACCACATTAGAAAGACTAGTAGGGCTTTGGAGGCTGGCGTCCACTGTCTGCAGCAGTTTAACTGATTTATACTCGACTAACAACCCTACAAATCCACAACAACCATTATGGTCACTTTAAAAATATCATCCCATCCTCAGAGATACAGGAGAATGTGCATCACAACAATCCCAGGGCAGCCACGGGAACACCCATGTTGTATTCCCTCAACTGTTTACTGTAATCCTTCATGTTGCTCAAACCATTCAAACACTGCTGCAAAAGTCATTAAATGTAATTGCTTTGGTTTACAGTGCTGCGTGTTTGATATGTGTTGACATAAACGACACAAAGCAAGCAAATTTCTGAATCCCTCAGTGCCAAAACCCAAAAATGATTTCTCTACTGTAAGAGCTCGCTGATGCAATTATTTCATGTTGATTTGATTTTAATTCAGCCCGTCCTCCAACACGTGTTCAGCACAGATGTGACACTGGTTCACAGCCAGCCTCGGAGGTGGTTTTCAGAGAGCATCCATGTTCGGCCACGGTGCCCTGCCTTCCCCTCTGCCTGAGCTCCTCTGACTCACACATGCACTGAACACTGTTGCCAGGGCTACCATTTATTAATATTGGTCCATAACTTTGAGCCTCATCACCAGGCTGCAGCGTGGCCGATGGCTGACACAGGCACTGAATCCCCTGACACACAAATACAGACACGCACACATACACACGGCTTTGTGTCCAGTTGATATAGATTGTGAATGAGAGCACCTATAATGGAGCGAGGTTTTTGAAGAACAGGGTGTTCACTGAGACTGAAGAGAGAAAGTGGAATATGTTGGACACTAGCGACCCCTTGTGGTCATGTTTGCTGAAATGGTCACTTTTTCTCTCATTTGCCGGCCCCTTGCCAGGTTCAGCACTTTGTATATCCTGTGTCCTATAATCAATAACACATGCTTACTGTAATCAGGTTTGGAGTCTAGTGTGCACACTGAAAAAGTGACAAAAATATAGAAGTAACACTTTGCATTAAGGTACACAAAATATGTAGTTTATGTTTATGTTTATTTTATTTAAGAAGGAACAATGCGCATTATTAACATGAGCACTTAGGTCCATCATGTGAATGTGCCCGATTTAGCCATACAGGCTAATTTTCATCTGCAGTCCCTGGTAGGTTGATAGCATAAAATAAAAACATTAAAAGAAAAGCACATAAGTACAGACAAATAGTAAGACAATGACATAACCACTACTACACCTGATAATTGACAAATTACTAATAAGTAGTTCCTGACTAAATATGAATCAAGGTCTCTATGGTGGACAATGATAAATTACTGGAGAGCAGACTTTTAGACACTATATTAATGGATCATTATGTAACGATTAGTTCAGATATCTGTCAATCGACATACGACTTGTTTTTTATGAGTCGTTCCTGATTAACTATGAGCCGACACAAAACTAGTCATTAGTTACTAATTAATTAAACATTAGTTACTCTTTTTGCACCCCCAAGTAAAGTGGTGCATCAAACATCATTACTTTACCATTACTTACCCATTTCTCACACCGCCAAGTAAAGTAAAGCATCATCCTACAAATGAAAACATGTAGCTACTGAGTTTTACTATATTCTGTAGCATCAGGATATGAAACAAACTAAACAAAAAGCATTCAAGGCACATGGTAAACCCACACAGGTGATTCCACTTGTTTTGGTTGATTAGACCTTTTCTCAGGACTGTGTGGGCGCATGCAGACTGTGCTTGACTGACATTCCCCTCACTCTCCTGGACAAATAACAACTTTATCGTTCTTATTAGTACAAAGAGTTTGGTGACCTCATGTAATTCACAGAGTAGCTCTGCCCACCTTCATCCTAAGCAGAGGTCTAATCAGCCACATATTTAATACACCTGTGGGGGCCTTTAAATCTTAAAGCTTTCTCTGTGTGATGTTTAATAGATCATTTTCACAGCATAACATTAATGATGGCTGCATTCCATTTAGGAGAGCCAGTTCTAGGGCTCTGGTATTGTGCATGCTCACTCATTGACATGGCTTACTGGGACACTTAGTGGCTTTCCAAAGATGCAGCTGGATTGACATCTGCCACTGCAAGTCCTTTATCATTTTCTGTAAGTACAAAATTGACAAGTATATTGTTTCTTGTGTACTAACTGTACAAAAAATGCACTATGAAAATTACTGTATAGTACACATTGTATATTATTGGTATGTGGTGTGGAATTGGGACACAGTACAGTCACCAAGAAACAAAAGCGTGTTTTTATTTGTTAATTTTTTACTACTTGTGCTTTTGCTTTCTGAGAAATTATATAAATCTATTGTGTTTAGTTTAACAGTGATAGTACTTCTACTACTGTCTAATTACGATGTCCGTCTTTGGGAATTTTCATGAATCTTACAGTCAGATGCATATTCTCTTCTCAGAGGTGTAGTCTGCTAAATGTGACTGCAGCGTCCAGTTGTGTGCATTTGTACACAAGCTTCACATTTCCTAACAACTTGAATTTCTCTGTGGATGCAAGAAATAACAATGGAGCATTTACGCCCCCAACTGGTCACTTGCTGTTACTAAATGCTAATGCAGAAACTGTGTCAACACTAATTATGGACACAATTAAATATGTGCACTGTAGACCACAGAGCCTTTTTATTACTGTAAGACTTAATGCTTGTGGAACCTGATCT
This sequence comes from Macquaria ambigua, assembly GCA_008360985.2. NCBI lineage: Eukaryota > Metazoa > Chordata > Actinopteri > Centrarchiformes > Percichthyidae > Macquaria > Macquaria ambigua. The sequence goes on along the minus strand of VMKM01001012.1, from coordinate 43,765 downwards.
GACTTTCAGTGTGATTTTAATACACAATTACACTGCAGTTGTGTTTCAGTGGGTTCTGAAATCTCTGAACTTCATCTTCACTAAGCCAACTCACGTGGAATTAATTTATTAATTCAAAACAGATGAAGTGATATTTGGCATCTACACTCTGGCCTAATCTGTCAATCAAACACAACACATTCAGTGCAGATTAGTGACAATATTAAACTAAGTGCAGTTGGAGAAGTGTTACAGCAGAGTTGCAAATGAGTATTGCAGCAGCTGGATATCGACAGCTTAAATTGACTGTATTATTGCACTGGGTGCCACAGACATCTGTTGCAGCCAGCAGAGTATGTTGTCAGTGAGAGCAACAGTGCAACTTCAGTTGTCTGCCTAACTCACAGGCTTGCAAGTTAGTTAAGCACTTGATAGTTTTGTGCACATGCCAGACTTAAGAGAAAAATACAAGAAATTAATTTACAATTAATACCAATGCAAATACTGCACAAATTAGCACAAAAACAGATCTGCATACGGTGAGTGAACAAGAGAACAAAAAATCAACTTACAATATGCATGTTAACACAATCAACAACTTAGCTTAGTGAAGTTAAACAGTAATCCCTGGTCTCTCAGCAGAGAATAATTCATCATGGTACCAAGTTGCCAAATGCAGGATAGCAAAGCTCCACTGTATTCAGCTTGGACTCACAACAGTGACCCACTTATGTTGGTCACAACAACGTTAACAACACACTGCAAGAGTGTTCGGAACATAGTAAACATGATGGACGACCAACTAGTGGATCATGCTGCAGAAATGGTTTGAGAATTTTCAATGGATGTTTAAATATTTTTTTAATTGACCACCACGAATCGAAGCTGACTACAGCTGCATTCGCCTGCGAAGGAGCAAAACCTTCAGAGTCACCTGTCAAGATTCACAAAACGCTGCTTTTTGATGGAGCATCGCTTCGAACAGATCGCCTTGTGCAAACGGTGCATTGGATAAATGTTGTAACGAGTATGCCTATGTCATGTGTGGATGTAACAGCAAAACCCTGCCTGAAGACGCTCACAGACTTCAATCCATTAAATGAAATAAAACTGAGACTATTTCCCATCAACAGTTTACAACCTTTGTTGCATAATCACTTTTACTGCCTCTCATTGTTCTCTGTGTTATCAAGGATCATTATTGACCCATATGCAGTTTTCCATTCCAATGCGCAATAACAGACGGTGGCCAAACATTAACAGCTGTATATTGTAGTTCTCTCTCCCCTCTGTAATGCAGGTTTTGGTCCAAAGTCAATAGAGAGGCTGTACTGAACTCATTGCTTCATTGGTAAGTTGACTGTGGTTGCAAAACAAGAGAAACTAGTCAGACCTTAGTGTTTCTTTTATTTTCTTATTCTTATGTACAAGAACATATTTGTTAAGTAGTGGTAGATCATTACAAGGCATAGGTACTGTTGCTGTTCACTGACTATCAACCACTTGAGGCTTATTTTAGAGCTGTGCTTGGTGTAAGCTGTCACAAAGGGTGTGATAAAGATGGGAGACAAGCCAGGTTGAAGTGCCAGTGAATACCATAAATTCTCAAATACTGGCTGTGACTTTCATTTACCCCCAACTTCAGAGAGAACCAGGCTTTTATTTGAAACAGTCTTACAGTCTGGTCCATAAGTATTTGGACAGTGACACAATTTTTGTAATTTTGCCTCTGTACACCACCACAATGGATTTGAAATGAAGCAATCAAGATGTGATTGAAGTGTAGACTTTCAGCTTTAATTCAAGGGATTTAACAAAAATATCACATCAGCTGTTTAGGAATTACAGCCATTTTTGCACATAGTCCCTCCATTTTCAGAGGCTCAAAAGTAATTGGACATACTAACATAACTATAAATATAAGGATAATTTTAAATACTTGGTTGAAAATCATTTGCAGTCAATGACTGCCTGAAGTCTGGAACCCATGGACATCACCAAATGCTGAGTTTCCTCCTTTGAGATGCTTTGCCAGGCTTTTACTGCAGCCGCCTTCAGTTGCTGCTTGTTTGTGGGTCTTTCTGCCTTCAGTTTTGTCTTCAGTATGTGAAAAGCATGCTCAATTGGGTTGAGATCAGGTTACTGACACAGCCATTGAAGAATATTCCATTTCTTTGCCTTGAGAAGCTCTTGCGTTGCTTTCGCAGTATGTTTTGGGTCATTATCCATCTGCACGGTGAAACACCCTCCTATCAGTTTTGCAGCATTTGGCTGAATCTGAGCAGATAGTATAGTCCTATACACTTCAGCAGTCATCCTGCTACTTCCATCAACAGTCACATCATCAATAAACACTGGTGACCCAGTTCCACTGGCAGCCATACATGCCCATGTCATAACACTACCTCCACCATGTTTGACAGATGATGTGGTATGCTTTGGATCATGAGCCGTTCCTTTCTTTCTCCATACTCTTCTCTTCCCATCATTCTGGTACAAGTTAATCTTGGTTTCATCTGTTCAAAGAATCTTGTTCCAGAATTGGCCAGGCTTTCTTAGATGTTTTCTGGCAAAGTCTAATCTGGCCTTTCTGTTCTTGAGTGTTACCAGTGGTTTGCACCTTGTGGTAAACCCTCTGTATTTACATTCATAAAGGCGTCTGTTGATTGTAGACATTGACAATGATACGCCTACCTCCTCGAGAGTGTTCTTGACTTTGCTAGATGTTGTGAAGGGGTTTTTCTTCACCAAGGAAAGAATTCTGCCATCATCCACTTTAGTTGTCTTCTGTGGTCTTCCAGGCCTTTTGGTGTTGCTGAGCTCGCCAGTGCATTCTCTCTTTTTAAGAACGTACCAAATTGTTGATTTGGCCACTCCTAAGGTTACTGCTGTCTGTCTAATAGGTTTGTTTTGTTTTTTCAGCCTAATGATGGCCTCCTTCACTTGCATCAACACCTCTTTGGACTGCATATTGAGACTTCCCATGAACAGCTACTAAATGCAAATTCAACACTTTGAATCAACTCCAGACCTTTTATCTGCTTAATTTGTATATGAAAATAACGAAGGAACAGGCCACACCTGGCCATGAAACTGCTTGTCAGTCAATTGTCCAATTACCTCTGAGCCTCTGAAAATGGAGGGACTATGTATAAAAATGGCTGTAATTCCTAAACGGCTGATGTGATATTTTTGTTAAACCCCTTAAATTAAAGCTGAAAGTCTACACTTCAATCACATCTTGATTGCTTCATTTCAAATCCATTGTGATGGTGTACAGAGGCAAAATTACAAAAAATGTGTCACTGTCCAAATACTCATGGATCAGACTGTATATAAGTGACAAGCCTTTATTTATATCTTACCCTGTATATATATTATACCATATTTTAGTAAGAAGTCTCCCTGTTTTATGATCTGCTCCTGTCTTAATTTGCTGTTGATGCAAACTCAGAATTTCCTCCATGTTTACCTTTTGTCTTAATACATTCAGTATAATGTACATTTCCACTGCACTTCAGTACAACAACAGCCATTTCAAACTCACCACTCTGCTGCTCTGAGTTTCTCTTCTACTGCATTCATTCATTTATTGTTTCCAGTTGCTTCCCTTTTGCTGTTTTTGATCCAAATACAGGGGGTCTCAGCATCACTTTGCAGGCTACTGGAAGTGGAACATACATGTGTCCTTACAGAAGGTCTGGATGCTGCAATTCATCCTGTGGGGACCATGAATGTCTGTACCAAATTATATGGAAATCCATCCAATATTTGTTTAGATATTTCAGTCTGGACAAAGGTGGTGGACCGACCAACCTGATCATACCATGCTTGGAGCCTGCCTTCTGTCAATTTCCCCCTTGACAACAGGACAATGGAGCTTCCTTGTCTTTCCTTTTTGGGAAAGAGTCACTTGTGCCTCTCAAGAGGAGGAGTATGTACTAGAGGAGGGGATGTAGAGGGTGCAACAAGGTGAACCCAAGGTGAATCTGTCATCCACCTCCTCTGTCTCATATCTGCAGCACAGTCTGTTGATCCACTACGATTGCTGCACATGAGGAGCTTGTAGAAATGATTTACAATGTAATGGGACCTAGAAAGCTACAAACAGACTACAGGTGTTTGCAAATGTGTGAGGCAAGAGGGAGGCTGTTCTACACCTTTCATACTGTGTGTGTCTCCTCTGCCGTCCAAAGAAAGTCTGGGGTTCTTAAGGCCCCTTCACAATATCTCTCAGGTCACTGTCAATTAAGGCAGCTTTTATGTGTAGTTTGTTAGTTAAGCTTTATTTATTCAGGACATCTCATTGAGATCACAATCTCTTTTGCACGTGAGACCTGAGAACAAATTACATACACACAAGGTCACAGGTCACAAGTAAGTCACACAAAACAGTCATTATACACCTAGACACACTACTTAACAATCCCAGATATTATTAGTAAGGTTAACCGAGCCTTCTGCCATGACCCTTAATTCCTTCATGCCTTAAAACATAGTTCATGTAGGTCCGGGATGATTCCAGGGTTGTTTTACAAGCCCCAGTCTGAGCAGGGAGTCTGCCACAATTTGCTGATCTGATTGATGCACTTTCATATCACAGGGTTATGTTCAGGCGTGCACTCTACTTAAAATGTCGTGGGATCAACAGCCTTGTTCAGTGGAACGTGTGTGCATAAGATTTGCACTGAGGTGTCATGTTCATCACCTGCCCCTCTCATCACAACTGTGCTTGGCTTGGGGACGAAAGACCCGCCTTTAGACTGTTCACTCACTATTTACACACAGTGGCAGATGAAAAACTGTATTTATTATGTACAGTACTGGTCATAATACACTGGCCCATCTCTGGTTTGTATTCAGCACTTAGGAGATATGACCTTCAGTGTTCACCTACGCCATTAGCAGATTATTCTTATAGTTGTAGTTCAATAACTTGAACCCAAAGAAAATCTGTCAGCCATCTCCTCTTTCTCGCGTAAGCAGCTCAGTCCGTGAATCCGCTCGGGCAGCTGCACCATAGAAATGTTGTAGAAATGATTTACAATGCTACAAACGGACCACATGTTCTTGCAAATGTGTCACAGAAGAAGAAAGCTGCTCTACACCTTTCCTGCTGTCTTCCTCTGCCCCTCAGTGAAAACAGCCTGCGATTCCTCCTTTTCAGAAGAGCTGCCCATCGTGCTCTCAGATCACCGTCAAAGTCAATCAGGCTTGTGTCAAAATCTAAAATGGAGTAAACAGCAGGCCACAATGCACCTAGTTTTTCTTCTTAAGATGAAAGAGTCAATCCAATTTTTGTTATTAGGCTGTTGGGATTTCTTTAATGTGAGCTACACTGAGCGATGTAGCCTATAATTTGGTTTCAGAAGCCTTACATGTTTAAAATATGTGCTTTTTTTTTTTTACCGCGTGGCTTTTGCACTGATTATAATCATCAAATGGTTTGCAGAGTGTATCCATGGCCTTTTACTGAATGTAATAATAAAATGTCCAACTTAATATCTGGGTCACTTTATATCTAAAAATACTGTTGTGAGCAGTAACAAAACACGCTCTGCTGTGAGGGTGACACTGTAGAACAACATTGATTTATGGCAGATTTATGCAGCATTATCTCACTATAAAATAAAAAAACATCTTCATATGAAGAGTTCATTTGCAAAACTAGATATCTCCATTTTTTAACAATGGCATTTATCTGTTTGTCTCTTCATATAGTACACATTATTTCAAGTAACAAGCAACATTTTATGGTTTCATATTACTTTATTTAATTATAAAAACCCAAAAATCTCTTGTATTTTGTGTTTTTAACTATGCGTGGATCTGGGAATGGAAATGTCGGTTCACCACTTTGGTCCAGATTGAATAATCTCAATAACAACAAGATGAATTGCCATGAAATTTTCTAAAGACATTGAGGATCCCTAGATGATGAAGTCTACTGACTCTAGTGATCTCCTGACTTTTCCTCTAGCGCCACCAGCAGGTTGACATTTGTGGTTTCGAGTGAAATGTCAACAACTATTGGATGGATTGCCATTACATTTGGTACAAATATTCATGTCCCCTTCAGGATGAACTGAAATCACTTTGGTGATCCCTTATCTTTTCATCTAGCGCCATCACCAATATGAGAAAACGATAACCAGTAGGATATTAGAGAACCATCTAATTCTTCATAAAACACAGGAATCTATTAGACTTCTTGCTCATCTCACAGGGTTTTAAATTAAAGGAACTCTTAATGAAATTTAAAGGAAGTTTGATACCTACCAGCTTTAAAATTTCCCTTCATATTCATAGATTTTAAGGCCCACAGACACCTTTATATCTTAATAGCGCTAATGAAAAAAGAGGTCATTTAAGAGACACAGCTCTATGATCACTGTATAGTACCCATGTCTTATTTCAGCACTGTAGTCTGAAGGTCTGCCAGGTTTTGAAGTCATGATCAAAGCCACTGGATAGCAGTGCACCATAGAGGTGTTACCTAATAAAAATGTATCCGGATCAGGTAGTTGCAGTGTCAGTAAGCTGTATGTGCGTAAATCTGGTGCACCTGATTCATAAATCAGCAATAACAGAACGCTCTGAGGCCCCCGTAGAGATTTGCAGTTGCTTTGCGCTGACTAATTGACCCGCTGATTGTATGAGACTCCTGTCTGTTTATATAATAATTATAATAATAATAGTCTTTATTTGTTAAGATGAAACAAACGGATATAATGGATATAGTGAGTTTTAGAAGTGCTGGTAGGCAAATTTTGTTACCCTCTGGCTAGCTCTTTCCCCTGTTTCCAGTCTTTATGCTAAGCTAAGCTAACTGGCTGTTGGCTGTAGCGTCATATTTAATGGATAGACATGACAGTGGTATCGATCTTCTCATCTAACCCTCAACAAACTCTAGTAATAAGCATATTTCCCTCAATGTCAATCTGTTTAAACTGAGCCAGTATAAAATTACGTAAAACAAATTCCAGTAAAATAAGATATATTTAAATGTTTGAAGACTGACTAATATATCACTGCTGTAATAAATCTCCTGGTCACACACTCTCCCTCCTCCTCTTTCCTCCCCCTTCTTTTAGCTAAGTGGCATTATACATTTGGCTTGAATACAAGGATTTAAAAATACCGAAAGCACAAACGTTTTCTATGGAAAGCTCTGCAGGATTACATAGACTTTCCTATAATCGTACATGCATTCATGTGCAAAATATGAAAATTCACAAACGTGAAAATCTACATCTACACATGTCCACAGACGAAAACTCTCCAGTGTCACACAGTCACGTATGCACTGTAGATAGACAGCCTTGTCCATGTTGTTGAGCATTATAGTGCTTTTTTGAATGCAGCGTTGGCGTCTCACGTCTTATTGGTGCAAATAATTAAGATAAAAAGGGTACAATTGTGTTTTTTTTGGTCAAAAACGCATGTGCTAGATGAGTGTGCATCCTAGTGGGAAAAGCATTGAGTAACTCAGTGAGATGCAGCGGGGGAAAAAACAGGTGGGTGGTCATTGTGGCTTGGCAGAATTGTATTTTGGGTCAGGAAGCAAAGAAATGTTTCTGAGAACCAAGAGCCACCCCCAAAGCCCTGCTCATGATTCCTATCAGAAGCCCGCAGGGAGAGGAGATGGTTAGTGGTGGCAGAGGAGGAAGAGGAGGAGGAGAGAGAGATAGGAAGAGATAGGAAGAGAGAGAGAGAGAGAGAGAGAGAGAGAGAGAGAGAGTACATGCACTTACTAGCAGACACCCACACACAATTTCTCACAGAATCCCACACACACACACACACTTTCTCACATACGCGGCATACACATCGGAGGACCTGCTTTGTAGCCACTCTGTGTTCGGATCTGTTCGTGACGGGCTCGTTGTGCCAAGATGCCTTCCTGTGGCTGGCTGTTGGCTCTGTCTCTGGCAGCACTGACAGGTAAAAAAAAAGTTCCTCTTTATCCTCATTGATCTGTGCGTGTGAGTGAGTGTGTGTGTCAAGTCTATGCTCTTTCTGTGAAGACTTTTATTGAGCTGCTGTGATGATCAGTATTTCTACTTGTTAATGATGATGACAGACGCTGTGAAGTGGGGAAAAATGTAAAAACAGATCACATGTAACAGTTTGTTATTATACATTATCACGCTCATCACTATCACTCATAGCTTGCAAAGAGGGAAAAAGAAATTGTCATCTGCTCTTTCCGTGACTGTTAGTTTACCCATCTGTATTTCTTTGGATAAAATTAGTCTTAGAAGGAGATCTGTCTCATTCTCTTCCCCCTTTTTTTTCAGATCATCTCTAAACATGGACATGATTAAACTACACTATTTGGATTATTTACATTACTCTTGTTGGACAAATTGTGGTTAATATAATTGATATCTTTGGGGTTTTTTTGCACAGCTGCCTTGTTTGGTCTCTGAGTTTGTCCTGTGTCCTTTAATTTAACTGAACAGAAGTGTGTGTCCTTACAAATCCTGAGCTTTGAGCTGACAGTCACCGTGTCTGAAAAGATTCAACACAATAAGTCACCAAAAATAAAAAAGAAAAAAGAAAAAAAATAGAGCTGATACACTCATCTGAAAATGTGCTTACATAGCTCAGCTCGGTCACTTTCCAAGGTCTCTTGTCACCATTTCTTCTCATTTCAGGAAACACGATTGGTGCTGTTGCATTCAAGCGAACTGAGAGGAACTGCTCTCTGTCCCCACCGGTAAGATCAACCTGTGAATAGAAGCGCTGTCATTTTGACAATTATTAACAGGGTTATTATTGATTTTTTCTCTCCAACAAATTACAAAAATTAAGTCATGAAATTGACCTCAAAGAAGTCACACTGTATTTTTTTTCTATCATGAGACATGTTGCATGAGTTTTACACAGTTACAGTTAATGATTACTGCACATACACAACAGTTAATGATTATAGTGGGAGATACAGAAACAGATGAATCAGCAGGTTTAAATTAAATCTGAAGACTTTTCACACTCTCTGTCTCTCTCTCCCTTTGTGTGTGTGTGTGTGTGTGTATGTGTGTTCACATGTGTGTGTGTGTGTGTGTGTGTGTGTGTGTGTGTTACAGTACCTCCCCAGCACAGCAGTAAATACCACTCACCAGCTGCAGGAGTTACGAGAGCAAATGCTTCCCCTGAATATCTCTGCTTACATTATCCCTGGCACTGACGCTCACCTGGTACATCTGCTGTCCATCATAATTAATTCATCTGGGTTTAAACCTTGTGTGTGTGTGTGTGTGTGTGTGTGTGTGTGTGTGTGTGTGTGTGAGACACTAAACTACTCTGTTTCTCTGTCAGAGTGAGTATATCGCACCACGTGATGCCAGGATGGCCTTCATGACTGGCTTTACAGGCTCCGCAGGTACAATCCTTTTCTGCCTTTTGTCTTCTCTGCCTCCTCCTCTTCTTCATCATCCTCCTCCTCCTCCCCATGACTCAACTGCCCCCCCCCCCCCCACGTATGAGTGCCGCGGTCGTGCAGCTCCTCTACTTTCATCCCACATCCTCACCATACAGCCTGCTCCCCGTTCTATTAGTTTCAACGCTTTCACTCGCTGCATCATTGCATCTTCCCATTCATCGGCGTTCTCCTTCGCGGAGCAACTTGACCGTTAAATCCCGAGATGTATTTTCACGCAACACTGGTGAACAGAATTAATGATCATACATATTTCCGTACTCAGCTGTTGCATGGATGAATGGATAAGAAGACAGATGACTATTCAGTAAAGTGCTGTTTACACCAGGCCAAACTCCATTAAGAAAAGTCACATTATTTGGATCTCCATTAAGAATCAGACATGCAAAATTTAGATTCAGGGATCTAGTCAGCTGTTGCTGCTTAAGTGTCTCATGTGGGGGTACAACAGTGGAATGATAATGTAAGACCTGATTATATATCCACCACACATCACCAGGTTGCGATCTCCTCACGCATACATTTCTCAAGATTAGCTGTCCCATCACGCATTGTCCTAAGTCAACTCTGACATTTATAGACATTTGTAATTCACTGTCACCGCTGCCCTCTCCATAACACAGCTGCTGTCCTGCCTCTCCCCAGGCACTGCCGTAGTTACTCAGACCAAGGCCGCTCTGTGGACAGACAGCCGCTACTGGGTTCAAGCTGAGAGACAGATGGACTGCAACTGGGAGCTGGAAAAAGATGGTAGGGGTGATCATATTGTGATTACTTGTTATGACAACGCAGGGCACATGGATGCCGATCAAATATTTGTGGTTTTGATGATCTAGTCTAAAAATATCCTGACAAAGGCTGCACCTATTATTACAGGATTTACATGATAAAAATAGGCGTGTGTAGATTTGTGACGTAACTCTGACATAACTTTAGCCTCTACTGTAATTACACGATATGTCTCACACTGTACTTACACTTACACAACAATTACACAACACTGTGGGTTTTTTTGTTTGTTTTTTAAACAGGCTCTTGCAACGTGGATCACACACATTTTGTAACAGAATATGAACCAGAAAGTGACCTTTAACTGCTTGTAAATGTTATCATTCATACCTTTGCATGTAATTTACTTCCCTATGACAGCATAACAAGTTGCTTATTGCCCCTTTAAACCTTTACATGTTGATTAGTCAAAAAGTATTCATGTTCTCTGAAACATAATAATGACATTGATAGAAACTGTGATGTGTGATCAGTTTTTACTGTAGTTTAGTGAAACTGACATATTGTTCAATCTTCCAATCCACTTTTTTGTTACAAAGCAAGTTGTGCTCATTTAATTTAATACACATATAATTGGCAAAAACCAAACATTTTGAATATTGCCATGATGTATCACAATATAGGCCAACTGGATTTATTCTGCCACATCCTCTGAAGTCAATAATAACTTGACTACAGTCTGTCATGTGTGATGTTCCCCAGTGTCCATCAGCAGTGTAGCAGAGTGGCTCATCGCTGAGGTTCCACCAGGCGGAGAGATCGGCTTTGATCCCTTCCTCTTCTCCCTCAGTAAGTCTCCATTCTCCGTCCCACCTGTCAGTCCAGGTTAACATCAATAAAGTGCTCGCCCCAAGTAGATGGAAAACTATTGATGGAGCCTCCAGACGCCATGCAGACTGTTTACTTGCGATTGATTCGGTTCACTGTGTGTAATGATCTGCAATTTCCTCCATTAGAAACGCAGGGGGACTACAGCATCAGTCTGGAGTCGAGCAATCGCAGCCTCAAGTCCATCCCTGCTAACCTGGTCGACAAAGTGTGGAAGGAAAGACCGCCCATCCCACCTAACAAACTCACCCATCTGCCCGACAGAGTCATACGTGGGTTTCCTTATATGTGTGTATGTGTCTGTACTGTACACACACACACACACACACACTGCAGTCTGCTGGTCTGCCTGTGTGGTGCCCCCCCTATCTATGTGCTGATAAATACCTGCAAACAGACAGCAATAAGCGGCTCCACAAACAGTCATAAACAGCCATGTTTTTATGGCCGGCTGACAGATCAAATGCTAACTTTGAGAGAATGGAAAAGCCTCCGGATAAGGAAGTTGTCTGGACGCCCATGGGCCTTATTAGCCTTTATGGTCGGAGAATATACAAATGGAACAAATGGAGAGCATCATAAACCTAATGGCCTGTGTGTGTGTGTGTGTGTGTATATTTGACTACAATCTGGAGAAAAAGCATCCCATACAAGTCTTTTATAAATGCTGTCTCATAGTTGTGGGTGTGATAGCTTGTTCTTGTATTTGTCAGTCTGAATAGTCCATAAAGTGATGAGCAGTTTGCAGGCGACAGGAATGCCAAAGAAGAGGACCACTTAGTAGGAAGCATCATATTTACAGAAGGCACTAAAGCTGTAAACCGATCAATATTTTTCTATGAATAATGTGTAACGTGAAAGGTGTTGCTCTTAGTGACGAACTCACAGGGAATTATCACCCGACTGTGCAGCTCCCCTGTGCTCTAAGGAGCAATTTAGCGCCTTTCAGCTCATTGTTTTGAATTTACAGCCCGCAACTTTACCGTTTTGCTTCACTCTCACCGCTCTCATCAACCTTGTTTGCAGCTGTTTTCAGCAAAAACAGTCTATAAACCGTATGCTACCTGCTCAGCACCAAACAGCATACAGGCACCGTTAACAACTAGCTGGTAAACATAGTGGAGCATTTAGTAGCTTAATGGCCAAATATTTCCCTCAAAAGTTGGTGGAGATCAAAACAGAACTAAAAGGAGAGTGAATATTGGGCTTCATCAGGTGGACACAAACACGACTCCAAATGAATGATAACGTTGCTCTGTGTCTGCTGGATGTGTAATAGGGCAACTGCTTACTGACAAGTTCACCATATCATCAATATGTGGTGGTAATATGTCAGTGTTGTGTTTTCAGCTTGTTGCGCTGCCCCCTAATGGCCAAAAAAATCAATTAACGCAGGTTTGATAAGAATTATGAAGATACATAATAAAACTCATCAAGTGTTTCTTGTCATGTGGATGCAAATAAAAGTAAAATGTGTGTGTTTGCAGAAAGGTCCTGGCAGATGAAAGTGGAGCACATACGGAATCAGATAAGGGACAATCCATACGAGCCAACAGCTCTTCTGCTATCAGCACTGGATGAAACGGCCTGTAAGTAACAGACTTTGTCCATGAAGCTGTTCAAACATGTTTCAATAAATCATGTTGTTGATTTAGATAAATTAATATTGAACAACAGCTGAATTCACTGACAAATGCAGTTGATGTGAGCATCATAAAAATACATTACAGACACATGTGAATGTATTCATTGCGGTTCATACTAGTGTCTAGTTGAACATTCAGTTTATTGAGCTCTTGACCACTACAGAAACAGATTTTGATTTTTCCCCTCAAGACAATTGATTGAACGTTTTAAAATTAACTTAAATGTGCAGAACTTCATTCCACAATTAAAATAATTGCAAAAAGAAAAACACATGAGATGTTTTTAAATAAAATATGCACAGCATTGGCTTTAGAGAAGGTGCAAATACAAAAAGAGTGCAAAACCCATGTAATAATATTACCAAAAAAGTGCTTAAATTATCACCAGTAATGAAAAGTAGATCCCTTAATCATATAACACGAAAACAACCAGACTAATAATGGTTTCAAAATGAAATAGTAAGATGGATAATATTAAAATAGGATACAGTTTTCTAAAAATAGAAGTACAATGCACAAAATGTAATCCCGAATGGTTTATTTTCTTTTTCATTCTCACTTGTAGGCCACCCAGTGGCTGCAGGGCACTAAATAACCGTTTAGTTTGCAAATACCTCAGGCTAGCTCTGGAAATACAGTTTGCAACACCGTAAAATTAGACAAACAAAGCATGTGAAGGATTATGACAGAAATACAGTAACCAGATCTTTACATGACAAAAGTATAGAAAACATATTAAGGTTGTTTTTTTTAAAAAAAGGGCATTACTCTTCTGATAAAAAATGTTCAAGAAATATTTAATTTTTAAATAAAAGTTGATAGTTATTTGAATTATCTGTCCACTGAAATGTAGAATCCTTTGTTATCAACAGTAATCATATTATTTAACTGATTTGATTTCCTGTATGTACACTGGACGCTCAGTTCAGCACTTTGCAAATGAACAGTGAATTATTCAAAAGTATCTTTCTTATAACCCACACACTGCTGAGCCTCAGACCTTTCCTGACTTCTGATTTTAGGATTAGCGAGTCTGTTTTAAATGACAGGGACACTGAAAAAGTCACGTACGTCAGACACAAACATTAGATGTAAAAAGCATATCTGGGCTTTGGGTTGGATCCAGTCGATGATGTTAATGAATGTGCGAGCTGCTGCTGCTGCTGATGATAATCAAGGGTGGTGTATATTTTTGATTTCTAGGGCTGTTCAATCTGCGTGGCAACGACATCCCATACAATCCCTTCTTCTACTCCTACACACTGCTCACAATGGATGAGATCTGGTAAGTCCATTTTTCGGGGATTAGTGAACATGTGGGATTCCTTTTAAATGTTCTTTCTCATGTCTCTGTTCATGCGACTCCCATCACATATAGATTATGAGGACATGTGGCATTTTTCTTTTATGAACCATGTCTTGTACTTTCCCCTCCACCACATCTCCACATCTGCAGGCTCTTTCTCCACACGGACAGAGTGACAGACGACTTGAAGGTGTACCTGAACGCCTCCTGTGCCGGGTCCCTCTGCGTGCAGCTAAAAAGCTACGACACCGTCCTAGATCACGTGAAGATGTATGTGGCCAAGCCGGGGGTCAAAGTGTGGATCGGCACAGAGTACACAAACTACGCACTTTATGAGATAATTACACCAGAGGTATGCAGATATTTTATTTCGTTATATTTACTGTACTGCATAATTTCATTCTTTGTATTATATAATGATTTTTTTTAATCTTGAATGAAATGCACTGTGTACATATGGTATAATAATCTGTTTGAATTGCTGTCTTTTATCATGAAGACGGTTGTAAGTGAGTCATCACTTCTTGGATGCTACTAGGATAAATACATTTGATGTGTGTTGTGAACAGAATCCAAGTTTTTAAACAACTGTGTATTGTGAAAGTGAAAGGGGTCTCTCATGGTGAAGAAGTGGGTGGTAAATGAGAGGACAAGGCCGCTCCAGGAATAAGTAGTATTAAAGGATATATTTTTTGTATTAATTATTATTGTTTTTCTGCGTCAGGACAAACTAATGACAAGCTCCTACTCTCCTGTGTTGACGACTAAAGCAGTGAAAGATGAGACTGAGCAGCGGATCTTGAGGGACGCTCACGTATGTCATCTGCACACAGACATACTCACGTCATACACAAGCACACCACCATGTACATGCACACAAGAAAACACTTGCGAGACCAGATATGAGCCTCTGATACATTTACATAAGACTGTTATCATTCCAGGAATTCATTAATCAGTCTTCACTGTCTGACTGACTGGTGGGACATTTATGAATCGTTTTCATTTAGAGCGTGGACACTTCAGCGAACACACACCCTGATACATTTATTACCCTGTCCAGAGATGTCTGAACAGCCTTGCAACACATCGTGTGACTTGTCGGTCTGTATGTTTTGCGTTGTTGTGATTGATGCTGACACTCTCCTGCTCAGTGTGTTGTTGTGGATCTCTTGTGTAGGTCAGGGATGCAGTCGCAGTCATCCAGCTGCTGATGTGGCTGGAGAAGGCAGTGCCAGAGGGGAAGGAGACTGAGCTGACCGCTGCAGAATATGTCAATAAGTGCCGCAGGTGAGTGCACACGTGAATACACGAGATGGAGGAGAACTGAGATACAGTCTATCAGTCTGCAGTCTAGAACATATATTATGAAGTAACATAAAAGCAGAGAGCCATAAAGACACTGGAGTTCAACCTCAGAAATGTTCATTCATTTTAAAAAGACACCAGAAACTAGTTTTAATTACACTCACTTCATAGTTGGCTTTCACAGCTAATGTAAATTTCATTACAGCAAACAGAAAGACAGCAGAGGCCCTAGCTTTGAAACTATCTCTGCAAGCGGACCCAATGCTGCACTTGCTCATTACAGGTAAGATTTATGCACAGTCATACTGATCTTCTTCTTTTTCATTTAGATCATGCATGGACGTAACTGTTAATTCTTTGTCTTTAGCGTCCTTAAAGGACCATAGCTGTGGTTTTGGATGTGGTTTCTTACGTTGCTGCTGAAACTTTTTCAAAGCATCCCACAAGTTTTAAACTGATCTTCCTGCCTCTTGTTGTTGGTGTGTTCAAGGATGCTCAGACATCCAGGATTTGAGAGTCGACTGCTGACAATCTTTGCATTAGTGTCCACAAACAATAAGCAAAACGTGGACGCTGCAAAAGAAAATCGTAGTTAAAAAGTTTAATTAAAGGATTAGGCTGGAGATGAACTCTATTTCTCTTATTGTCAACAAATCCCATGATAAAACACTGAGAAGTATTGTCTCTGCATCTAAAGTCTGAAACAAATGATTCCATTGTTCGACCAGTATTAAAACTAATCAATGAGACACACTGTTGCACTCTGTGTCATTATGACGAACATGAGCACTGTTTATTTTGAGTCAATCCCACATACATTGTCCTGCTGTATAAATACCCTCTAGTGAACCAAATGTGTACTAATCCGCCACTGAAAATAGTCCCCAACGAATACACAATTTACTCCTGTTTGAGTAATGTTTCATAAATACTACAGTGTCGAGCTGTTTTTAGAGGTTACTGAGCCTTTTTTTAAATGAAACTTTATATTTGTGTATATTTGTTTTTTAAGATTTACATCTTCAGTAGGAATGAATGGACTGAGTCCCGCAGACAGGGCAGGGGAGCCAAAAGCATTCAGAGGGGGAGTTTAAGATGCTGACCTATAATCCCCATGTCACCGGTTTGAATCAGGCTGGACTCCTCTCTCACTGTTCATTTCTTGTGATCTCTCCACTGGACGCTATCTAATAAAGGCAAAAAAATGCCTCCAAAAATTACTTGAATAAATGGAAAACAAAAGCTACCTGGGAGATAAGAAATCAATCTACAAATGTAAGGCATTCTTTAGGTGTAAATTATTTGTAGCTAATGAGATAAAACTTTTAAAACACTGGTATGGTCCTTTAAGTGCACTACAACTGCCACCAGACAGCTGCGGTGCTGCTATTACTTCCTGTTTTTCTGCGTTGCAGCCCAACAGAAGAAACGAGCCGGAGGTTGACAGTTGATGAGATGTACCTGGTGGATTCTGGTGGCCAGTATCTGTGAGTAAAAACACTCTCTGATCACAGACTCTCAAGTTTCACCTCTCGTCACTTACATTTGAAATGAGTCATCCTGTCTCTCACTACTATCAGAGACGGGACCACTGACATCACTCGGACAGTTCACTGGGGAACCCCCACAGCAATGCAGAAGGTAACACTTTAGATATTATATTGAAAGTGTGAATGTTTGAAGGGATATTTACATTTTCTCTGTCAAAACACAAGAGATGCAGTCGTTCAGTTTTTTCTGTATCTCTCCTCTGCTATAGAAAATTGTTCCAGAAACTCTCGTTTTTAATGCCACATAATCCAAAATATTCCTTTAAAATACAATTTCCCCGTCATTAACCACATGTCTCGCTTCACAGGAGGCCTTCACTCGAGTGCTCATGGGGAACATCGAGATATCTCGAACCGTCTTTCCCTCAGGGACAAGAGGTGGGAATGAAAAACATTCACTCACGTTTAAAATGATGAAATGATTTAAAACTAGAATTTGCATTTCCTAAAGAAAATGCATGTGAGAGCTGGAAGCTGTTAGTTTTTGAAATAGTATTTGTCAGCTAGGAGTAGTAGTGCTGCACTTTACCAGAGCAGGGATTCGAACTACAGATCTTGGGGTCTAAACAAACAAGCTGTACGGGCATGCGCTCTAACCACTCTGCCACTGAGCAGCACAGCAGGTTTGAAATCTTTGCTACTTTTGAAAAGATCCTAATAGTGACACAACAATTAGAAAATGCTGTAATCAGTCAGCTGAGGGTTTGAAGTAGGACTGCTCCACTGAACACAGTAGCTGTTATACTAGTAGTAGGTAATCATATAAAACAAGATTATACGTTGTATACCGAGGACTGCCCTGAGTTGGTATCAAACACTCAACTTTGCTATCTTAGAGGGAAAGTTGACTTTTACGAGGGCTTAGCCACAGAGCCAGCGAGTGATTCCTGATACACACAGCAGATTTTATTTTCTTAATTTTGTTGAGGATAAATTGATTTGTCTAAAACAAAGCTTCTAGGTCAGAAATGTGAACATTATTGGTGGCAGGAGGTCTTGCAGAATGTGAGGATGTATAGTATGTGTACAAAGTGTTTGAAGGAAGAGAGAATCTGTAAGTTTAAAAAACAGGAGTGGGAAGAGACTGAGAGCCTGCAGATTGTACTGCAGTCAATGAGAGCATGACAGTACTTACTTTTTTAAGGTTTAGACCTCAAAAACTATAGGTCCTATTGGAAATGTACTGACACTGTGAGAGAGAAGAGGCTTGTGGCAACATTTTAAGGTATAATATGTGAGGAGTTAAAACTGTGGGAGTGAGAGCGTTTTTAGAATTTTCTTCTGGTCTAAAAACAGCTCTGCTCTCCCCTCTGCTTGATCAAATGACACACTGGTGAGATCTGAAAACTGCTGTAAAAGCCCTCACTTTGAACTTAAATTGAGTCAAAAGTACAAATAACATCACTACACAATATAATAACTTTAAAATTCAAAGCTTTGTCAACATTTTAAAATTTGAATGGCGTCTGTAGGATAAGGGATGCCTGACCAGTTGAGTCTCAAAGTTAAAAAGGTTTCAACTCATTTAGACAATTCCTCTCATAGACTTCCATTATAAATTTTAATACTTTAAAAATGTATATAAAACACTGGAACATGTTAGAATAAAGAAAAGTAATTGCATACATCTCCTGAAGAACATGTACATTTTGGCAGTGAAACAGAACAGCACTAGATAGACGCCAAAAAACTGTGATATAATAATAATAATAATAATACAGTATATCAAGTATAAAGAGCTCTTTCCAGCTCTCACACTAATGATTCTACCCTGAAACCTTTCCTAGTTTCACCACTAGAGAGCCCTGTTTCTCCACTTGCCAACGTTCTGTGATCACTTTTGCTGGATGAATTACAGTCATGTGTCTGCAGCAGGATGTTTGACTCGAGCTCTCACCTGTTTCTCAACAGGTGTAAACATGGAGATGCTGGGTCGCCGGGCCTTGTGGGAGGTGGGATTGAATTATGGCCACGGCACAGGTCATGGTGTTGGAAACTACTTTGGAGTTCACGAGTGTATGTTCTCTTTTTATATTTCATACATTTTTCAAGGTTTACAACCCCAGTATGAAATTGATTATTGTATTCAGACTAGTGACATCTTCATCTGCCACTAAAAACACATTTTAAAGTATTAATCCACCTTAATAAAACAGAATTCAAAGGCAGTTTTCAATGATCTGTGATGCCTAAAAACATCATGATGCTGCTGAAGAGGCTGTTTTACATCAAATTGAACTTCATTACACTGTGCTGCTAATACAGTAAGTGAGAGTGATCAAATTAACAAGCTGGCAAGCAATTTGCATGTTTGAGCACACATCTCATGTTGCAGTATAACCACTTCTAATGAGACCAAATACACTTGAACAAAAGGAGCTGAAAACTCTGCTCAGTTTAGGCGAATGATCTGCAGGGAGATTAATTTAAACTTGAAGAAACAATATTAGTTTGTGACACTCTGATTACTCCTGTATGTAGAGCTGCAACTAATCATTCTTTTCATTATAGATTAATCTGCAGATTATTTTCTCAGTTAATTATTTAGCCTATAAAATGGCAGAAAGTAGTAAAACAAATGTCCATCACAATTTCCCCAGAGCCCAAAGTGACATCTTTAAATGTCTTGATTTACAGTCCAAATGACAAAGAGATTCAGTTTACGATGATATAAAACATCACAGTGGAGAAGCTGTGACCAGAGAATGTTTGGAGTTTTCCCTTTAAATGACTTCAGTTATCAATTGATTATCAAAATATTTAGTGATTACTTGACAACCTGATTAAATGACTAATTGTTGCAGCTCTACCTGCACATGTGTAAGTCTGCACACTGGATTTTAGCTCCCAAAAACTTTATTTAATTGACAAAGGCAATGATACATAGTCAAGATTAAACATAATCAGTTCCTGAAAAATCACAAAACGCAGTCATAGTATTCACACAAAATATACTTGTATACTTATACATATACTTTATAATTGTACTTGTTGTAAAAAGTATACTCCTTTTTATAGACAAAATTTAACACCCCGGTTTGTAACTTATATGAAACAGCTAACAGTGGAAGTGTAAAAATGAATGTACACAAATGAAATGTTTTTAAGGTTTGTTTCACTTGGTTTACTGTGGTGTAATCTGTATTTTAATCATGTATAATGTGATATTTTTCCAGGGCCAGTCGGCTTTCAGGGCAACAACATTCCCTTCAGATCAGGCATGTTCACGTCTATTGGTGAGACTTTCTTTTCTTTTTCAAAATAAAACAACATTATGATAATTTTAAAGGAAATGAACTTTCATGGCTCAAATGTTAGAAGGTAGAAAAATACCAGACTGATAATAATTTCTTTAAGAACCCGGATATTACAAGGAGAATGACTTTGGGATCCGGATTGAAGACGTTGCTGTGATCGTTCCTGTACATACAAAGGTAGATACAGAGTGGCTGACCAAAACTGAGATTTATTGATAATCTAGAACCATGTCAGTCATTTCCTGCTTTTAATGCATGATGTAAGAAATGTCAAGGTAATGTCTTTGTGAATGTGCTTTTCTTTCCTTCAGTATGGTCATAACTACATGACCTTTGACACCGTGTCGCTGGTTCCTTATGACAGAAAGCTGATTGACAATTCTCTCCTCAGCTCAGAACAGGTAAGAAATAGTATTTGACTGCATAATCGCCTTCTTGTTTAGGGTATATTGAGAGGTTACTGGAAGTTCACCATCATTTTCTTTTAAATAAGGAGGTGCTAAAATGTGTTTACCCAACACATTAAATAAATACCCATATACTTCCCCAAAGATGTGATCAGTTTCCTGTTTTAATTTCTAAATACCTTTCAGCGTAAGAGAGTGTGACATCAACCGAGTCGTTCGTTTTCCTGCTATACGACTGCTGGTTTCCTCTTAAAATCCCCCTTTACACTTCAGGTCACAGCTTCTCTGCAGCTCAGAGATCAAAACATTATTTGAGAAAACAAAACCACGTGTGAAATCAACTTCTGTGTTTTGTTTCTTTTATCTAAAGGGAAAACCTAAAATTTTATTTTTGCAGTATTATTGTACAAAAAAGAACATTGTGTTTACAAAATATTAATTAAGAATCAAATTGTTTCTCCTTTAACTTCAGTTTATTTATAGTGCACATCACCCAAAGAGTCTGTACACACAATAGGTTTGATGGTAAGAAATTAAGAAAGTTAATACAACAATTAAGCATTAAGATCAGTGGTGGAAAGAATTAAAAAGTACCTTTACTCAAGAGGTGTAAGTTGAGGTACTTGTACTTGTCTTTACATTTTATGCTACATTATACTTTTAGAGGGAAATATTGTACTTTTCAGTTCAGTACATTTACTTGACAGCTGTAGTTGCTGGTTACTTTTCAGATTAAGATTTTACGTTTGAAAAATATGATATAAAATACAATGCATTGTTAATGATTGAACCCTTACAAAAAAGCAATGGTTGGGGCCCACTGTCATATTTCAGATGTCTTTGAGTTGTCAGCAGTTCCACCAAAGAGACATTTCCCCTCTGAACTTCTTAGATGGTTTCATTTAAATAACAGTTTGAGGCCCATCTATTCATCCATCCATTATCTGTAACCGCTAAAATTCTCCAATGTTTCACCAAAAAAAAGCAAAGATTTGAAAAAGAAAAAAGTCCATCAGCTCATGACCCCTCAGATGTATCTCGTGACCCTATGGAGGGACCCGGTACCCAGTTTGGGAACCGATATATAAAGGAGTTCTCCTGCTGCAAAATAAACAATGCTCCTTTCACACTGATGCAACAGTATTAACAATTTTCATAATGTAATATGTCAGTCACAGAAGCCATTTTCTACAGAACAAGTACTTTTACTTTTGATTAAGATTGGGTGATAATACTTATGTACTTTTGCTTAATTGTGAGTTTGGGTGCAGAACTTTAACTTGTAATGGAGTATTCTTACATTTTTGTACTTCTTCCTCAAGTAAACAATATGAGTACTTCTTCCAGCACTGTCGGCACAGCAAGGATAATTTAATTTTATTTTAATTTGTATTTTTTGAAGATGTGACCAAGTGGCAGAACATACTCACGGAACAAAAGTGGTCCAAGAATTGATCCCTGTGGAACACCATATATGACCTTAGACCAGGAAAATACAGTGTTATTATATATGTCTATTTATTTGTATGTGTTAGACACTGGTTACTCCTAATTTGGAATGAAGTCCATCCAATTTATCTGGGATATTAAACAGATACTTGTTTTTCACATGTCAGCGGTGTACATCTTTAGGCTTGTTTATGACTTTCATTGAGAGTGGTCTTTTCTCCCTCCAGCTTCAGTGGCTGAATAGATACTATGAGACAATCCGGAGGCTGATGGGTCCTGAGCTGGACAAACAGGGACTACATGAGGAGAAGGACTGGATGCTCAGCAACACAGAGCCCTTCATGGAGTCTAGATCTTCTGCGTCTGTCTGTTCCTCCTTGCTGACCCTCACCACTCTGGCCTTCGCTCTCCTCCACAACATCATCTGAGCGTCTTCATCTCTATTGCACTCACTCCATTCACAGCAGACTTGCACACTAATGTTACCCCTATGCAGTCTCTATTGAGCAGCTATACCAGGTTGAGAGATGCACTGCAATTTAGCATTTTTTTTAATTGAAGGATATATTTGTTTGATGATTTAATGATTTAATTGTGGTGTTTAAAGTTTAAAAATGATCTTTTGTGTGATTTTTGATGTTTTAGCTTTTTTGGTTTTTAATTGGACATTTGTACGACCAGCTGATATAATTTCTATTTTATTAAAGTAACACTCTTTAAAACAGAGGTGTGGACTCGAGTCAGTCTGGATAGATATAGATAGATAGATAGATAGATAGATAGATAGATAGATAGATAGATAGATAGATAGATAGATAGATAGATACTAACAATAAAAATAAAATAAAATATCCTTGCCCAATGTCAGCTGGTGAATGAATGACTGAATGGATCCCTTCTTGCATTGGGTGTATCCTTGAGGTCAAACAAATGTATTGAATGCATGTCCTTCTTCATAAAACATTTGCAAAGTCACGTTTTTTTACATTTTAAATCCTCATTTTGTTTACACCCTTGTTTGCTAGCTTGGAACTACATTTAAGAGGGGAAGAATTGTACTTTTTACTCCAGTACATTTATCTGACAGCAACAGTTACTAGTTAAGAGTTACTAGATAAAGATTTTACATTTAAAACATGATCAGTTTGCAAAATATGATGCACTCTCATAGATTAACTTGGCCAAGAGTATAAAAAGTAGTTAGAATTAGCTACACATGGACAAACTACAACACCAAAATGCCCATAAACTCTTCACTTTACTGACAAGGCTGCCTGCACTTTGAATCAATCAGACAGCAGCCAATCATCTTGTGTGGACCGGATACACCTGGAGAAAGACAAAATGATACCCCGCATTATCACGTTTGGCTTAGCTTTTACGCCGTGGTAACGTTAAATAAAAAACGGACGTGTGGCTCAGAGATCCCAGAAAGAGACTCAACAACTTCCAACTCCGTCCCGACACTTGGGGCTGCACAAAGAGCGGTAAGTGCGTTAATATTCTTTGGCCGGCCATAGCTTAAGCTAGCTAAGAGCTAACGTTAGCGAGACTGTTTATCCTTGTTGTCAGGGCCAGTTGCCAGGTAACCAACGGAAACTCCATGAAGCTGCCTCCACATATTTAAGAGAGGGTCACAAATTAGGACAAAAATTGTGTTTGATAGCACAAACATTAGTGTATAGGTCTGTGTAGAGTCTCGCCTGACAATATTTGGTCGACACAGTCTTTTTTGCTCTAGAGCAGTGAACGCCAGACAAATAGCGGCCTTTGGAAAGCTATAAGTCATAGCTGACATTACAAAATGTACATGATTCTTCATAAATCTACAATGTAAAATACAAGTCTCATGTAAATCCCAATTAATGTGACCTCCTAGTGGTCTATTGACAGATTGGTGTCAACAAAAGTACTTTCATTCATCCATAAATGAGGCATGCCACTGTCAGTGTGTTGACTTACATTATTTTTTTTACGTCAAATGAGAATTAACATGAGCTGCTGTAACCTTGTTAGCCCTCACTAACTAATGGGCATCAATCACATCTGCCCTCATAGATACAATTCTAAAACCGTTTTATAAATCAGTGTTACTCTTAAATGAATTAAAAGTAACAAACAAACAAAGCATATTGGAATCATTTATAGCTATACACATTGCCCCCAAATAAACAATGCTGAGAAAAAACGTTACCACTATGTTTGGTTATAGCTATCAAAATAAAGTATGAAAAACACCCACTGTTTCAAGTCTTTTTGCTAAGCTAAGTTAGCCGGCTGCTGGTGGTAGCTTCATGTTTATCGATCTTCTCATCTAGCTGAAACTGCCATGAATAAGCTTCCTTACGCTGACGGATGGTCGGCAGTAAAGGCTGCCTAACATCGCCAAAACCCACTGGCTCTATTTATTTACTTTTTATTCATCATAATTACATTTTTAATACAAAGACTACATTAAACAACAAAATCATATTCATCTTGCGGTTTACTTCTTCCACATGTGAAGAGCTCATGGCCACAGAAGGCCAGTTGCCCGGCAACTACTCTGTCAGCGCATCTTGAAGGTGTGAATGTGCAGCCATCACACCAACGCCCTTCATCTGCGTGCTCTTGTCAAACGTGCACATCACTAAAAGGACACGAAGAAACATTTCACTCAGAAAGTCGGACAGCTTTCAGTAAAGGCATATTCATCCATATCCGTTCTGCGTTGGGGTTTGTGATAAAGAGGCCCCGAAAAAGAGGAACAACAAGTATGAGATCATTGCTCTCTGTGGACAAACGTCTCTTCTGTTGTGCCTTTTTGTTATTTAGTTACTGTTAAATTTTAACATCTTCACGTGTAGTCATCTCCAGTGATCAGAGTCCTCCTAGCACTGGTGGAAAGTAACTTAAGTACATTTACTTAAAGGTGCCCTGTGGTGTTTTCTTGTAAACAAACAGAAGTTGCGTTTGCATTCAGTGTTAATCACCAAAATGCATTATGTGAATCTTTGTCGTCAGAAAAAAACATGAATGCATTTCCTTCCTCATGAAACATTCTGACAGCTCATTTTTATTGTATAGTTTACATCCATGTTTGCTAGCCTGCCGTCTTCTTCTTCACTGCCTTTGTTGGCACATTTCTGTCGATTGATGAAACAACTGGCATGCGTGTGTACGAGTATAAACAAAACAATTGCTTTACACTTCTAATCCACTGCATTTTAGAAGGAAATATTGTAGTTTTTACTCCACTACATTTACATGGCAGCTATAGTTACTAGTTTCTTTGCAGATAGAGCTTTTACATTATGTAAAGTAGTGTAAATTAGGACCACATTAACAACTGCAACACCAAATGCTGCATGCATCAGTAATAATAATATAATAATGTATTATTTAGCATTATAATAATTTTTTAACATTGTTGTTTTAATGTTTTCGTCCCTCTAAGATCAGATGCAGACAGATCAGTTTGTTGCCAGCCTTCAGTCAAGTGACAGGAAACTAAAATAGGGCATCCTCTTGTCATGTGGTTTACCAGCCCACCAAAATAACAAGCTAAAGTTGACTTACATTTTACTTCCCGTACTACCAGTGTTTGCCTTGTCCAACAGGCTGAGTGTACATTCAAAAGCACGCATATTTCTGTGACTCACTCAAGTTGTTTTTGTCTTTATTGTCCGTTTTGGGTGTTTTTTTACAGTGTCAGCATGTGTCTGACCTTGCAACTCATTTGTCTCATAAACCACTTTCTGTATAAATATCCTCTGTTGGATGAGCCGGACCGTCTGATCGCCGCTTTGTGATGTTGTTGTGGCCTCCTGTAGCTGCGTCAGGCCTCTCCTGCAGCTGCAAAGCCGTTAACTGAGTTTCTAAATATGTCATATTTAGATTTTCTTTCTTTCACTTCCACACTTCAGGTGCAATGACAAATAGGTGCTCATTTGAGAATGATGGCTGAACAACAAGCTGAAAAATCACAAATTATTGTCTGTCCTGGACATCACGAACACACAGAGCTGCAGACCTCAAGAGCTGCTGTGTTTTGCATGATAGAGATCTTTCCTGCCGACAAATCTACTTCAAAGTTCTGCTGAAGTTGAAAACTGATGTCTGTAGGAGTAGAAATGTTGTAATACAGTGGCTGCAGGATGTATTCATGCTCTTTGCTGCAGCAAGAGTTGACATGCTTTTAAAACCACTGCTCCTTTAGAGAGCTTCGACTGAACATGTTAAATATGAGTAACAGATGTCAATTATTTAATCACAACATTTAAAAAAAAAATGACCTGTGTTGCAAGATTCACAGAAAAAATACTTTCTTTTTAACCTTTATCAGCCTGTACATAGTGGACAGAACAAACTTAGGTGTGGTGACATTTTCATGAACTGTTTCGTGTGTTCAGGTTAGAGCCACAAAGAGCTTGTAGCACGTTGAGAAATACATGTAACAAACCCACTGACCTGTGTGTGTGTGTGTGTGTGTGTGTGTGTGTGTGTGTGTGTGTGTGTGTGTGTGTGTGTGTAAACCCCGAGCACCAAAAACAGGGTTTGCCTCTTCAGTTTCTGTGCGGCCACGTGACTTCCTCTCAGCCTCAGCACTTGGTTCGACCTCCCCTCTGTGTTTTTTTGGTTTTTTTTTTCATCTGACAACTTTGGCAGTGACAGTGACAGAAACCCTCGCTGATTAAAACCGGTGTAGCGAGTTCACAGCTTTTTGTCCAGAGAGATCTCGGGACCACTGAAGAAGAAGAAGAAGAAGATGTTGAGGCGAAGGCCTTCCAATGCCTCGGAGAAAGAGCAGGTGCAGAAGAAGAAGGTGAGCTGAGTTTTTGGTTATTAGTTTGTTTTGGAAGGTGATGAAGGTTTAAAGTTAATGTGCTCAAACTGAGCTTTTATAAATGTAAATGTTATAGACTGTGATTGTGAAGAGGTCTCTGTGACACACTTGAAAACACTTGATGTTTGCGCTACAACATTGTGTACAGCTGTCTTTGTGTGCTCATCCTTTTCGACACAGGATGTCTGCTCAAGTTAGTGCAAACATTTGCGGTGAAGCTGAACAAACCCACACACATAAACACACAAAACTTAAAGCTCAGCACGATCTTTATGTTTAAAACAAAACCTTTGTTTTTGCAAGTGTCTAGTCTAACCACTCTATTACTCCAACATATTCTTTGTACTCTTATAGAAAAGTAAAGTTCCTCTATTCTGGCAGGGTGAATCATTGCTGCAGATGTAGTCTGAGTCACAGCAGGCTTTGTGGCTTCTGGTGTTTTCGTCTCCAGCTGCCACCATGAGAGCGAGCCTCCTACGCTCGACACCAGTGCCCTTATTTTCCATCCACAGCTCCCCTCCTGTGGTCCAATTCACGCCTCGTCATTACACATCTCATTGCCTCTGTTCTCGGCAAACGTCTCCCAACGCGTAATTGTCACAGGCGATAATCGAGGCTGGAGAGCGTCATTGTTCCATGACACGAGTCACTGCGATTATCAGCGTTAATAGAAGATTGATTTATCTGAAAGCTTTGTGGCTTTTTGGGAAGGAGAACTGCGGTAGGAAAAACAGACATTTACCAGCAAAACTCGTAATAGCCTCATAATAAAGGTCATTTGTTCCCTTGACTGCACTGGTGGTTTAATTCTTCAGGGGAGACCCATCAGCTGCCAGCACTGACTGGATGTCTGCAATGATTGGCTGCCAGCAGTTGCTCAAGCTTTGCCCGTTTCCTGTGGTTTCAGCAAAGACTGAAGAGGGATGAGCCGCGATAAGATAATGCACAGCAACATGTGGTTATATGGAAAATTAGACGAAGAATTTCCACCAGAGCTTGAAGAAACTCTAAGATGTGAAAGTTATGCAAAAGAGTAAAAACTGTGGCTTTTTTTGGTTCTAAATATGTCTTAATTTTAAGCATATGCAAATGATATGCTATATACCAGACTTGAGGTGAAAGGATTAGTCCATTAATTGATTAGTTGATTGACAGAAAATGAATCGGCAGCTATTTTCGTAATTGATTAATAGTTTCAGTCATTTTTCAAGCAAAAATCCCCCAGTTTCACCTCCTCAATTATGAGGTTTTGTAAATTGAATATCTTCAGGTTTTGGACTGTTGCGTTGGACAAAACACTATCTCCAGCATGTTATTGACGAAATGATTAGTTGATTAATCAAGAAAATAATCAGCAGATTAATCGATAATGGAAAAAATCATTGATTGCAGACTTTGAATTTTACAGTAAGTTTATTCCCATCTGTTCTTTTTCAGATTCAGACTAGAAACATGCATCTTCATACTGACATTGAGTTAAACTTAAATGATGAATTCACTTAGTAGTCTTACACATTGGACTTTTTGATTTTCCTCTTTCCATGTGTCTTTGGTAAGTTTAAAGTCAGTTTTATGACTAAAAAACTGTTTATTACAGCGACTTTCATGAATCACCACACAACATTTCCTTTGTGTTTCCTGCTAAACGGCTCAACTGCACTTATAAAAAAAAGTTTTCAGAAGCAGCTGCAACATGCAGACATTTAATGACCCAGATTCATGACTTTATCTTTGATAACTGAGTGAGGAGAGACAGTTGTTCCTTCTGAGAAATCCCTCTGCAGATTCATTCTGTGCACACACATGAAGAGATAAAAATGTGTGTGCACAACCGTGAGATCAGTGTTACCAACGCTGCATTAGAAACCCCCAAACCGTTTGCTTTGTGGTGAAAGAGTTATTGCTGGCCCTTTGCTGTTTGTTATAGCTTGGTTGTGATTTAAAAATAAATGCAATTCTTTGTGTTTGCAGCTCACTCTGCAGAGGTCCAGCAGCTTCAAGGATTTCATGAAGCACAAACCCACCTCTCCTGTTGTGTCAGAAAAGGAGTTTGTCTTGGAGGAGCATGTAAGTTGGACGTTTCCTCTCAAACATGCACATAAAAACACACAAACACATTATCAGACATACAATACATCACTGTTTTGAAAAGTAGAAGTAGATATGTTATGAACTCTTTGTGTTTTAAGTTCCTAAATGGCAGTTCCTACAGATATTTTATCACATTGTTCCTCATTCGTCATGCTGTGACCCAATGACGCTGCATCCAGAAGAGACCAAAGTGCACAAAGGCCAAGCAGAAATTATTATCAGTCACGGCTGTTACAGAAGGGCACCGTTTGTTTCCTCCTGATTTAACACACTGCTGCACGTGTGGGCAGATGTTAACACTTTAAAATTCACAGAAATGTGATAACTTCCCAGAAACATTATGTGTACCGTGAGTGGAAGTTGGAGGACAAGTAAGCGTAGAGGTGTAGAAGAAGAGAGGAAATCAGAAGTGTTGCACAGAGCCCAGATGACAGCAGCATGCAGACAGGATGTCCTCTTGTGTGAGCCAGTCGAGCAGAGAGCCTCCGTGTCAGACAGACAGTTGCAGAAGCAGCAAGCATTTAATCAGGAGTCTGACTGTCCTCCCCCAGAGAATTTAGTTGTTTTTTAATCAATGCTATGCAGTTTTATTTCTATATTCATTACATCCCTCTCTGTCTCTGGCGATGTGTTTGTCAGTGTGGTTGTTTACTGCAATGGTCATCTCTCTTCACTCTAGTGCTTCATCGAGAAAGTCTAAATTCAACTTTAGTTTTGTGAGAGAAAGTTTTGAGCACAGTCCACAGGTGCACGAAATCCTTGAAAATGTTTGACATGAGAATTTGAGTGCAGAGTACAAAGAAAACAGCTCTTATAAACTCTGCTACATGTTACTATTATGGACATTCACTATCATGAAATAAACCACTAGATTTTCTCTAAATCTAACAGCACTTCTGCTTTATTTTCCTCTGCAAATTACAGGGGACTCGACCCCTGTGTCCTCGAAGAATGCAAAGTGTCGCAGAGAGCCTCATAAAAATACTGAAAACATCATTAGCTTTCATTACTGAGCCCGCAGTGTTATGTTTGATAACGCTCTCAGAAATTCTGCTTTTAAACACACCCGGCCACAATAGAGTGCAGGTGTGAGAGTGTGTGTGTGTGTGTGTGTGTGTGTGTGTGTTGTGCATGTGACTTTGTGGCTATCAGCAGTAACACATACTGCAATAACACGTATGCAAACCCCATTACCACAAAGTATGTAGGTTTGAAAAATTTGTGAATACTTGTGTAACTTGCCAGCGATGCCACTGTGAACCACTGTGAGACCTAGTTTATGTCAATGACACAGCTTTTAAATTCACTTTATGTAACTTTAAATAAGGTTGTTCCACATAATCCTCTCATCTCCTCACATCTGCCGACATATGGTTGAAATAGCTGATGACTTTTTTTTTTTCATTTCAGTTTTCAGAGTGTGTAACAGCAGAGGAAGCAGTGAAAAGTGGCAGCAAACTGGGCAAGAAATGGCGCAACGTTATCTCACGTACCATGACCCGCAAAACGTCCAAGATGGTGCAGAAGGCTCTGGCTGAGGAGGGGGTAAATCCTGTTTACAGTTACACTCACAGTAACATATGGAGATCGCACTATTTAAAAACTTTAAAATAGTGTCTATAATACATAATTTAACTATAAAGCATTGCTGATACAAAAAACAGACCTTGACATCTATAAACTCTTGCTGCTCCTGAAATACAGAGCTGCTGTTGTTGTTACATAAAGATTAAAATTGTCTCCATCTAGTGGACGATTGTATGTACTGTGTTTTTCAAAACAGTTTGATTTTCAGTGGCGGAGTACAAATTATAGGCAGTTGTATTTACTTGAGTATTTCTATTTCATGCCACTAATAATATAAAGTATTATAGCACTCACAGGGCAACATTTTCAAATCAGAATCAGGTTTATTGCCAAGTAGGTTTTCACATATTGAGTACTTTTACTTTTGATACTTAAAATATGTTTGCTGATAATACTGCTCTTTTATATTCAATGCAGTAATGGAGTATTTTTACAGAGTGGTACTGAATACTTGCTCCACCACTGCTGATTTCTAAGCTCTGACCTTTACCAAAGTTTGGTGCGTGTCATGCTCAGTTCAGTGCTCTAAACTTACAAAACTGCAAATGATTTGTCATTATTATGTTGTTGTAAGTTACAGTGAACAACAAGGCAAACCAGAGTTGATGTATGAAGCCTTATATTGTCAAAAATGTGGCCTCCTGATGTGTCCTTGAAGCTCATATTGACCTGATTTTCAGAATTTAAGCAAGAATTACTTTCCTAAAGACATCAGTTAAATTATGAAGCCCCAAAACTGACTAAATGTAGTAAAGGATTATCAGACAAGTCAAAAAATATAACTAAATACATGAATAAATAATTAAAATAGAGTGTAAAAAGAATCAGTTGGTAAAGAAAACTTTATTTTACTCTTCTGTTTAATTTTCACTAGCTTATTTTATTTCATTTATTTTCATATTTTTTTTGTCTTGGCCCACATTAGTTTATATTTTTGACTGTTTGTCTGGTAACTTTTTACTCCATTTTGTCAGTTTCAGGGCTCCATATTAAATATGTCATTACTGTTGTTTTTAAAAATGACTTCTATGGAAAGCTTCATCATTATGTGACCTTCAGTTTCCATTCAACATTATTAATTGAGTGAACTGAAGGTGAATTGACCTCTGACCTGCACTGTCGTCCTCTGTGTCTCCAGGGTGAGAGCGGAGAGGAGCTGTCTCCGGTCTCTGCTGATTGGCTTCCAGATCTGAGTGCAGGACAGAGGACGTCTGTGTGCTCCACAGGGTCAGAGGACACCGCGCCCAGCCCCATCACCCGCCAGCTCTCAGGCAGTAAGTACACATCTGTGTCCCTGTAACAGACAGAGAGTTGGCGGGGGGACATAACTCAGTTAAATCTGAACACACAGACAGGATACACATGTTTTTAGATTTAGCGTGACTAACATCATCTTGCATGTCCATAAATAAATAAACAGTCATAAATCTGCTTAGAAATTACAGAAAAAAGACACTCCTTATAACTCCAGAACCTGCCTGAGAATCATCACGTTTTTAAGTTTTCTTCAGTATCAAAGTCATCCAGTGTTAGTTGTTTGTTCATCCATGGGTACACTGAAAACAGGAAGTGCTAATAGCTGATTCGGCATGGTTTTTAATGGTGCCAATTTGCCAAAATGTAAACAAAAATAGTGTAAAAAACTGTGGGCGTAGAGGCAAAAAGACCTCCAAAACCATAAGTATCTGAAGGTTCAGGATGCTTCTCTGTGCGTCTCAGGTAGCGACAGACAGAGCCTGGACAGCGGATACTGCCAGAGGGACAGCATGAGACTGGAGGAGAATGGCGTCTCTTACAATGGGCCTTTCTGTGGTCGCGCTCTGGTCCACACCGACTTCACTCCGAGCCCCTACGACGTGGAGTCGCTCAAACTTCAAGTGAGTCTCGGGGGGGGGACTCACTTGATTTGCATTGCAAATTACACACTAATAGTACACAAAGAGAAAAGTCTGTTAAAGGGTTTTGAAATGTCTCTCTCTCTCACAGAAAGGAGACGTCATCTACATCATTGAGAAGCCGCCTGTGGGGACCTGGACAGGGAAGCTCAACAACAAAGTGGGATCCTTTAAGTTCATCTACGTCAACCTGCTGCCTGACGAGAGCCCCCCGTCCAGGAAGAGACACCGCAACAGCAAGACCCGCCGAGCCAAATCCAAACCTAAGACCCTGGAGGAGGTGCTGGACACCATCGGTCTTACTGTAAGAAACACTCTGATAGTGACCTGTTGTCATTGTCCACGTCATAATCGTGGATATCCACCTAAACACTCGTGTTTGTGTTGTTGTGTTTCAGGAGCTGAGTTCTTTGCTGTCCATGCACGGTTTCCAGAGCCTGGAGGACTTTGCAGGACTGAAGGAGTCTCACCTCAACGAGCTGAACATCACCGACCCAGAGCAGCGATCCAAGATCCTGAACGCCTCTGAACTGCTGAGAGACTGTAGGTTGACACACTGTGAAGCTGCAATAATCTTTCATAATGTTGCTGCTCTGCTGGCTGGAAATAAGAAAATACCTCTAATCCAGAATTTTAATCAAATCTGAGAAAAATCGTCTCAATAAAAGACAGTTTGCAGGTTTGTGTAAACAATGTGTCTTTGGGGAATACTCGCTATGCTGCCGTCATGTTTTTCTGCCTCAGCTACATAATTAGGCACATTTTATGGCTCAGTTGCACAGAATTACACTCAGTTTGTAGTTAGGCTCAAATCCAACTTTCCCCTGATATCTCGGCTCGTCTGAGCTCCAGACAAATCAGTAAATATGATTTGAACAACAGCTTTATGTTGTTCCATTTAGCTGCAGCAATACAGTATTCTCTGTTCGATGTTGACTGGAACTGTACCTTCTTGTTTATCTCCTCAAATCTCAATGTATCTACTGTGTTGAGATTAATACTGGGATCAAGAGAAAGTTTAATTTGTTTTTTTCTACATCTTTAATTAAAAACCCATTAGACATTAGACATGACACACTGTGACACACCCTGACTGGGACTGTTTGACCCTCCAGTTTTTTAATAAGAAAAATCCATTTTATATCCATTAAAACCATTTTTTTAAATCTCAGCTACGCTAAAAAACCTCTATTATTATCGTCATATCGTCTCTCCTACTAATTATTATTTAGAGTTGGAGCTGATTTAAATCCAACCGTTGCAAAATATAATGACAAACTACAGCATATTTTCTAAAGATTTACTATTTATTCTGAAATATCAAATAAAAAAACATCAATACTTCACTCACTATCACTGCCTTGGAGTTGGTTTTACAGTGAAGTCGACCTGCCGCAAAAACACTGAGGGAGCCAAAACAATCCAACCTGTTCAGCTGTTCATGCTGTACCACATGTCCTGACGTAGGAAAACATAACTTAGATCAGAGTGGAGTTAACCCCTATTCAACAGAATAAAGTGCTAATTATTGGTACACTCTTTTTATTGTAAAAATCCCACAAAGATGAAAATTTTGTCATTTAGGAAAAACACAAAATTAACCTCCGCTTTAATGAAGGGATCAGCGAGGCTCAAAACTCGAGAGCACATTTGATTTGAAGGTCATGTTACAGCGCCCCCTAGTGTGGCTGTAAAAAGCACTGTGACAACCAACACCTGCAGTCAGCCAGTCCAAGTGACCCCTGTACAAGAAATTGAGTCCCATTAAGAACACAAACTAAATAGAGAGTAATTTGAACATATTTACGGGACTGGTGCTTTTGTATTTGTTCACAGACTTTAAAGTTTGTCTCTGAAGCTGAAACAAGATGAAAGGACCTCTCAGAGTCCAGGATGAATTTTAAAAAAGCATTATATTAATCCGTTTTTGTATTAAAATGTGATCTTCTTTGGCCCCGTGTAGCTGAAGAAGAGTCGGAGCCAGAAGAGGACAGATCTGAGGAGGAAGCCAAGGAGCCGAGGGATTCAGGCTGCTTCGAGAGCTCGGAGAACCTGGAGAGCGGACGTGAGGAGCCAAAGACGGAGGAAGAACTCCGGGATGAAGCATCGGAGGAGCAGACAAACCAGGAGGAACATGAGCAGGAATCAGAACAGCAAGAGGAGAAGCAAACGGAGCAGCTGGATGCTCTGCAGGAGCAGCTGCAGGAGCTGACGGTGGACGAAGGATCGTGAAAAGTGGTGGAAAAAATACTCAAACTTCTTTTATTCCTGGTTCTCCGGGACTCTGTGGACAGAGGTTTAATGCCGTTAAAAAGGTCTCTTCATTATGAGAAAGCGGACTGGTGGTAGGAACCCAGTGTGAGGTTGAAATACTGAACTGTGGAGAAAGCAGCACAACCTGTCTTCGTCAAGTGGGTATTGTAGGAATTATGTTTGTTGTTGTTGTTGTTGTTGTTGTTGTTTCCTACTGAGAATATCGTGAGGTACCAATGAAGCATTTAAAGGTTTTCTTTCTCTTAAACATTTTCATGTTGTTCAGTCCGATACAAATACGAATGTAAAATATTTTCAGATATTTTTCTTGTAACTACTTGAATTGTAACTGAGTAGTAGCTTGCTTACTTGTGTGTTTTGAGGTACAGTGCACTGATTTCTGTCACGTTATCATGAGGAAGTTGTTGTAAATAGAACATGAATAAAATGTAATTTAGTGAGATGTTGATAATGTAATCTATTAATTATTACTGTCATTTTTAAATGCTTTTAACTTTAAGCAAGTTAATGAATAATATTAACTAATTTAATTATTATAAATCTATATGATTCCTGGATAATTAATAGTTATTTTGGCTAAACAATCTTAACTCAAAGTCCACCTACTAGCTGTTTCCAGAGCTTTCAACTACATCTCAGTCTTCAGCAGCAAATGGAGTTTGCACAGTTGTCATCACGTGATCCAAGTATGACACTTTTAACAACTGAGACATCTCCATGACAACTAAGCAAATTCCACCACCTGATGTAGACTGTGAGATGTGGTTGAAGGCCTCAGGAAAAAAAGCTAGTAAGTGGAACTTTTAGTTGGGATTATTTTGGCACCTTTCAACAACAACAAGGCAATTCAAAGTGTTTTACAGAGGACATAAAAGGCATTAAGAAAATAAACGCAAGGGAATATAAAAAGACATTTAAATAGGATTTAAAAGATACAATAGAAGATGAAAATAAATGAAAACGGGAGAATAGAAATTGCAGCGCAAGATATGAATAAGTAGAATATGTCATGTCAGAGACCGTATCCTGTCTCTCACACAGTGGACCGTCCCGAACGGGGGCTAGCTAGCTGTGATGCTGTACTTACAGGCACAGTGGTGCTTTGAGCTAAATGCACGCTGGTTTTAAGTGATAATGTTTACCATGGTGCCCATCTTAGCTTAGCTTGTCTGCAGGCTAACATTTGCTCATTAGCAGTAGAACTGAGGCTGATGGGAGTCATTAGTTCTGCAGGTATTTAGTCATAAACCAAAGTACTGGACAAACAAAAACAAATGTGCTAGATGAAAAGTGAAGGAATCACCAAAGATATTAAAATTTACCCTGACGGGACCCTGAATGTCATGGCAATCCATCCAATCGTTGTTGAGAGATTTCAGTCTGGACCAAAGTGGTCGACCAACCAACAGACTCACTGCTAGCATGGCTAAAAAAACTACAAAATTTAACAACAAATTAGCAAAGAAGTGATCCACCAAAAATACAGATGAGGAAGTGGATTAGTGTTGGGCCAGGAATATTGTCTCTTCCAGCTGTTGTGATTCGTCTTTTGTAAGACCCCTTCCCTCCCTCGCAGCATTAAAGCCTGCAGAAGGCTGTTACCCATGATTATACTGCCACTGTTTTGAAAGATGACCTCTGGAGAAAATTGAATTCATACTACGGTTTGTAATTATCCAGGGGCACAAATATGCCTGTACAGAAAACAAGCTCTCTGTTGAATATTTAATAATAGTGGATAAACTGAGAGCTGAGCCGTCTCCTCAGGATTTCTTAGACCAGGAACTCCCATCGAAAGAAAACCTCTTTTAAAAGACAAATAATAATAAGACAATATTGTTTATTTACCGGACACATTGATCATGTAAAAACAAGTGAAGTAAATTGAATGAAACACATATAGTCACAGTGTTGATACTAAACAAAGTGAACATAAATAAAGAGTTCCATCAATGGTATAGTACTGTGTCTGTATACATAATGCAATGTAATAGATTGATCAGAGCATTCAGATCTGACCACGTCATGGCATTTTAACACAGGAATCATACATACAAGAGCTCAGCTCGGCTCTACAGTCTGCAAACCTTTACAGCTAAAAATCAAAAAGTTTGACCATCCCATTAAAAATCTGCTTTGAATCTGTTACACACGATTTCAACACAAACGTCCCTTCTTTTATCGAAATATCAATCACATACATTCTTGCTTCTCGGTGACAGCAACGCAAAGCGGTCAAATACACCAAACTGTCTTCAAATACTTTCCAGAAAGAAAGCCGACTAAAAACTGGTCTTAGTTTCGGACTTCTCACTGGAAGGTTTTCCAGGCAAATACTCTGCAGTTTTTTACTTAACAGAAACAATACTACCACACTTTACAGCTTCTTCCAACGGAGACGTGCCAGTTATCTCTCATTTTCTCTTCAGAGTGTAGAGAAAGTCAACACGAATAAAAGGATTAATGTAGAGCTGAAACTCGATTAATCGATTAGTCAATCAACAGAAAATAGATTGTCAACAATTTTAATGGAGTTTTTTAAGGAAAGATCCCCTAAATTTGCTAGTTCCAGCTTTTCAAATGTAAATATTTTCAGGTTTTCTGATAGTAAATTTAATATTTTTGGGGTTAGGACTTGTAGGTTGGACAAACTAAACATGTCAACTTCAATATATTAACTTTTAACTATTTTCTGACATTAGATAGCCCAAATAATTAATCATTTAACCAACAAAACCATCCACAGATTAATCAATAATCAAAGAAAATGGCCTAGTTTCATCTTTTCTGGTCTGAAAGTGTCTTAATATCGGCCTTGAGGTTTAAACTTCACCACGAACATTATGGTACAATGAAAATAATCATACAGCTGCCAACAATGCTAGCATGCTGAAATTTATTTTCCACTCTTTGTTTGGCAAATACTTTTGGAGTTAAAGGAGAAATTAGGAGATTAGGAGAAATTTTGAGTCTTATAACAAATCTTCTTGGGCAGATTTCAGTCTGATACGATGCTGTTGACATACTAGAATTTCTACACAAGTTATATTTCACAAACACTAACTCTGTCTTGCATACAACACAATCACTATTACAAACTCTCGCTATCAGCTAACGTGATTTAAATACTAAGAATAAGCTTCTCTTCTTTCTCTCATTTGTCTTTGTGGGTGTGGATGTTGTCCCCTCGAGCGATCTGCGACCAAAACAAAACAACTTCTCGAGCCACATTAAAGGCTGTGCTCCGTCTGAAATACACAGATGTGTGAAAAGAAAGGATTGAGCGTCTTTCTCGCTCTCCCTTGGCTTTATTCTCTGCGATAATGAGCCTGCCACAGACGGCTGAAGTGGAAGCGGCCTCGGCCTTGGGCGTACTGTAAGAATAACTGTCACAGGAAAAGATGCACGGAAAAGGAGAAGAGTTAAATATGAGAGCCGTTTTTTTTGTAGAGGGAGGAGGCAGAGGACGGCAGGAAGAGTGAGGACTCAAGAGGAAGATCAGTTACGGTTTGCAGGAGGAGGTGCTCAAGCTCACAGGCAGTATAATTAACACTGGCCGCACTTACGCTTAAAGAATAAAACAAAACTTTGCTGCAATCTCTCCTCTTCACCGATCAGCTGAGAGCTTTTCAGTACATGTATACCTGCTATAACTACAGTATGTACAATTCAACAATGGCTTTGCTTAGTTTTTACTTCACAAGGTCTAATTCAGTGGTTCCCAACACTTAAGACTTGTGACCCCTTAAAACGCAGAAATTTCAACTCGTCACAGGTTGCATACCTCTACCAGCTGTGACCAGTTCAAACTAAGAAAAAAATGTATTTTTTAATAATTTCTAGGGGAAAATTCACAGTATCTCATAAGAATAAAAGCACATTTGCAATGTTTTTTCCTACTTTCCCTTTTAAAAGGAATACTATTTTGGGTTAGATTTTGGTTTGAGTTAGATGACAAGATCAATACCACTCTCATGTCTTTATATGCCAAATATGAAGCTACAGCTAGCAGCTGGTTAGCTTAGCTTAGCATAAAGACTGGAAACAGGGGGAAACAGCTAGCCTGCCTCTGCACAAAGTTCAAAAGTACACCTACCAGCACCTCTAGAGCTCACTAATTATTTAATCTGTACAAAAAACAAAATGTAAAAACGACAGAGAGTCAAGAAAGAGTTCCAGCCATAAAACCACTAAACGTTTGTTTTTTTTGTACACATAATCAAATTAGTGAGCTTTAGAGGTGCTGGCAGGCTGATTTCTTTGCCTTTGGACAGAGACAGGCTAGTTGTTTCCCCCTGTTTCCAGTCTTTATGCTAAGCTAAGCTAACCATCGCCTGGCTGTAGCTCCATATTTAGCATACAGATACGAGAGTGGTATCGATCTCATCTTTCTAATCTAGGAAAGCGAATAAGAATATTTCCCAAAATGTCAAACTATTCCTTTAATCATCTAGATTTATCTTGCAACCCCTACTGGGGGTCCCAAACCCCAGGTTGGGAACCACTGGACTAATTAGTGTATAAACATTGGCATTTCTCATTTAACTCTGTATCAGTGGTTACAACGGATTTTAAGGGCTTCTCTGTTACTGGACCTCAGTTGCATTTGATAGCGCAACTGTTATGATAAGGCACTGTTACTACAAGTGTCTACTATCATCAGAAGTCAGGCCTTTTCTCACACACACACACTGGGACTCTGGATAAGCGTCTCCTGGATACAAGACTTTAACTGTGCGTAAAAGCAATTTCATCTATTTTAGAGCACCGACGTCACACTGCATCCTGGATTATATAAAAATGGAAGGACAGGCGTTGGTCTGGATCAGATCACTTAAAATAAAAATAAAAAAAAGATGCACGTAAGTAACAACAGTACTGATTGCAGCAATATCAGAATACAAGGTAGATTTTGACTTGCCTGGAAGGAGCCTTTAGGATATCTCAGCTAAGGATTTGCATGTCCTCCACCTGCCTGGACATCATGTGTACTCACAGGCTTACAGCTGTAACCCTTCTTTCCACACTCATCAAGAAGTTGCTCGTCCAGCCTTCTCATGGTTTGCATAGGGCATGTAATGTGCACACAACAGAAAACTGACTGTATGTATGAAGTTTTATACATGTCCAGAAGTTATATTGTCTTTGCCAGACACTTGCAGGGAGTATATTTGAACTGGCCTCTCACAATAAATGTCATTATGCAATTTTAAATAAAGAACAAAGGTAGTACTGACAATCAGAGCAGCCCACAGGTCATACGCTTGGAGAGTTTTTCTCCTCTGCAGTTCTCCCAGCAGCTTCTCCCCCTGCGTGTCTTTTTCATGCAGTGTTCAGGAGACAGAGGAAGCTGCTGACTCTCCATTAAATCACTCCCCCTCCTGCAGGAAGGAGTGTCAATCAAAACGCTCTGCAGCTACTGGTGGGGAGAGGAGGGAAGAGGAGGAGCTGCCGCAGAAGCTCTGCTCTTCTGGTGGAATGTAGGGCAGGAGTCGGAGAATAACTGAGTCACCCGCACAGTAATCAGACATTGATTATTAATGTTTCAGTTCCTGACCAGGCAGGATGCTGGGGGGAGTGGCTACGACGAGAGCCGCCCCCTCATGCAGCTAATGGGTCTTGTCCTTGGCGAGAGATGGTTCTGGATCAGTCTCGGGTGAAGCCAGGGGCGGGACCTTTGAAGCAGGAGGGCGTTCCTCTTTGGGGGAGGGGCTCTTCTCTGCTGAGGCGGCAATGCTCGGCTTGGCATCATCAGGTGTGTGCTCATTGGGGATGAGTGGAGCTGTGGTTTTCTGTAGGCAGAAGACGGCATGCTGAAAAGACGCAGTAAGAGCCACTGATGACTAACTGAGCTGTGGCAAAGCATCACAGGAATCAATATAACCAATAATCTATATAACCAATCAATGAAACAACAGAATGACATAAAATAGCCACTGAGTGTTGCTAAAACTGATGGCAGTGACTGTGACACGACACCAAGTGGCTCAATCAAACGGCTGCATGCTAACAGTCACAAGCCAAAAATCACATTTGTTTAAGTTCAAATTGCACAATTACAATATTTCACTTGAAAAGAAGAAGTAGAAGTTATGCCGTTAGTTTTTAGGATTGCTGGATTAAATCTATCCTATTTATGTCCAAACAGCAGCAGCACAGAGATCAAACTGGACAGTTTTATTGGAAGAGTAAAGATCACAAAAAGTTAAAGTAGATTACTCTTCTTTTCCTTGCTGACTGACTGTTTCCAAGAAATAGCTCATAGCAAATAGTTGAACCTGGCTCAGCGCAATGTGGCAGCTAATGTTGGCCAATCAAATACGTGCTAGCACACTTTTCCGGTAGATTACTTTGTAATGTGACACCTTAATGTGTGATCACAGGGGGCGCTGTTGCATGGATGTTGTCTACAAGTGGTTGTGGTTATTAATGTTATTTTCTGTCTTTAAAGGGTGAGAGAGAAAGGCCAGGCACAGTAGGGTCACATGGTCTGATGACCCTGAGTCACGTTCTTGACTACTCACTTGCAGAAAAGTGTCACACAAGACCTAGACCTAAAACAACTGGCTTAAACAAATAATGAAAATAGTACAAGTGTGCAAATAGAGCTAAACTGTTTTAGTACCACCGTTGGGTAGATCAACTGGATCTTCCCAAACAATTCTGGAGATATAAAAAGGTTTAAAACTATAATTTCTGCTATGTAATATTAAGTTCTGCATTATGTGGCAGTGAAGCATTTTAATGTCAACATGATCAATAACAACAGCGAGGAGAGAGACATGTTTATACTTGAATGTGAAAAAGTATGCGGAGCACAAACACGGCTAATGATCCAGCTATGAGCAGAAAATATAACAAGTGAACAATTATAAATGGATAAACGATGGCAACTATGTAAAGAGCCACGAAATGGATCCATAAATCCACGTGTCACAAGATGGCTTATCGATAAGAAAAGTGCTCTCCACTCAGAGCACACTTCCTCTCACACACACACACACACCTCCTTTCTTCTCTCCAACACTCTCTGTAATTGGTTTAGAGTCTGTTTTATGTCGGCTCTGTATTCACTATTCTGCAGCCTCGATCCACTTTAGATCCAGGCTGAGAGAAGTGTGTGAAGGGGGAGGGTGTGCTCACCGTGGTTTGTGACACTGGGTTGCTGCTGCTGGAGGAGGAAGGTGCAGCAGGCGTTGCAGAAACAGGCGAGTCCTCCTGCATCAGTCCTCTCCTGTCCAAGACGCTGGAGAGCGAGACAAAGCCATCAGTCACTAACTGCATCCTGCTCGTTATTCACCAGAACGAGGCGCAGGAGAGGGACAAATCTAATCTATCACAGGCACTGATACAGAACTCATTGATGACAGTAGGAAGAAAGCAAAAAACATAAAATTTAATAGAGATAACGTGACAGTAAATTAAACCAAGAAAGCTGTTGGATTCTGATTCAAAACAGGCATTTAATACAAAATCAATCATCCAGTCCTGTATGACACTATGGTGATTGGTGAGTAGTAACTTGTTTTTATTTCCTGCCATGAACAGAGCTGTTTAATTCAAGACATGGTCTGACAAAGTTACCTCGGGTACATTGGCCCACAGAGCACCTCGCAGCAGTTTTTGATGAAGTTCTTGTGGCTGTACGGGTTCTGGACTCTGTTCTTTCCCGACCAGGATCCTTTAATCTGGGCAAAACAAAAAACGTACACAACACTCGTCACTGGAGCAGCAAACCTTCCCAAACCGCCAACCAACATCACCAAACACATCCTGACTTACAATCTCGCTCACTTCTCTTTCAAAAAGATTTTCCCTGTGCTTATACCTTATTCAAAAGCATAGTTCCTTTTTTAGATGTTTTTCCCGCAGGCTTGGCTTTGGCCTACTAAAAAAAGGATCTTTGTCAGGGATTTAATGATTCCTGGTTTAATGGGAACTCTATGTGCCAACGGGTGCCAACGAGCACAGCAGCTACAGATTACAACCACTTTAATAATTCATTGAAAAATCTGAGAATTCACACAAAGGATTCCCCCAGCAATAATAAAGTCCTTCCACACTGCACTGTATATACACTCTCAGTCATATGCATTATTTGACAGCTAACAGGAAGCACATTTTAACCCCTAAAACAAACGATTTTCCTCTTTTGTTTTTCTTTAAGTAGCTTTAAGGTGGAAACATCACCTTATTCCACACTGACTGTATCATATACATATTCTGTATTGGCTTGTTTCATATTCATATGATGTTCACAGTGAGTGAAATATTCAAACCCAGGACTTTTTATGCCTCCACAATTACATCAAATGAAAATAATCTAGATGTCTTGTGCATCATTTGATGAACATTTCCACAAAATTCAGCCTCACATATCTGGTGTCTTTGAGATCGTCCATCGCCTGTTTTTCGGATTACAGAAAAACTAATGTAATCTACATTTTTATTTACAGTTGATATTGTCCTAAAAAGACTCTAGAATAAAACATCAATCAATGTTAACACAGTAAAGCAGAATGCTCTTTGTAGTAAAGATGCAAATACAACTTTATTTATCATTTCTATCAAGGAAACTAAACATGATTTAAGTAGGTTTACTGTATCAACAATAAAGCAGAATTTCAATTTTTTATTCTACATTTTTTGTTATATTATCATTAATCTGGAAAACGCAATAACCAATTATTTTATCATAATTTCTTAAGTGATAGATTGATTTAAGAGTAACTGAAACTAAAAAAAACAGGCTAGATGATATTTTTATTTACCCAAAAACACATGCAGAAGAAAAGCAGCAGCAGAAAGTAAGTTGACAGATTGACTTATATAATTGACCCCTAAACTGAACAAAGTTTGTACTGACTGACCGACCAGCGAGTCAAAGAAAACTACTTTATTTTCGTTGCAGCAGATATAGGTCAACAGTCTGCTCATAACTTCACTACTGCACGCCTACGTGTACTATCTGTGTGTGTGTGTGTGTCTGTCATCCTATGGGAGAGAGCAGCTACAACACTCAAGGTGCCTTCTCTCTTGTTCGCCCTTATTCCACCATTCCTATCTTTCCTCCTCCTCCTCCTCCTCCTCCTCCTCCTCCTCCTCCTCCTCCTCCTCCTCCTCCTCCTC